>CM076458.1:2696058-3282970 GCA_038419695.1 Scomberomorus guttatus
AGTTGGGAAAAAAAAGAAAGCCGATAACTCACGAAACTCAGATCAAACTGTCAAACTAGGCAGAGCTGATCAAATATGAATCAAGATTCTGTTGCATAGCCTATTGCCAAATCTTTTCAGAAATATATTTTCTGTTCTGTTTAGCTGTAATTTGAGAAAGTTTGTGATGTGGCAAACTAAACCTTAAATTTGGATTATTTTGTCAAAAAAATAAAACTAAGAACTAAATATTAAGTATATTTGTACTCTCTAGGGATTCAAATAACATACATAGCTTGGAGATAATGTAAAGGTGACAAAATGATTACTTGTCTCAATCACATTTCAAATCTCTAAATTTTCATACTGAACTGAAATGAAATGAAGTCAGGTTCTGCCTGGAGGGAGGGAAGTCTACATACTGTATATCAACCAATGATCATTTGGAAAATGATCAGTGGGAGTGTAAATTATATGAAATGGAAAGGAACATGTCACCTAGTGCAACAGTGTGGCTCACTGATGTGTTTTTAATAGTGATGACAAATTTACTTTTAATACCCACATAGACAATTTAAGTCACAAATTAAGGATGCAACCTGGTCCTGTCTCCCCTGGTGTAGGAAAAGGATTGTGGAAGCGACCTTCCTCTCTGTATTGGATTACGGCGATGTTATTTATAGACACGCTACTATCTCTAATCTTAAACATCTGGATGCTGTTTATCACTCAGCTCTTAGATTTATTACTGATGACCCATATGGCACCCATCGTTGTGTCTTGTATCAGAGGGTGGGCTGCCCCTCCCTCTCTGTAAGGCAAGATCAACACTTTCATCGATTCATTTATAAAGGACGAGCCTGCTTCACAACTACCACCTCATTTATCGCCCAAGACATTCCACTTTTAACACCCGTTCTCAGGACTGGCTGACATTATATGTTCCTGCAGTAAATACTAATCTTGGAAGGACAGCCTTCAGATATTTTGCCCCATTTGTCTGGATTTACAGAGCAGACCGAAACTTGACACACTGATATCGACAGGGCAATTCAAAAGTTTGGTTAGAGGTTCTTTTGATTTTAGGTCTAACTGTTTTACATAATATGCACTTTATAATTCGTCATGTTGTTGCCCATATGTATGTATATTTTATATGTATGTGTATATTTAAATCTCTGCGATTTTATCACTATTTTATATTGCTTTGTCATTCCCATTATCATAATATTTTTATTATATTGTTAAAGTCTGTATTCTGGTCTCACTTGCAAATGAGATCTCAATCTCAATGTGACTGTAAAGTATATCCTGTATCAGGCTTTAGATTGTTAGTTGATTAGTTCATTGTCAGGTTTGATCTTTTCATGGGAATTGTTGACAATAAGAAAAATATATAATATCACCAGACTTATCCTGTCAAAGTGACCCATTTTCTTGTGCAGCAGTGTTCATGGTAAATGTGTGTGTCTCCTCACACTGTGATGTCTGACGACATGCGATCCCACAGCAGTGCTGCTCAAACATTTATGTGACGACAACAGAACAAACCCTGAGATGTGATCGAGCCGTGTTTGTTCTGTGTTATTTTAGTTTTACTTTCAGGTTGTGTATCTGTGTTGCATCTGCCTCTCTGTTTCTCTCTCTCTCTCTCTCTCTCTCTGTGGCGCACACACACACACACACACACGCACACACAATAATAGCACCTTTGTTGTGCTGTTGCAATCACTGGGAAAGATTCATTCAGATGCAGATTCATTCATTCCCTAAAACCCTGAAGTCAAATCTTAATAATTATCCTCATTGACCCAAAATCTCTCTCTCTCTCTCTCTCTCTCTCTCTCTCTCTCTCTCTCTCTCTCTCTCTCTCTCTCTCTCTCTCTCTCTCTCTCTCTCTCTCTCTCTCTCTCTCTCTCTCTCTCTCTCTCTCTCTCACACACACTCACACAGTCACACACACACACACACACACACACACACAATCACAGACTTCTGCTATTTTTGGCGATAATTAATTCATGAAGGATGCTGTGTTTTATGTCTCTTAGTGATGGCTGCTGGTCATGTGACCTGACAGACCAGGCAGGAAGTGTCAGATGCAAAGACACTGGACAGCTGGCTACTCTGCAGGGTGTGTGTGTGTGTGTGTGTGTGTGCTTTCATAGCATTCATGCATTTACGTGAGACTCTCTGGGTCTGTTTCTGTTTGTGGATTTCCACATTTGCATTTATGCATTTATGTATTTATGCATTTGTGGGTCTTTCAAAGAGGTGAGCCACCGGGGAGGTAAATAAGCTTAGCCAGCACATGTGGTTCACTTGATTACATAAGAGCAGAGAATGATGTTGCAGGAGAAGGAGGGAGGACGACGTATGGAGGGAGGGCAGAGAGGAGGAGAGAAGGGGGATGCTGAGGGGACTGAATGTAGGAGAAGAGATGAGGGAAGACAAATGATGCCCAAAATCTTAAAGCAACATAAGGTGAATTAAGTGTTTGACACTGAAATCCTGGAACATGTCTTCAACAAACTGTTACCAGTTGCCTGCTTGTGTTACTTAAAAGATACAAGAAGGACAGAAGAGATTTTTTTTTCTCTCTGGAAGGATTTAAACAATAGTTAAATCTCAATTTCTGGGAGCTAACAAGCCAAACTTTTAAGTAAAAGTATAGACATGTTGCAGCTAAAAAACATAAAATGAACAAAAAGTGCATTAAATTTCTCCCAGAAGGAACATGGTGGTAAATATTTTAGATGTGAGGAAAAAAGCCCTGCTTTTGCAAGAGCTCGCAAAAACCTATAAGTGACACAAATAAAACTTATCTGTAAAAATATTTAGCTTTATCCTGAAAAAATACTGACAGGAAACTAATCTTGCAAAACAACTATTTTAAATATTTTTCCTTTTATCTAAAATATGTCCTTTCCAGGACTCCATACTTCTTCTTTAAACTGAGCTTTCTTTGCACACATTTCTCCAAGTGTATCTCTTTATCTTCTGCATTTTTCCTCCCACAATTCGTTACAGAAAACACCAACAGTAAGAGCAACTTTACACAGAAAGGCTTGCCTGGAGAATACAAACATGTACGTATCAAATGCAAATTACTGTTATTCAGGTGCTGATAAGGTATCTTTTAATGGCTCCTCAAACCTGATTCCAAACTAGAGTTAAGAGTTAGTCTGGTGCCTGCAGTTAATATATAGTATATATTTTTATACATTTTCTGTTTGCTAATGTTTTTTCCAAGGTTTTTTCCAACGCCACTCACCTCACACCTGAGTGAGTTTCATCGGCTGGGAATCTGTTTGTACAGTTTGTCTGAATGAAATGATATAAATATTCATGTTCCCCTGAGGAAGACTCCATGATGATTTTAGTGACTGCCTGACCTTCAATCTAGCGTCACCATCAGCCTTTCCACCTTCAAGACATTTCAAAACATAATGGACAGATCACCATGAAATTTGACGCCCGCCAGAAGAACACCTCTTTTTGAGGGCACAGTTTCATGTTAAAACTGTAAGAATAGAAAAATCATTATTAATGATTAGTGGTTTGTTCCATCCAACACATTTGTGTTGTTGGTGTAATAAAAATCACAGCTTCTAGGACGGCAGGGCTGTACTTATTTTCATTGTGGTTCTAAATACAGCTGCTTTTATAGATTTGTAGTGTCCTAAAACACTTGCAATGATCAGACTTGATTCAAAACAGTATTATGAGCCTCTTTGTGATAAAAATGTTAATCTCACTCCGAGTTTTACTGGCCAAACAAACCAAAAAAGGTCTCGTACATTTGAATATCAGAGTGAAAACCCCTCATTCAATTATTTGTTTCAGTCTCTAAAATTAGAACCTGGAGGTTCTGAAATGGTAATATCTAATATTTAATATGTGTATCACACTACTGCAGACTGCAACACGCATGTGAAGTAGAGCATTGTCGTGTGTTATGCAACCCGGTCGGTCGGTCAGTCAGTTAGTCAGTCAGTCAGTTAGTCAGTCAGTCAGGCATTAAAATAACAAATGAAAAATTTAAGAGTGAAGGAATTAGGAGCTGTGAGGAGCGAGAAGGGAGATTGTGCTAAGAAAGTTGACTTTAAATACAACCCAGTCACTAATGTTACCATCAAAGTGAGGTGACCTGTTTTTTTTTAAGCAATTCTTATCTTCAAATTCATGCAGTTTCCACACATTCACACCTCACAGCTGCCGAGTACAACCAGTCATAAAGTGTGAAGTGCCTGAGCTGGTTTTTAGAGGTGATATATCTTCCATACAGACTTCATTTTGCAGGGTTTATTCAAAGGTACATTGATGGAAGTTTTATATTTCATCATGCACCTACTGTAGATATTTCCAGTCTTAAGATTAAAAGCACAGTCCACTGCTGTTGGCCTCTGACATGACGAACAGCAGCAGGATGTCTACGCCTGTGGTTCTCAACCTTTTTGGTGTCGAGGACCCCAAAATGATGCACATCAGGCCGCGAACCCGTATTTGTTAAGATGTAGTCTCAGGGATCCTCATGTGATAGGATTTAGTTATTCCATAACTGTCTATACTGTAGATTGGCAGATTGACAGTGAAGAGTGTGAAACCTATGAACAGAATAGTCATTCCTATACATTCTCTCATTGGGCTAAGTTGTAGTCAATGAAATAATAGGGAAATTAAAATATTCCCCATTTGTCTGGGGACCCCCTGGAACCCCCCTCAAGGACCCCTGGAGGTCATCGTTTTAGCCCAGGAGGGAAATGATTATAGTTTAATTATTATTTCTTTTAAGTTTAGTCAGTTTCCTTTACACATCAGAAGCAGAATTATGAAGCAGATTAAATTTAATAAAAATTAAAGGTTTACAGAATGTGACCCTACACTCAATATAAAAATGCATAAATTAAAAAAAAAAATCTACTGTCAGATATGAAAACGCTTTTAACTTAACTAGAAAAACACTTGGCAGAGACCTAAAACTGTTAAAATGTGTCACATTTCCTAGAAAAATCAAAGCAGTTAATGAGAAACATTTATCTTTCTTGTGATCACAGTGAAAATCATCCCCCTAATCCTTTTACGCGCTTAGATTTCCACAATCTGTGATGTTAAATGCATGTCAGCAGTTATTTTGAAATGAACATACACACATCCATGAAAATGCAGCTGAAACAAAGCACAAAGCAGATATATTCTTTATATACTGTATAGTACTGTACCATGTTTCCTCCGGACCACTGGAGCTGTATCCCAGCTGTATTTCTCTGGTTGCTCCCACATGGTTAATGGCAACCAGTGAAGCAGAAACAAGGCTTGGATGTGGATTAGCAACAGACATTGGCATTAATGATGGAAAATTTTTAATCTCAAAGAAATAAATGGAGAAAGGTGTGGAACCAGTCTTTGTTCTCCAGTTCTAGAAAGGACACTGTTCTCACCAGAAAAATGGCAGCATTGGTCATTTCCTGAAGAGCAACTTCTTGTTTTGTGAATAACTCTCAGGAGCAAACAGGATGTTGGGAGTACAAAGTACGTGACTTTCAAACCACAAACCACAGTTCACATTCAACACCACTGAGAGAAAAGAACGCTGATACTGGACGATTCAGCAGAAACCCAGATTACGTTCAACGACAACCTTTTTTGAAGCTTAATGTCAATTTCTTACAAAAGTGTAGAAGCTGCACACTCATAACTCGGATGAATTTATTTTAATGTTTCGGCAAACTGAAACTTTTTGAAAAATGATTTATCGCTACTAACTCTGCTCATGGCAACTATGGTCTGGTCGGGCAATGTTTGTGTTTTCTGTGGTTAAAGTATGTAAAGTAAAGTAATACATTAGTTAAGGTTTGGGAAGGATGACATTCATAGTTGAGAGAAACCAGTGTTGTCTTTTGGTTGGAGTTTACAGGCAGATATCCAGAAATTTACGCTCATATCGGATGAATGAATTATGCACATCACATTATGTTACTGTCACAATCTAACACTTGATTTGGGTGTTTAAAGACCATAACTATGATCTTTACATAACCTTCACCAAATAGTTCTTCTAACCATGATCACAATCTTTGTCTTCAAGTTTTAGTAGCCTGAACTTAACCAGACCTCAACCACAGAGATGGCAGATCAGAAAACTCTCATATGAGTCGGTTTTGGAGCAATCACATTGGTAGTTTAGGTTTAGGTTCGAAGGCCTGTAAAAGAAATATATTTCCCATGAAAAGAAAGATGGACAGGAGAGATGAAGTGCGAACAGTGTGAACCTTTACTTCTTTTTTCTGTTGTTGAGTAATTGCCTTTCTCAAGGACACGATGACTATAAAAATGGCAAAATGAAGGATCACGTAATGACAGCTGGCTTGTTAGCATATTTTCATTTCCTACCGTGTCCCCGCGGGACAATGACGAGGGAGATTTTGTTCCCATTGGGGAAATCTTTTGAGCTCTTTATTGAAGGAGAGTATGGATGTCCTGTGGGTAAGAAGAAAGACAGTAGAGATTCGTAGCAGCCAAGTAGAAACCCCCATGGTTCAGCTGTGGCTCCTAAGTAATTTTGTCTAATACCTTTTGAGGGAAATACAATTACTGCATGGATTATGTTCACAGTTATCGTGTTTTCCAGTCCACAAAGTGCTATAGTCTTATACCACACAGAAGTTGTAGGGATGTGCTCAGGTCTTACAGGATAGGTTAATAGTTTTTCAAGTGTGTCTTAAAACAGCAGTCAGTCATTTGGGCTCCTGACTGTTGTTTTAAGACAGAAAAACTGTAAACCTGTCGTTTAACTTAACCATAAAAACGTTGTAGAAAACTAGCAGTATATAAACAACATTTTTACTGTGTATTCAGACAGAAGGCAAAGCAAATTTTAGATGCAGCGCAATTTCACATGAAGTCAGTGGAAAGTCTTGCCTGGAGCAGCGCAAATTGATTCAAATATGCGTCTTTGCCAGTTGAAAATGTCTCAACTTGAGCAAAACATTCATGGGGATCCAGGAGCTCTGCTTCATAACCGTACAGAAAGGAGATAGGGAAGGAGAGAGACTGGAGGGAAATAACAGAAAGAACCAGAGTTTCTGTGAGTTCTGAGGTCAGTAAGAAGTTGAACACAAACACACAAACGCAGCCGGTGCATCCGCTAACATGCTGTTGGTACATTGGCTATTTGGGGTGAATAAACACAAACAGTAGAGAGAGGGTTGCATTGTTCATTGTTGAAGATAAGACTATTGTGAGGTGAAAGGAAACTTCTCTTAACATAGTAAATCGTTTTATTTTCCACATGATGTCCAGTTATTAGTAGCTAATTTCACTGTTTTTAGTTTGTTCAACTGTGATTTTAACTTTGTTTTTGTCATCGTTTGATTGACAGGTATCTTAACCTATCACAGTCAGCTGTGGTCATTTTAAAAACTTAATGTTTTTATCTATTTTATGTTTTTTACGTTTTTTAAGCTAGTCTTTGTTTCACTCTTTTTTTATTATTATAGTTTTTAAGTCTATTTTATTTTATTATTTTTTTCATAATTTTTATTTTCCGTGTGCATTAGTCTCAAATTGTTTTACTGTTTACTGTCTACATTTGTTCTGTCTTATTATTGGCTTGTCAGCACTTTGAATTGCAGTAACCTGAATGAAAGGTGCTACAGTATACAAATTTAAGTTTGATTGATTGATTGATTGATTGATTGCCACATGCCAAAAGGAGACCTTCAAGAGTTTTATTAAACTTGGTGGACTGTGGTGATGTTTTGAATTGTTTATTGAAATGAAGTCACTGATGACTCTCCACTGTCACATCAAAATAATGCTAAACTAATGCTAATATGTAATGTATGTATTAACCTACTAATGCAATAGAAATTAATGCTAAAGGCAACCACCGGAGTATTTTGTATGTAGTGAGAACAAGAGAAAGGAAGATGCACACAGAAAAAGGATTAAAACTAGTGTGTGTGTGTGTGGTTGTGTGTGTGTGGGGGGGGGGGGGGGGGGGGGGGGGGGGGGGTTGGGTGTTTGATTTCCTGTTTTGTTTTGTTTGATTTGATCTGATGAATTACAAACAAACTCAAGCTGTGACGCATTTATCATGGATGAGCCGATACAAATAAGCACACGTTTCATAACATATTCTTTCATAAAAGACTGAAAAGTAAAAAACACTATTTTCCCAGAGAGAGAGAGAGAGAGAGACAGAGCTTTCTGAGGGAGAGAGTGATATATATAGAAGGAGACAGCTTGTTGTAAGAGAGTGGAAATCTGAGAGAAAAACTGGGGAAGAAAGAGAGATGGACATAGATAGAAGAAGAGTAACTGAGATGCATCGATTCTTTTGGTTTCTGTCCAAAAAAGACTGGTTAGTTGAGCTTTTATATTCTGGAAATAGGATCGTCTTCAAGGGCAGGAAAAGTTCAGTGAGATATATTTGGACAAAGAATGCAGAGCCCAGAATCATACACTTGACCAAATCCTACCGTTTATAAGATATACTATGTGGACAAAAGTATGTGGACACCAGGACCTGGCTTTGTGCACAAGGGCATGTTGAAACAGGAAACGCCACTTTGTACTGGAGACAGACAAATATCTTTGGTCAGAAGATCTCAGGTCTCCGACAGTGTGATAATGGAGACAGGAGTTCTGTGATATAAGATGGAGCTAGACGGGGCCTGCCAAGCTGCGGTGGAGTGATACATTCTGGTAGTTGGGTGTAGATTTGTTGCCGGACCCAGTTTTTTACTCACATGTTACAGAGTGAACTACACACCCGTGATGATGCAACCGTGTTCTTCAGACTTTTTCTCACAGCCCCTCTTCTACCGAGCCAAAACTGTATATTTATGTCCGTTTTGACCTTTTTAGGAAGTCTCTGGTACGCATTTGCTCAGTGCTGGTTTCTTTCAAAATGCACCAGATAAACACAGACACAAACCATAGTCCATGTCTCTGAGATTTCACACGCGCACAAAAATGCTCAAAATATTTGCGTCTAAAAACAGACTGCAAAAATATCCCAGCGATCAAATCTGTAAAGAAAAAAATTCAATTTGAAGTTTACTCTGAGCAAGTCTTGGGTAGTGAAATTCGGATAACATCAACTCCGCCACAACTTCTGTGGAAATAAAAAGAGTGAATTTCATACTAAACAGAGAGAAAAACTTTGGAAGATTTGCTACTTTCTCTAGTAAACTAATACTGCTGAAGCCTCATTTTAGCTTCACCTGAACTTTGGAACGAGGGCTGTGGATTTAGTCCCCCATTTCTTACAGTGTAGTTCAAGGTCAGTATGGAGAGTAGGAATTGTTACAAAGACCCATTTCCATGAACATATTGCCACGTCAGTATTGAAAAAAACCCGAACCTATCCTTTAAAATATGCTCAGATTTTTATAGTACATGGCGGATCATCTAAAACATCTAAAACTCCATTTCTAATGTTGGAAACATTCACAATTTTTGAAACAGACAATCCAACAATAATGGCTACTTGGAAAGCAAAGACAAATGATGACAAATGATGATAATGGATCAGATCAGACACTTTTTATTTGGGTCAGAGAATCCAGAATCATGCAACAAAATCCTACAATTTATTAGATAGTTTTGCTCCAATCTGCATCTCATCAGCTGTGATATTTTGGTCCGATGTCTTCACGTCTCTTAGCAGAACTCGCTGCGTGAGTGAGATTCATATTTTGAATATCGCCACTAATGAGCAACTGAGAGCTGCACAAAAGGAAAAAATGAAACAATGGTCATTAAAAGCTCCTTCTACTCCTCCTCATGAGTCTCTTTGCAGATGCTTTCATCCAGCAGAGAGGCAGGTAATTACACACGATTTGTTTGGAGGTATTTGTGGGTCTGTTCATATGTAAATGAGGTTTTTAGAAAAGGAAGGTGTGACTATAGCAGCTGCAGCAGGACTCAGATTATTGTTTATAGCTGTTGTTTATTGTTTATAGCCATGTTAGATTGTAGAATGGAGCTGTGCTGCTCAGCCAGGAGGTCAGTCCAAGGTTAATTACATCCTGGGCTGCATCTTGTGGCTTTCAGGTACAGTTTTCAGCATCCTGAAAATTCAATATTATGCATATGGTCTTAACTCAGTGAATGAAACTGGCTCAGTTTATGGGGCCTTGATCTGGTCCCCCAGTTACATTTGGTGTCCTTTTAAAGTGCTGAATGACTGAAGGGTTACAATATCTGACTGGTAAAAGACTTTTGTCATCAGGTGACAGATGGAACAAAGCAATCAAGGTTTTCTTCCTAATTAGCTAATTGTTTCCTTGTCTTTTCGCTCCTTTGTCTACTAGCACACGACCTGGAAGTTCATCAATTTTATCAGTCAATAATATTGTATCCATCAAGTTAATGGTGAGATTTGGGAACAAGGAAACACAGACTTGGGAGCTTGCAAATTTCTTGCAAATTTCAGTGTGCAGACATCCTCTCCTTTTCCCAGCTGCTGTTTCTGTCCTGCACCTGTACCCAACTTGGGTTGGATGTGCACACTATCCATCTTTTTCACTGAGATCTGGCAACAAGCAGAAGCACTCGGATGATCAGACAGTTTACCGAGATTATCACTTTATTTGGAGGTCAAACTGAAAGTGTGCACACCTGAAATGTCAGTAGTCATCCCTAATTGCATTCCCTAAAACTGTGCACACAACTACACTAAGTACAGTAGGTCAACGTTGAAGCGGGAAGTTGTACGAACTGTGATGGATGTTTACAACAGACAGTTTGAGTAATAATATTACCATTTGCCTTTGTTTTCTCTTCCATGTGCTACCCTGAACATTCGTTTAAAGCCTGTGTGATTTTTTTGAGTGACCTTTGTAGTGAGGTGGTAAGTAACGGTGTGGAGATCACAAAAAAAAAGAGTTTGGATTTATAGCAGACATGTTTATACCATGTGAAAGTGAGCAACACAACATTAATGGAAATCCTCTTCATGATTGGTCACTGCTGCTGAGCTGATCTGTGGAGACAAATAACAGCACCAACCACATGCAGGTATCATATTATCCAATTTCTTTCTATGTGGAGTCAAAAATGTGAAATATGTCTAAAGATTTAATTTAGCTAAATAAACTTTTTTTTTTACCTTTTTAATCACTGCCTTCATTAGCCACAAAGTTTCTTCTTTTCAAGATCTTCAGTGTGTATAGTTGTTTTCCCCCGTGGAGTGAGCCATTACTTTACTTTGACAGTCTTATAATATATAAGCTTGAAAAGGAGACACTTATTGCAACTATAGACTTTCACAAAGTTTATTTGTCTTTAGAGAATGTCTAGCTGCTCTCATTGTTGCTTCATGTCTTTTCTTTCAGCAAACATGACACAATCTTCACTTTTTTACAGTTCACAACACATAATCAGCATTTTAAACTGTGCGTGTCTTTGTGTGTTTCAGACCGAGTGTATTCAAATTTCAACTGAACTCATCGCCTCATCTTTCATTATCAGACTAAATTCACTAAAAGAGTGGAGCTCTTTCAACTTTCTTCAACTTTCAACTTCATTCTGCAGCGTGATGCATGAGGGGGCAGAAAAAAAAAACACATGAAAGGATTTTGCCTTTTAATTGGAATTTTTGGGTTATGAAGCACTTTGAAGATCCCTGCTGCTTCCTAAGCAGTTTCTGGAGTGTAATTTTCCTTCCAGCCCTGACCAAAGGCCGTATTTATCATCTACATGTCAAACTCTTAATACTCCTTCAGCCTTATGCTCACCAGAGGCCAGACGCTGCGTTCAGGGGACATAGCATATTTTGAACCTCTGAATTATGTTCAGAAAGCGATAGGAAAAGCACTGATGACACTATAAGCTTTCGCCTCCTGCTTTCATAGTGGTACAGTACAATTTATCAGAAAGATGACTCTTTCCTTGGGCCTTCTGTTTGGGATTTTTTTCCAACACTTAATGGGATTAGCCCGAGTGAATCGACCGTATCATTCCTTTAACAGAGTCCTCTGTGCTCAGCGTAACGGCTACTGTGCTGTGAAGAGGTGATATATATAAATATGTACCAAAAAGGAAAGAAAAGAAACCACTGGTGGCATTTTAATATGTAGAAGAGAAAATATAGCAATAGAGACAGAACATTTGGCTAAGTCATCTATGAAAACTTAATACAGAGAAACAGGGAGGTGGATGTCAAGTAAAAGATACTGAGACAAAGATGGGAAGCGAACAATGGAGCTTGTGAATGAGACAGAAGAAAATTTCAAAGCAAGGAGAGAAAGGGGTGGAATGTATGAACGACAGAACGAGACAGAGACAGAGGAGAACAGTAACGATCAGGAGAAGTCAGATATTGTGGATGGGAGGCGGAGTCAGAGGTCTGGTTTGTGTGAGTGAAAGAAAACCACGTGCGGAGACGGCAAGCCACTCAACCCTTGAGAGAAACTCTGAAAAACTGAAATAAAAGCAGGCAAACAATGAAACACGCAGAGAGACAAATGATGGCGACTACAAAAAGAAAGTTGAGTGAAAGCAACAGAGAACAAGAGACCAATTAGTAAAGACGCACAGATGAAATTTGAATGAGACAAAGAATATTTTTTATGAATGAGAAAAAACAAAGATGTCAGAGGAGGAATGGGATCAAGCTTTTAAATGGGAGATGTCGGGTGAAACCATGTGAGGAAAGACGATGAGAAACCGGTTTGAAGTGATACCCCAAATGTATTTAGGTCACAGTTTAATAAAACAATGCAAGTGTCAGCCTCAGATGACTCCAGGCATCATTTATTTAAGGGCAATTGCTGTCAAACAAACATCTATTCAATATAAAAATGTTTTCTGGGAGGAAAAAAATATGCATAAAATGTTTTTACATGGGGAAAAAATGCCGTTATAGTGTGTGTGAAGTGTGTGTGTAATGTCTAAATGAAGGAGACCGGCTGATCCTAGAAAGCAAAGACAGACATTGGCTGTAATTTTTAACCACTATAAAAGCTCAGATGGCCACCTTTTAATGCATCAAAAGTTAAACTCATTATGCCTCTGCATGTTCTGGGGATTTAATGGAGAGTGGGCATATTGTATTCAATACTATACACTATATGTAAAGTAGATGAGTATGAAAATTCATAATCTTTTATTATTCACAGTCTTTTATCCAATAGGGCATGTGCACTTTAGTCTCTGTGTGTAAGAGAGAAAGTGTGTTTCTATGTGAGAATAAAATTATTGAGTAAATGGCTCTTCAGACATACAACAATAGACATCATAAAAGCTTTCAGGAGGGACTTCTGTAATTGTTATATGTCAAGCATTTTGGCTAGCTGGTGGTGCCATCTATGAGACCTCCTCACTCTTTAAAGCTGCATACATTTATTTTTATTCATTTATTTTTAGCCATCTGGAGACAGAAGCAAGCAAGCAAACATCTGACATATCATCACTTGTTGGAAAACAGACACAGAGTAACATAATCATCCCATTGGTGTTGTGTTTGTGTCCTTTTAGCTTCAGGCCTGAGACTGAACTCCAGAGAAAAATATCTGGCTCTTCAACTGCTAAATGTGCCATTTTTTTTTCACCAGCTAGCCTCTAACTTTGTCTGTCTGCTGTTTGATGCTGGGCAGGTAGTGTACTTGTTTGGTGAAAACAGCTGCTTGTAATGTTAAAATCATGAGAGTTAATCAGACTGAATCATACTATGCCAAAAAACTAAAACTCACGTTCTCACGTGACTCTGAGGGTACCAGTCTGGACAGCTGAACGATCTTAGTTGCTGATGAACCCACCAACAAACATGCACCAGATCACTTGCTCTCAACAATAAAAAGCCATCTAACAAAAGCAGAAACATCTTTCCTTTCAATGCACCAAAACCTTTTGTTTAAAGCATATTTCAGGTTTGACTAGAAGAAAAATAACATTTTCATGTGAAGTGAGCTGTTCCCATGTGAATAATAACTGCTGTCTCTTTAAAATAAAGGTAGAAGCGTGATGTCATCATATTGCTACAAAACGTCTCAGGGAGGAAGTGAGAGTGGCTGGTTTGGCGTACTAAACATCAGACTTTGACACCACAGATTGCGTCTTGTATGTTCTCCTTTGAGAAAAACACACAAACCTAAAGGGAGAAATTTATATTCTATATTTGGTGTCATGATGGCGCCCCCTAGTTTTGCACCTGGTTTGATTAAATACTGTTCCATCATCCACTTACATAGAGTCTTTATTTTGATACAACAAATCAAATCTTATCATAAAGTGATAACGTGGCGTTCTATCATTAGCAGAGCAGATGTGAGCCTGATAGCATCCTGCTACACAACACAAGAGCCGCAGACTGTGAACAACCCACATTAGCTTTCCTGCTAAAGTCTCCTTCTTATCTAAATTACAAACATGAACACACATCTTTTCCTGCACCTTAGCTTGTTGAACAAACCACCAAACATTCACCGGGGAAACATTTACCGCTAACTTGAGTTAGCAGCTAGATAGCTAATTAGCTGGTCAGCTGCAGCACATTAAACAGCATGTAAACATACCTACCAATGTCACTTTGGACCTGTTGAGGCTGGTTTGGTCTTTGCTCTTCAAAATCCCTGTTAGCAACACGCTGTTTATCCATGACTTGTAGCTACATGCAGGTTTTTGTACTTTGACGCTCGTTCCCTACAATGTAACACTGGCAGCCTACCAGCTGCTGTCAATCAAACACGGACACCAACACACTCCCCTAACCAGCTGAGAAAAGGAGCATTTCTGATATTTCCCTAAAGACCCTTTTCTTCCTTTTTATAACACAAAAAACTATTAACACATGTAAAAAAAACATTTTTTAAATTATTTTTCGACTGCAAAGAGTTGGACTTTAAACGGTTAAATGTTTTAAAGCTCGATGAGAGCTAAATTGACTCAACCATCTGTGTGATTGGTTGGCAGGGCGTTGCTGACAGAAAGCAGACAGGGTCGATCTTTGCTTCCACCGACAATAAATGAAAGATTTATTCTGGCTGCCACCGGCTTGACGACATAATCAGTGTGATGACCGTCCAGATGAAGTCATTGCTGTTTTTCTGCCGCCTCCTCATACATTGACTCATCATAACCAACATGTCTTTGACTCATATTAACATGGCTAGTTGTCTCACATCATAGTAATAACACTAAAAGCTAATGATTTCATGTTGAGTGAATATGACAGCCCATCCACCAACCACCACATTTCTCATCTTCATCTTTCCATCGGTCATTCATTTGCAGCCGTTCTCAGGGCTTCATTTCTCCTTCACGCCACTTCCCTTTTCTCCCTTTTCTTTCACAGTTCACCCCTTTCCCATCTTTTTCTCTCCACTTTCATTTGGCACCTCTCCTCATCCTTCTCCTCAATCCTACTTTGCCACTCCTTTCTCATTCCCTTTGCTTCCTCGTCTCTTTTTCTTCCCATCTTAATCTCTCTCTCTGTCTCTCCCTCCTTCGCTATTTCTCACTCCTCCTCCTCCTCCTCTCTCTATCTCACCAGGCACTGCTTTCTTTTTTGACTCAGGGAAAACTTCTCACTTTGTAGCTCATAAAGCCAAACTGGGAAATGAAGTGCAAAAAGCACAGAATCAAGTTCTTTTCTTCTGTGAAAAAGTACAGTACAGTAGGTGTGAAGTTCTCCTGGAGTTTCAGCTTCTCCTCTGCTGTCCGCCGTGGTTTGAAGTAAGGATTCTTCATAATGTTTCTGAGCATGAATGTGGGAAGGCTGAATCAATAGCAGCCGCTCATGTAAATGCTAGCCTGGGCGGCAAAGTAAATGAGTCAAACAACAAACTGCGTCACTGCAGACATCAATCACAAGTGCACTCTGATCAATAAAAACACAAAATCGATTCAACTCTCTATCAGTTACAAAGCTGAACTGCGTGAAACTGTTGCCAATTATGATGCTGTATGTGATTTCCATCAATTATATTTTCTACTGGTTTGGTGGGCAGCTGTGTCCTTGTGGCCAGTTCGATGTCCTTGAGCCAGACACCGGCTGGTGTGAGAGACTGCCCAGTATGTAGAGGCCTTGCTGGTTTGAACTCGGCAGTCGGTAAAATATTCTTCACAATAATCCTGCAGCTCCACTGGAAAAATATTTTTTCTTCTTTCCGTTTGCTGTTGTGGTCCTGCAGCTCCCCGTCTGTGTGTGTGTGTGTAAGAATGTACTTCAATAATGAGAGAAACAACAGGAAAAGTATGTGGACTCCAGGACATTACACCCATACTGTATATGTGATAGTTGGACATGTAATTCCAAAACCACTGGTGTTAATACAGTATGCTGCTATAACAGCCTCCACTCTGTTGGTTTCAGGCTTTCCATTAGATGTTGGAAGCTGGCTGCAGATCCCATTCAGCCACAAGAGCATTAGAGAGGTCCAACGCTGATGCTCGATGATAACTCAGACTCAGGTTTCTGTGCAAGAGTGTCAACTTCTTCCAAACCAAATGGGGAAAACCATTTCTTCATGGACCTGGCTTTATGCACAGGGGCATTGTCATGATGAAACAGGAAAGGAACAAAAACAACCTGTTGACATAAAGTTGAAAGAACACTGTTGTCTGAAATATCATTGTGTAATGCAGCATTAAAGGATAGAGCTGGCTATTTTATATGCGCAGTTGCATCTGTCGCACAAGGAATCTCTCTCCTGAGTCTTACTATCTTATCGCTGCTTTTAGCCTTTGGAAACTATGATAATCAAACTCTTCATGATGAAGGAACATGTCACCCAGTGCAGCGTTGTGACTCGTTGTAACTCATTAGAGTTGTTGACAATAAGAAAAATATAGAAAATTGTCAGCTGTATCCTTTCTCTTCATTAGAGCCTGTAGCTCAAACCATGGAAACCCGCCCCAGACCAAAAGCACATAAAAGTATACGGACAAGAGTGTCCACTTACTTACAACATAAAATAATAGAGGCTGTAATAATGTAATAAAACCAAGACCTCAATACGCTTTTGTCAGGGTTACAGAATTGCATTCATCTATCAATATAGATTCAACCGGTTTTGGTTCAGTGTATACGTAGAATATGTGGATGATGAAACAAAAATATATTATTTTTAGGTTTTATTAGGTCTGGTTTTGAGATATCTGCTTCTCAATGTTCTGCTGCCAGACCTATACAACAAACGTGAATACAATTTTGTTTGTTTTGCTTAAACGCAGTTTTTCAAAACTCAGCAACATCATTTCTTTCCAGAGCAAAGTTCTGGTTATTCTGGATAAATTGCAGACCTCACTGTGGACCGTTTTTATAGGAAATACTTTCTACAGAAGAAATACTTCCAGTAAAAATGGTCCACAGTGAGATTTGACTCTCATGTTTGTTATAAAATGTTACTTTCAAGGTCAAAAATATAATAAAACATGCAGCCAATGTTACTTCTTGAATATATCAAAACAACTTTGACTGATGATGCAGTAATCATATTTCTGATTTATATCACTGCTCAGTATTATTACACACTCACCAACAGCAATACAGTTATGTGTTGCTGTGTGACATTTAATATTTTAAGCAGTTTATTATCAGTTGGTGTGAACGTCAAAAAGAAAATGAAATGTAACCTCATGCCTAGTAAAAGTTTTCATACATCTGCACCAGCAGCACTGTGGAGCAGTTTCTGGCAGATCAGCATGAATTTTAAAGTTTGGGTGAAAAATTATGTCCCAGTTTTTGGACACGATGTCATCGTGTCCCCTGCTCTGTATGAGAATTGGAGTCAGTTACAAAAAATGTTCAAAATAATGACTTGAATACAGAGCAGTGAGTCACCGTTCTGTCTCTCTCTCTCTGTCTGTCTCCGTCCATTGCTAATAAATTTTGTGGCCCTTTCTCCAAATTACACACACAATTTGAATCTAATCTCATTTGATTTAGTAGTGCCAACACAGAATTAATTATTTTTTCACATTTATACATCAAAGAGGTGACTCATCAGTCTTTTGGAGGAAAGCTGTCTTTTCAGAGAGGCTGGGGTGAAAATCTTCAATAGTGTCTGGGATTCATTCATATCACTGCTGGCAGAGGAAATGTTTTGTTATCTTGAAATAATTGGTCTTATCTTTGACAAAAAGATCACTGATTGAGTCTTAGAGTTTTTCTGGGAAAGACTTGAGGAAATGTTATACTTTAAAGATACACAATAACAAGATTCAAACAGTTCATGAGTGTAAGATAATTAACTTTATTTAGCATAATCTGTGATCCAGATGTAAATGAAAAAGTCACATCATCACTAAAATGTAAAGCACAGCACATCACTCTTACTGTAATTTGACTGTCAGGTCTTTTAATAATAGACACAAAATCTTGTTTATTAATGTCTAATCTTTTGCTTATATCAGGAATACATGTTAGAGAAATTATTAAAACAAGCACTTTATCTAGTCACATATTGGTTATCATAAACTAAACACATTTCACAAAGATTTCATAACAGGAATCTGTTATTATTGGATAAATCTACAGGTTTACAAAATTGATAACTGTGATTCAACAGGGCATAAATGAATCAATAAATATAAAAACAGACTCTCAAGTTTTAGTCACATGAGTTTAAGTTTTACAAACATGTTTCAGAAGCTTTAGAGGCAGAAATCTCTTAAACCTCCCTGGGATGGAGCCAAAAAAATAAATTCTTTTTATAGTGCACCTGGCAGCAAGCCAGCTAATAGGTAACAGCTGTCAACAGAGTCAAATGTTAAATTTCATGCTACTGGCAAAATAATGTTTTGATTTTGTGTTTCTCACGTGGGAAGTTAAGTGAGTGATGTGCATAGAAAGATGGAGCCCACCTAAAAATTTAATTAATACAGTAAGTCGTGAATATCACAATGGCAAGCCGTTCATATGAAATTTCTTCCTGAATATGAGGAAACACACTAACACTACACATCATTGTGCTCTTTATCAGAACAGGCTGTAAGAAGAGAGTATTATTGTCTCCTGTGTATTTACAAAGGTCTTATGAATAGGTCACCATCTTATTCTCACCTGGAGATGTGGAACTTATCAATCACACTCTGCAGACTGACTTCAGTTACAGTTTCCATCAGTAAATACTGAGCTTGGAGTCAGCTTTCAGACAGGCTGCTTCATTCTCATGGAATAATTAAACAGATCCTAAAGCTCAATACTCCTGTGTCTCTGAGTACTTTCAGATAACTCATTAATTAATATTTGTTATATGTGTTTGTTGCTCTTGAATGATACATTGATGCTTGGATGAATACTTACATCTGATGTATTATGCTTATTATGACTATATTAATGTTTTATTGCTAGGTATTGTACCTTATTTTACCTTTTTAACCTTTAACCTTATTTATTTATGTATTTAATGTTGTCTGTTTTTATGATACAAACTCACACACTCAGTACTTGTAAAACAGGGCTCCTGTACCTCAATGTGTACTTTCCAAGTGTAAATAAAGGCATCTTATCATTATTATTATTATTATGGTTACCAAAACCTCCTTCAAAGGCACCATAAACTCCAAACAAAAGAAACTATAAGAGTAACTATCACTGGCGACTAACACTATTAACAGAAGGGACATTTTTCCTACAGTGAATTTTTTTTTTTTTTTAAATGCTGTTTTTTCTTATAGTTGTGACTCAAATGCTACGTATGTTGTATATTCAAATTATACAATGAGGTGAACTTACAGGCAAAAATACAAACTGAAATCCCTCTTTTTTTGAGTGAGGTCCTGATGAAAGCTTTCATCAGCACATCACGTTTCTTCTTCATGTAACAGAAATACAGAGCCCTGGAACTGGCTCACTAAATGCAATGCAGCCATCATTCACTCCACATGTGCATTTCCTGCTTTCACAAGTCAAAATGTCTGCTGTGAGAAGGATCTATAGTGAAGCAGCTCACTGTAGCAGTAGCTTAAGGTTGCTGTTTAACCAATGTTAGGGTCTTTTATCATTTCTTTTTCATACATATGTTTCAACTTCCCGTTTACCTGCC
This sequence comes from Scomberomorus guttatus, assembly GCA_038419695.1. NCBI lineage: Eukaryota > Metazoa > Chordata > Actinopteri > Scombriformes > Scombridae > Scomberomorus > Scomberomorus guttatus. Next base: position 2,716,038 of record CM076458.1, read on the forward strand.
AAAATAGTGACCTGTTAACATTAGTACACAGTGTACTGTAGTATACTGTGTGGTTGTAGTAGTAGTACTGTTAGCCTCTATGCTAATTAGCCATTTAATAAGAAAGTTATAAATTAATTGTTAATTTTCCCCATGGTTGTTAATTATTTCTGCCTTGAGTGCAGCTCTGCTTCACATAAATATTTGTACAACTAAAATTCCAATCTGCAAAATTCAATCTGTCCTTTTGTGAAGCAGAAGACCCCCATAGTTTCAGTTTCCTGCCAACTACTGTGTATCTTATATACATGTATACATGTTTGTGCTGCTTGCGGGATAGCCACACATCCTCTACATGACAGTGAGCTTTCAAATGCAGCTGCTGTAATGACAGCTGTAGCTTCTTGATTAGAAAGGCCCTCTTCTAAAAGGCCAGTTTCAGGTTAATTTTTACATCATCCTAACTGTCCAAGAGCAAGGCACTCAATCAATACCATCTGTGTCTTTAAAGTATCACCAATAAATGTTGTAATACAGAGGGTATACAAGGTTTTTGGCAGACACTTTGCTTATATTTTTAGAAAGGCAGATAACAGTTGATGAACAGTTTTATTCTTGGTTCTGTTTAATCAAATACAGTGCAGTGATGTGCGTTGCAGAAATAGAAGAAGCTAATGCTTTGTTCAGTTTCAAGTGTTATTTTTACACAAAGCAGTGTGGTATTTAATATCCGACGAAAACAGGAACATTTTTCATAAAGGTTCACTTTTTCTGGCAAAGTCACAAAGCCAAAGATCTATCATGAAAGGTCAATGAAGGCTAAGTTTTGTTGTCTCTGTTTAAGGTCTGGGTTTAGCATGCAGATGTTAAGGTGAGGACCAGGATTCAGGTGTTTAGGATCAAGTTTCTATACAAAAATGGTTTTGCAGCTCAGTTAGAGAGTAACAACCAAGATTGTGATTTACTTCTGTACAAATGTAAAGATCATGTGCCTGTGTGGAAGGTATTCACACTGACAGACAGTAAACCTGTTTCATATCTGTATGTTTAAAGAGGACATAACATGCAAATTTGAGGTCTATATTTATATTCTGGGGCTCTACTGGAATATCTTTGCATGATTCACAGTTCAAAAAACTCTGAAACAGGCCGTTTTAGCTCCTGTCTCTTTAAAGCCCCCCTCCCGATGAGCCCACTCTGTTCTGTTTGATTAGTTCCCGGAAGCTTCTGCCGGCTCCGGAGGCTACGTAAACAAACATTAGTTTCTTTTAGCTTCTTTTTTTCAGTTCTTTACTCAAAATATAAACTTCTCAAATACTTCTGTACATGTTTAAGCCAGAATCTGGTCCAAAATATATGAATGGACAATGCAAACAACACCTTAAAAAACCTTAGCAACAGAGAACAGATGGCTGCTTGTGGACATGTGTGAACAATCGGACATCATCACGAGGAGGAAGTAACAGGGACCATTTCACATACCTTCACCTCAAGTTTTGAACCTTTGACCATGTTTAACGTCTGACATCATAAAAAAATCACAGAAAATCACAAAAAGTATGTTATGTCTCCTTTAATGATTAATTTCAGCAAATGTCACTTCACCACATTTGTTCGTCATCACTCACACTCTAATAAAACTGCACAGATATGTTAAATATATTTACATTTGAAAAAAGGTCTGAAGCCTTTTCATTTGGACAGTCATATACTTCCATCATTGCGTGAATTGGTACAGCCCTATAGTTTTTTGAAAATATTTAATTTATTTGAATTTTTCAACTTTAGGGTTAGGATTTAAATATTTCTCATGAAAAATAATGGAAAACCTGCTGTTTAAGTAAAAATATATTTTCTGTAACTGGGACAACAAGGTTTCACCATGACAGCAGCAACAACATATTTTACAGTCTTGTCCACAGGAAATCATTTATTAGTGATTATACAAGGAATCTGGCTATTTGATTGATCCAAGATGCATTGCATTCGAGCAGATAAACTCCATAAAGCATGACAAGCCAAGCGTTATGGTTCGTTAAGCACAACTGTTGTGGTCACCAGGGAGCGATGGAGTCACCTCCATTTTCTTTCCGCTGTTTTATCATAATATATATTCAGCATTCTTCACACAGTACACGTGTTGGTAAACAGCATATAAAAGCAATATTACCCCCTGAGGACTGTTGCTTGTTGTGTGTACTCTGATGCCGCTGACAGTACAAGGTCCTGCAGGATCAGTGTTGTATTTATAATCCTGGTAAAGAACATCCCCTTTGTTACAACTGCTTTATAAAAAAGGTGATTAAATGCTCCGAAACAGGACTCCAACATAGTTCAGTTTGGTCTCTCTGGTCAAAAACAGCTCCTGATCAGGACATTCTCAACAAAAATCTAAATTTTTAAACATTAATTTCACACTTCCAGAGTTAGTTTAAGTGATCTCTAATTCATGTATTGTAGATTATTGAAGATGAAAAAGTATTTCTATTTTATCATCTTATATTATTCATTACCCTTTAAAAGTTCCAACATTTTCATTAGATATTGAGCATTTTTAGTTAATGGTTAGGTTAAAATGGAGGATATTCTGGCTGGAACAAAACCTTTCACATCTTTTGTTTGGTGTGTGATTTCTGCTGCCATTGACACCGAAACGTTGTGGACTAATAAATGTTTTGTGACTTAAGAAAGAAAAAACACCTAATGATTATAAAATGAATGAAATATGTGGTCAGGATGGCCTCTCCACCTCACTGGAAGAGTAAATTGCCACAACCTAATCTGTAAATTAGGAAAGACAGGGCCTGATCATTTTTGTGATTCAGGCTTTCAAGTTGCACTTTAAAGATCTTAGCAGCGAGGTCCAGCACCTTCATTGAGATTTTTTTGGCTGTGCAAAGATAATATGTGTGTATGTATAACCAGGTCACAGATAAGGAGGAGAAAAACCTGAACAAGACTGATGGCTCTGCAGCTGGTGTTGTTCAGTCCGGCGCTGTTATCAGTAAAGGTGACTAATTTGATCAGATACATTTATGTGGCCAGTTTTTTAGGGGCTTCTCACCCAGGAAAGTGCAGCCAGGGTGAAAAGCTTTTTAACTCTGTTCTTTTCAATGCGATGGCGCATTCGGTCACACTTTGTCAACCTGTCAGAGGCTGCGATGCAGCTGAAACCCACTGAATGCCACAGCAAGGTATGCTTCTATCTTTAATTTGCCTTTTTCTTCCCCTCTAAGGGATGCAGCCAGCGCCTGGCCAATAATATCAGGCCCTCTGTATGCCATGAAATGTTCTGTCAGATACAATAAAACAGGGTTTATATGTTGTTTTACTTTTGTGATCATTACCCTCTTGGTTCGTCAATTTTTAGTTGCATCCATAAATGTTGATGAGTTCACACCCCTGGAATAAATGTAGAATGTGACTCAGCTCTCCATTAGTTTGTAGATGTGTATGTTTAACACTTGCACTTTTGGAAACATGTGTTCCTGCTCATTTCCACTGGCAGAAGCCCTCCATATATTCTATGACAGGAAGTGGAGCCGCGCCATGGCGGCACCGAGCCCAGAACAAGTACAGTTCAGTGGTTCTCAACCTTTTCAGCTCGCAGCCTCCAAAGTGAACTAATTCCTTTAATTACAAGGCTGAAGGCATGAATGTGCAGAACCATGAACTATGACAACAAAAGATTTTATTTACCCACATCAGCCTGGGTTACTTCAGGCAAATTCACTAAGATAATGACCCCACATGGCCACAAGACTTCACTTTTTTAAAAACTATTACAAAAAACATATCCTGCACAATCAGGTTAACCAAACTGATACCAAATGAGATGGTAAAAGAACAAAAGTATGTGAGTCTAGTTCTTCTAGTTTGTATCTTCCAGTGAGGATAATATTTCGCACCAGTGATCAAAGCCAATACCAGAATGTTAAGTTTCCCCAAACTGGGTGAATCTAGCATCTTTGTTGCAGTCCCACTTAGTGATTAAGGCTCAGAAGCTGGGTGTATATTTGCATTTTTTAAAAACCTTGCACAGAGCAGCTTTAATTAAAGATTAGATAGAGAATAAAGGCGGCAATTAGAGTGTTCACACTTCCCCAGTAAAAAGAGATTTTACCTCAAACTGACTAACTGCCCTCTGTTGCTCTGTCTCAATTAATTACTGTACAAATTTAACTTAATGAGGACAAATGTTCAGCGGCACAGAATGTACTAATACAGGTAGGGTAGCAAAAAGTCCAATCCATATCCTAGCAGAATTGAGAACGCAGTATCGCAGTGTTAAGAAATTAAAGTCTCTTTGCTACTAATCTCTGAAAAAAACAATGTTAAAAAATGCTGACAGAAACATAACTTTAGAAACAGGACTCAGCATATCCCAGCTGTCATGTTCAGGGTACTTACAGTAAGAGCTTATTCTTGTTATTGTACACAGGATGGCATTAACATTAAATTAATTGAAATTTTAATGTGCATATAGAGTGTATGCTCTCTTCCTGCTGTTGCTCCAGTTTATGTCCCCTGGAGCTGAACCTGTGCTTTACAATAATGAAACTCTAAGCTGAGTCTCCTAATCTCTGTGGGAGGTGCTTGAAAACACACATGAAATACCTTTTTATGTTCTCTCTTGCTTCTATTCAGAGTTTCACTCCAGATTAATGGCTCAGACAACTACATCAGATCCTGTATCATCTGTGATGAGGACTCGCTAATGGCAGAGGGAGAACAGGTGCAAGATATACTTAAAATGGACACCTTGGAAGATATCTAATTAATGTTGGTAGCTGACTAGTGCTTAACTGATTAGTCAATTAATTAATTAGTAATTTATTGGCAACTATTTTAATAGTTGATTAATTGTTTAAAGCCAGTCAGTTTATGAGTGATGAGCACAACATTTTCTGCCAAAGTTTTAACAATCGTTGCTTTTCTCACTGGTTTCTCAGTTGGAGAAAGGTGATGTCATATATTTCCATGCACCAAACAGAGTTAAGCAACATTTGAATTCAAATCTGATAGTAGTTAGTGGGTTGTTTGCTTATTTTTCCAGCACTGTCAATCAGAGTTGATCAAACGACACCAACGCAGTCCTGATTAACTTTTTGATGCTTGTTTACTCGTTAATATTTAATGTAGTGGAATATTTAGGATTTGAACCAATTTTTTCAAGGGCTTTAAGTCATTTATCAAGCAAACATTTGCAGGTATGAGCTGCTCAAATGTGAGGATTTGCTGCTTTTGTCTGTTATCACTGTAAAACTGATTATCTTTGGGTTTTGAGCTGTTAGTCAAACAAGTAATTTTTCACTTCTGAGTTAGAAATTGTGATGGGCCTGACATTTTATAGACTAAACAAATTATTGGTCATCTAAAGAAATATGAGGGTTAATTGATATAGCAGACCTAAAGAAATACAGTGTGTCTGTAACAGGATAACAATGATCCACACCTCCGTGAGTTTTAGTGCATGTTTCAAGAGCAACTTCAACATTAATACACAACAATGCTTTAACTGAACGATCCACAGTGTGTCCAATCTAAAACACGAGGTGCATAGTTTGACAGGAGACTCTTGTGTGCTGCAACCAAACCCTTAATGGTAACTGAGGAAAAGGCACGTTCAAAAAAAGTGTCCTAAGTTTCTCTATATGTCTTTATCTTCTTTTCCTAAAAATGTTTGTTTGTTCATAAGTGAGCTGCCTGATTACAAAACACATTGTTCAATAAAAGGTTTTTTTCAAGAAAGTAGTGGTCATGACTTGATTTTAGGGAAAAGGAGAACATTTTGGCACATTCAACACATAGTGATATTGACAAAAATGCATTTTTTAGAAGTTACAAACTCATATAGGTACAACAGTTAGTCAGAGGGAGCCATTTGATCTCTGAAATAAGGTTTATCCCACAAACAGTGTGGCTGAAGACTTGTGTACAACAACTTTTTACATATCATTTGCGTTTTAATCATAACTTGTCCACTTTTTAATCATGCTTGTCCACAGAAGCAAAATTCAACATTTAGAAGCAGTGAAAAACTGTGTCCTCATGATAACCAGAGATTGAAGTGAATACATTTGGTGTTCTAGCCTGGTGGGCCAATTGAGCTCCAAGAACTCCTCCACTTTTGTTTGTGAAGGCTGATTTTCTTGGCTTAAACTGAAAATACGAGACACTGGCTAGATGTCCATCCATGGTGGTAACTAAGTAAAAAGTCAGTGCGTAGCTCCACTTATCTTTGTGGCATTACCATGTGCAAAATACTGTTCAGCAGGGTAGCAACCAGTTTTTAATGCACCATCATTACAATTGTTGGACTTCACCATGGAGGCAATTATTGTTCAGTAGTGGTGAATATACCGATGCACAGTAGCAGCCACTGTTCAGGCAGTTTGAATTAATTGCCAGGAAGTTAAACTCTCCATTCATTTTTCTCCATCCCCAGAGAAAAGTATTAGGCTTCCTCTGTGCACCTTTATGTGCATCCATTTAATCACAGCGTCCTGCCTCATCTTGCCTCAGTAATCATCCTACCAGTCTGGCAGCGTGGTGGTCTTGTGTCGCAGTCTGAGCCCTGCTGCATGTTTTCCCTGGTTCCCTGTTGGTCTTTGCAGCACCACTGATTGGCAGACCTACAGCTTTACACATCAGTGTCTGGCTTCTCCACCAGTTTCAGAGCCTCGTGCATGCCAGCCGCCGACAGCTTCCGATTGATGTTCCTGTAGCGGCACCGCAGGAGGTTACTGTAGGTGGTCCTCAGATCACGGTTAAAGAAAGCATAAATGAAGGGATTAATGAGGGAGTTGGCATAACCAAGCCACAACAGAGTTCTCTCCAGCCAGAGGGGAACACAGCTGCACTCCACGCCACACACAAACGGCCTGGCAGTGGACACCAAGAAGAAGGGCAGCCAGCAGAAGCTGAAGGCGCCAACCACGATGCCCAGAGTGGCCGCCGCCTTCTGCTCCCGTTTGAAGATGGACTGGTTTTTCCTTTTCCGGCGTTGGTGGTGTTCGCCAGTCTTGAGTAGGCGGGAGACCCGTGTACTGCACTCCTCCTCCACCTCACGCTGGAGCTTCAACGCCGCTGACACACAGTCCAAACTCTCCTCCTCTTCCTCCTCCTCCTGCTCAGCCCCCACCCCCCTCACACTTCCTGCCTCTTCTGACTCTGCCGGCTGCTGAAGCTCATGCCCTCCTCTTCCCCCTCGAGGACCCACCCCTGCACTGTAGTCCTCTTCCCTGGGGAAGCCGGTGATGGTGTGCTTTGCGGCGCTGAGCTTGGCTGCTCGGAAGATCCTGTAGTACATGATCAGCATCACTGACATGGGGATGTAGAACGCCACAGCTGTAGAGTAGACAGTGTAGCCAAAGTCCTGACTGATGAGGCAGACTCTGCCGTCGTTGACATTCTGCGCCCAGCCAAACAGAGGGGGGAGGGTGATGGAGGCAGAGAGGAGCCACACTGACAGGATCATCTTAGCCATGCAGCAGCCGTTCTGCCGAACAGGATACGTCAGAGGTTTTGTGATGCCTAAATACCTACAGAGAAAGATGTGTCAAAATTATATATTTCATTAAAAGGCAGACAGAATTAACCTGACATGTTTTCTTTTTTTTCAATTTCTAATTCAACACACTGAGCTATTTTTGTGCCCAAATCTACCCTGAGTCAGTGATGCTCTCAACACCTTCAGCAAGGTGCCCTTAAGCAAAGGTGCTTAAGACAATCTGTGGTTTCCACATGCAGCCCCCAGGTGGGAAACTGATGTTAAATAAAGTGCAGGTCAAATGTGGGCAGTCTGACTACAGAACACACCCACAGTATTAACCTATTTATGTTAACATTCAAAACCCTCACTGGAAAAATACTGAAATAAAAATGAAATAATAATAAAATAACACATAAATACTGGATCTCATAATTTCATTAACCTGATGAAACTAATAAAACTATAGATGCCAACAAAAATATAGAAATCAATTATTAGTAAGAGTGATTTCCTTTTATTCAGTAATTTGTAGCATGTTCCTTCTGAATGCTTTCACATACAATTCTGACCTTTTGTTCCATTTAAATGGAAAAAGGAATCTGGTGGCAGGGTGGAGAAAGAAACAATCCGAGAGATCAATAGTTCGATCCCCACATCACTTTGTTTCACCAATTTAGTGTAAAAGTGCCCTTGAGCAGCGAGACAATGAGCCGTGAGCCTCCACGCTCTGACCTCCCAAATCCCATGTTTCAGTGTCGCGGAGGGCTGAGAGACAAAATACCTTACCGGACTGTGTAATGGGATTCTGGTAAAACTATCAAACGTGGGATTAAATAATAGGAGAAGAATAAAATGAGTCTACTTCTGAATAAAAAATTCTAAATGTGGAGAGCCTGGCTCCAAAACTGCGATGAGTTGAATAAAATAATAATATAAAAATAAGTACTCGTATTTTATACAAAGTCATACAAAGACATAGTGTTTCACTGCGTTTAGGAATAAAAAAGCACTTTGTTCAAGGTACAGAAGAAGTTTATCTCACCTGTCAATGCTGATTACGCACAGAGTCATGATGGACGCGGTGCAGCACATCACATCCATGGCGATAAAAACGTTACAGAAGAACTGTCCGAAAATCCACTGACCGCCAATTAGATCAGTGATACTGACGAACGGCATCACGGCCAGAGCCACTGACAGGTCCGCCACAGCCAGAGAAACGATCAAGTAGTTGGACGGCTGACGCAGCTTCTTGACGAAGCACACGGAGATGACCACCAGTAAGTTCCCACAGATGGTGGACAGCGTGAGCATTGTGAGGACCCCGCCGATCAGGACTTTCTCCACCCGGCCGTAGCTCAGGATCTGCTCGCCGCACCGGGTCCCGTTCGTCTCCATGACCTGCGGCTGACTGGAGCTGGACGGAGAAGTCGCTGCTGCCGCTGCTGCTGCAGCCTCTGCGGCGCCCTGCGCAATCTTCAGCAGCCGGGGCGCAAGAGCCTCCGAGATCATCATGTCAGTGGAGCCCCCGGGATCTCCGCCACCGGATCTATTGTCTATCATGAACGACGACCTCATGTTGTCAATGCCGTAGGTTCCGTTATTCGCTCCCACAACAACCATTCTGCTGCCTTCTGTTCCTTTTTATCCATGGACTTGGAGACCCGTCCGGTGGTGACATAGACGCACAGATGTGCCGGTGTTGGTGTGAGAAATGAGTAATTCCTTTCCACAGCTCCCCTCGGGGTAAACTACTCTGACATGTTCTATTTTCCTTCACAAAGCCTCGACGCCTTAATTCATCTATTTAGAGGCATACTCGTCATTACGCACGTGGCGCACCGCGGGCATATTCCCAAAATACCTGACCTATAAAATAGGATTTTATTTCCCGTTGTCTGTGGCCACCCTGGCTACCATCCCACTTTTCAGCCTGATGTGCAAAAGACAGAAACTTAAGAACGGCAGTGCGCGCGTATATATTGCAAAAGTTGACGTGTGACGTCAAAAGACATGTTAAATAGCCTATGAGCTGCCGAATGCTTACTGTCTAAACATTCACACAAACGGAACACAGAAAACAAAACCTCCTGGGGCCTTTTTGGAGTTCAGCCTACTGAACATTTCTTGGCAAGGACAAACGGTGTCCGTGGATGACCGCGTGCAATTGCGCAGAATGAAGAAGCGTTCCGTCGATTTCAAATTTTATTTTGGTCTCCGTGTTATTAAGCATTTCTCCCCGCACAGAGCGCGCGCACACAAACACACATAGCTATACACGGAGGAGAAAGAGACAGAGACAAAGGCTGAGATTACACAGAATGTGAAAAGACAAAAAAATGATGTGAAAGAGTGAGCTGTCTCCTGGCTTTTAAGAAAAATGTTACTATATAAATAATCCATCCAAGAAAAACTGAGGAACATTCTGTCATATTTTGAGTTTTGTCTCATTTGTTCCAGGGTTAACTTTCATAATGATATATTCCACTTTTAAGGAGAAAAGACTCAGGATGGTGAAGTGACTTTTTCCCCACAAAGACAGGTTTAATTTTAAAGATGCTTCTTATGTAACCAAAGTGGGGAAGCTGAAGTGCTGATTTCCCCCAATTCCCCCTTCAATCATTTTGCTATTCACAGTTCAGGTGGAGGCATTAAATTATGTGTTAGGACAAGAGCTGTGATCGGCCTTCATCTCAATTCTAAAACTTATAAGATTTATGTTGCTGGAAGAGAGAAAACAGGAACCCAAACTGCTCCCGAAGACTTTTCATCATTTTCTAATCTGACTGAGACCAATTATTGTATGATAACCCTGTACGTGTGTATGATACTAATGCAGTGGGTAGCCTTGGATAGCTGCGCCACCAAGCGGACATAAGCCTTTACTGCATGGTGATTTCATGTGTTTATTAATCTAGTCTTTATTTTCAGCTGCATTTCTCTTATAAGGTCTATAAATGACAATGTTAGCACCTATAGAATTATGTTACAGCATAATATAGATTATAGAGCTCACAACATTAAAAACTATAGATCAGAGCTTCCCAATATTTTGGACTTGTGACCCTGCAAAATGAAGAAATGTGCACTTGTGACTCCTTAATTACAGGTTATGCATTTTATGGGAACATTAATAGTTCAACCAGACTGATTTGTCCATTTCAGATTTTTGCATTTGACAAGTTTTTGAGGCCCAAAGAGGTGAAAGTATCCAGTATTATAAACTTAGGAGAAATAAGCATAATTTTGTATAACATAAATAGATTTTTCCTTATATCCGCTTAATCATTTTGGGACCCCTCAGATTTCAATGTTTTGACATTTCTAGGTTGGGAACAGTGTTAATGGAGTGTGTTCTTTAAAGGACAGGTTCACAGTTTTGCCTGATTGTTGTCTTAAAATAGCAGTCAGGTGTCCATATGAACAGTGAAAGAAGTTTTCCTCGCTGTAATCATTCCTCCTGTTCATACTGGATATTAAAAGATCCCCTTCAAATGTGCTTTAATGGAAGTGATGGAGGCCAAAATCCACAGTGCGTCCACACAGTTGTTTAAAAGTAGATGTGAAGCTTATATGAGGCTTCAGCCGTCTGAGTTAGTCATATCAAGTGGATATCTGCCACATTTACAGTCTTTTTTAGCATCAAATTCCCTCTTTGTGTTTCCTCGGACAGTGTTTCCCTGTTGAGCTGCGGTGGAAGTATAGTAACAAAAAGAGGGACTTTGGCACTAAAAAGACTGTAACGTAGAAAGTTATCTACTTGATTTGACTCATTTGGAAAATTGTGAACCCGTCCTTTTAATCAATATTAAAAAGTGGGCTTGGTATTTTATTGCCATGCAGGGTCTTTGGTCTTAAATTTATGTGACTTGAAGTCTCTGATGTGAAAACATCTGGTAAATCCTGTCTTATAGTAGAAAACATGTATTCAATGAGATTTATAGGTGAAATTGTTGCTTCTAACCTTCAAAGTCACATTTAATCAGGGTGCATTCACAAGAGGCTACAGACTGACACCTGCAGCACCTGAGGTCAACGTTCTTGCTGATTTGACACCTCCTGCTGTGTAGTTCTGCCAATAATTACAAGCTTTTTTTACTCTATGAATCGTAAGTTATATGGAAAAGTCCCTGCCTTTTAATACAAGTTGCTGTCAAAGCTTCAAAAAAAAAAAAAGCCCACATCAGCTAACTTTGAAGAACAACATGACAAGAAATATATTAGTATTTGGGCGACATGATGAATTAGTGTATTACAGGCAGAGAAACAAACCACCAGCTTAGAGGAAAGTTTGGTTCAGACTCTGAGTGTTTTCTCATGTTAGCATTTTTAATATTGTCAGCGACTTTAAAATAGGTTGCTGACAGTCTTTGCTCGGCGTTGGAATTTGGGAAGTAAAAAACAGAATCTCCTTTGTATAGGCACTTTTTATGATGCTGTTGTTAAACATTTCATTCTTAACTATAAGATATGTGTGCCTGCAGACACTGAAACGACCAAACCCATTGGCCAAACTATCTCTATGACTTGTTTCTCCAAAGCTTTTGTTTGTACCGACCCCCTGGAGATGAACGGGATCGACTATGAGCCAGGCCTTATCGTCCAACATCAGACTTGGACTTCACTAATGCTTTTGCAGCTGAGTGGGAGCAAATCCCTGCTGCCCGACATCTTGTGAAAAGTCTTCCAAAAAAGAGTTGTGGCTGTTACAGCAGCAGATTAATGCTCATGTAATGTATATGTGTCCACATACTTTTGGCCATGTAATTTCTCAAACATGAGTTCAGTCTAAATATATTATGAGAGAAATCTGGCTTGCAGACGGGGTATACAAAAAATAGCAGCCACATAAGTCAACAATATGTAAAAACACAAATCACCAAATAGGCTACCACAAAAAACATCTGATAAGAGCAGACGGCATTAACAGCTTGCACCATAACACAAAAGGAATGAATGAGTCTCTGCTTATATATAGGCGTTAAATATATTCTGCCTGCACAGACTGTATATTATGACCATTTTGTACTCTGGAAAAGTAAAGTTTGGCTTTTCAAAGCTTTCGTGTGTTAGAATAACTGAGCAGCTGCCTGTTTGACTGTTGAGTTCATTAAAAGTTCATTAAAGGACTGTCTTAAACCAACAGTCAGGAGCCCAAATGAGCAGTAAAACCTGTTTTTCTTGCTGTAATCATTCCTCCTGTTCATACTGACCATTAGAAGATCCCTTCATAATGCACTTACAATGGAAGTGATGGGGGACAAAATCCACAGTCCTCCTTCTGTGCAAACATGGATTTAAAAGTTAATCTGAAGCTAATATGAAGCTTCAGCGTCCAGATATCCACTCGATATGACTAACTCAGACTGCTGAAGCCTCATATAAGCTTCACATCTACTTTTAAATGACTGTGTGGACACACTGTGGATTTTGGCCTCCATCACTTCCATTGAAAGCACATTTGAAGGGGATCTTTTAATATCCAGTATGAACAGGAGGAATGATTACAGCGAGGAAAACCTCTTTCACTGCTCATATGGACAGAATAAGGCTGAATGTGATACTTTAATTGTTTAATGCTCTTTGTTGCCTGTATGTTTATACAGTTGTCCTATTCAATTAACACACATAAACAAACTGACTTGCAACCAAACACAAACATGATGGCAGTTTCAGAGTCTGTGCTCCAAGCAAAATATAATTTTAATTAAAAAAAATAAAAAATAAGCATTTCACTGTCTTGTCACTGTTGGAGTCGCCTGAGGGCAGCTTCCTCCACCTGTCGCCCTGCAGAGACAGGAAATCCCATTCCAGTGACTCAACCTCTCCCTGCCACACTTTCAACCCTCCCCACGGGGAAACGGTGTAAATACTGTGTTGCCAGGTTGGAGAGAAATCCACTTTTAGCGGAAGCCTCTCATCCCGTTGAGCTGTGGTGATTTCCTGGTGTGCAGGAAGCTTGATTTGAAGGATTGAAGGAACCGGACCTGGACACCGTGAAGAACACAAGTATCAGCTGGAACGGATTTCAGAAACACGGTAGTGCTGAGGAATATAATTGACTGGCGAGGCCGATAAAAGGGCGTATTCAGTGAATTTATGTACTGCTGGATGGGTGATCCAGTTTATGATGATTATTGTTCATATGTCAGAATCTCGCTGCTCTGCCGGGAAGCCATAGCGCTGGATTAATGCAAAGAAACAAACACAGGCGCTTCCTCCTTCCACCTCCACAGGACGGACGGCTGGCCTGACATCATTGGCTGCTCGTTGGGAATGAATCATCGCCTTCATCAGGGGGGGTTCAGGGATGCTGTCACTGTCACTGCACCCTTAAAATACCACAGACAAACCACCACGTAGGTACACAAACGCACAGCCGACCCGGCCGCGTCTCTGTCCTTCTAAGATTCTAAAGTCGTTTAAGTCTTTGGAGCCAGCATGGAGGAAATCCTGCGAAAGCTGCAGAAAGACGCGTCCGGCCACAAGCACAAAGCCATCCGCGATGCCTGCGTCCACGCCTGCGGTGAGTGCACAGCAGACTCCCGGCAGCCCGGCTGCAGGAGTGGGGGGGAAAGGATGGGGGAAATATGCGACTGTAGCCTATACACCTGCTAGCTTTACATAGATACAACAGTCCCATAGGCCTATAGCTCAGATGGTGCTGCAATATTAGTGTTTCCCACAAATTGAGAAGCCCCAGGGGACTGATTGGGAGGTGGGGGGGCTGTCCATGTGCAGAGGGAAGCTCCAACATCCAAAAGAGGAAAAAAAAAAGGTGCACCTTCTGCCTTTAGGTGCTGGTTCATGGGATCAACGAGTAGCTACAGTATATGAAGCTTAATAACTTTAATTTGAATGAATTCTGACTACACATCTTATGCAGCACCTATTTCTTAATTTTAAGATAACATCCAATAAGCAAAGTCATGTTATTCTTGTGTATAAGATTGCAAATGAATGCACCATTCCAGCAGACTTTTCAGCCCATAGAGCTGCTCAGATTATTTTTGAGAGGCACAAAACAGTTCTGGTTGGATGCATATCTGTTTAGTAGGGCTGTCGAAAAAATATACACATGGAAAACACTAATTATTTTAAGGGGAGATTGTAGATATTCCTTCAGGGACATGTAGTGTGAATGGATAAACACCCTATAAACACCTAAAAAGTACCTTCCTTTTCACTTAATTTAAAAAGACCTTTACAGTGTCACATGTCCCTAATTTCACTGATAAGTAGGCTATTATCTTAAATTGGAGGCATGGGGGTTAGGTTGCTTAAATATGCGTTAAATTAAGTTGTTAAGGGCCTTAATGTAGGGCAGATTGAGGAGCTTACATAAGATATAGGAAGGTTAGTAAAGTCGACTTCACCCTGCTACACAGCTTGTGTCACTGTGGAAAGCAGTGACTTCTATAACCGTAACCCTGCCTTTCACATTTTAACATAATCTTATGTAAACATAAATGGGGTTTGAGGGGATGCAGCTTAATAGCAGCAGTAGTATAATGTGTTAAAACAGTGATACCACAGAAAGTAAACAGTGAGATAAAGTACAATAAGTAGATTATAAACTTACTACTGAGTACCACAGACATGCTGTAAAGTCCATGTGGGAATATTATTTACCTATTATAAGAACTGCTAAGTAGGGCGCTTCTTGTATAATGTTAGATGACAGTAATTATAGCGGTTTCTCAGGCTGATGTCATATGATGACATAATGCATAACTGAGTGCACAGCAGAACATATTGCACAGTACAGTATGTGATATTTTACAGTCCCTTTGTGTGTGTGTGAAGATATTGATAAAAATAAATATAAAAGCTTTTAGTGTTTATGGTCTTAATGAGAAAACATGGTGATCTAATCACACTCAGTAGTATTAATCTAGTTTGTGCTCTTAGGTTTTAGTCCTGTTATAGGATTGTTGTTCTTTTGACGAGGACCTGAGACTGTCTGTGTTTCTTAACAGCAGTTTTACTGCAATTGAAGAAAAGCATAACGCGTAACAACAGAACAAATAATCATTAAGACTCGAGCTTTTGCTGACTCACTAGCCTTGTCTCACCCCAATGAAAGGGTTGTTCAATTTAGAAATATTCTCAGTACTGTGACTTAGGGAAGGAAACCATGAAGAACATTTTTAACAAGAAAACGTTGTGAGGCTTATTTCTGTCTGTCTGCACAGTTCAGTGCTTCTTCCTCTGCGAGGCAGAAAGGCCTCTGAAGCTGCACTCAGAACATGTGACGCTAAACTTCTTCACAAAAAAACCTACGACAAAAAATTTAAATCCTTTCTACTGACGTCACTGGTGATATTACTAATACTAATGGAGCCGGACGTTTGGGTGGCAGGTGAGAGAGCAGGTAATGAATTGGCTCAGATTGTGCTGATGAAGGGAGAATCATGTAATCTTACACACAGAGACAATGTGTTAGTGCAGAAACACTTCAAGGGCGTGTTTAAACCTAACAGGGCATGACCAAAGTACCTGCAGATACATGGACACAAAAATGAAAGGTGTATGTGTGAATTGAGGTTTAAGATGTTACATGTCAAACAATATCACCTGCTTTTCAGCTATATCTGGGCTCTGACTCACAGTGTGTGAAATGGTCTCCATTCAAAACGTTTGGAGACTCGTCCATAACACTAATCAATGTGCAGCTCATAGATGTCTCTGATTGTGAATGATGCTGAATGCCCCAAGTGAACGCCACCTTTGACACGCACACACACACACTGAGCACATGCATGACAATAAACAGTGCAAGGGCAAGGCTACTGCACACTAAACCTTGGAACACACACACACACACAGCAGCCTGTGCAGAGTAACAGTAGATTTATGCTGTATTTTAGAGATGTCAGCAAGTCTCATATTTCAAGTTTCTACTGGCAAAAAAATGCAGTAGTATGTCCCCGGTCGGAAACTAAGGTTAAATTTCTCAAGGTTTCTGAGGTACAGTCATTTCAGCATGAGGATGCTTCCTGCGTTACTTTTAACAAGCTGCAATTATACAGATGTTTGATATGTAGTTTTCTTAAAGGATAAGGCTGGGGTCATTCTGCATTTTTCAGAGATCATTCATTGTTACTGAAGCCTTAATTCTTTAAAAACATTTTTTAAAAAGGGGCAGTCATTTCCTAAAACAGCTGGGCACTGCAGTTTTCCACAAACATTACACAAAATAGTGAGTATTTACTGTATGGCAGCAGGAAGGTGTGTGTAGGGTTGAGTCAAAATAAACTACAGTGTGTGTTCATGGTAATGTGACCCAGTGCAACAGTGTGACTCATTTTTTAAATAGTTTTTGGACAACAATCTATGGCACAGAGAAATAAGATATCAGGCTTTGGATACACAGACAATACTTTTCAAGATGAATAAATGATGATGAAAAATACACAACATCATCAGCCTTATCCTTTAACGTTTTTAGCACAGAGGTGTTCATATGGAGTCACACATATCCATTTTAAATGCAGCTTTTCATTCGTAGCTAAATCTATGCTAACATTGCCACAAACTGTTGACATTAGCTGTTGTGTGGGGAACCAGATTTTTCTTTGGGTAAAGAAAATCTCTTGTTTCTCACTTTATGAGCTCAACAAACAGAATATTTTCCAGCTGGGAATGTATGTTTTCTTTTGGTTTAAGTAAATGTAACACAGCACATCTGTCAGGCGTTATTAATCACAATGTTTCTCTTCCTTTGTTCCGCTAAATTACAGAAACACTTGAGTCTCAGAGCGGATCAGCCAAGATTTCCCCTTCACAACTTCGGTAAGTTAAACGACATGCAGTTAATTTCATTTCAAAGTCAGTCTACATCACGTCAACTGAAAGCTGTGAAGGCATGAAGTCAAGATTTGTTTTAATCGCTGTAGCAAAAAACAACAAACCTGACAGAAACTAAACAAGAAACTTAACACAGACTGAAAATAGTGTTGTGTATAATAATAGAAAAGAATGATCATTGAACCACAGTTGATGTGTAATTTGTTAAACATTGGCTGCCAGACGGTTTGTTGGATCAGCTGAAGTTCTTGACTGAGGTGGTGAGACTGTTAGCTTTGCCTTCCAGCTACATACTGCACAGTCTGTGTTTACTGCAGGGAATAGATAACTCAATATTGAAATTCAAACGGCCTGGGCCCCGTGGCTTACACACCTTTGGTTTACACAGAGTCTATGATTTGAATGAATTTGAATCAATGAAATAAAACCTGGGATGATAATGCAAATATTGAACGTAAAGACTGAAATTAGGCAGTGTGGCTTCAAGCAACACTCAGTTTAAACATCACAGTATGAACTTAGACTACAGGAGTTGGACACATTTGTCACAGTGACAAATACTCATTTTTGGAGCTTAGTAAATTTTTGTTATCGTTTAATCTGCAGACCATTTTCTCAATTAATCCATTAATCTTTTAGCCTATAAAATGTCTGAAAATTGTGAAAAATGCCCATCACATTATCCCAGAGTCCTTGATGTCATTAAATGTCTTGTTTTGTCCAACTAAAAGTCAAAAACCCCAAATATATTCAATTAACATGGATATAAAACAGAAAATCCTCACATTGGAGAAGTTGCAATTAGAGAATTTTGGACACTTTTAACGCTTAAGGAAATTACTTAAATAATTTATCAATTATCAAAATAGTTGCCATTGACATTTTCTGTCAATCATCTAATGGATTAATCGACTAATTATTGCAGCTCTAACTGGACTAAACAGAATAATAGGTACACCTGACAATACAAGATTCCATGAGGGTTATTTTCTTTTTTAATAACTTGCACTGAGTTTAATAAAGGAGCAGTTTGGCTGAAACTGATTTTCACTCTGATTTTATCTCCTCACACAGCTGAAAGTGTACTTCCTGTGTCAACAATACACTGATCACAGCAGTTTACAGTGAATGAGGTCCCCTTGCGACGAGCACACCTCATAAAATAGAAATACTAATAGAAAAGAAAAGAAATGAGCTGTTGATCGTGTGTCAAAGTAAATCAGAGACACAGTTAGGAGTTAAACTGCAGTGTTTGCACATCCAGAAATTTAAAATAAACACAGATAAACGATTGGATTCCTACAATAAAAAAGCATAACACTGAGCCTCAGACTACAGTGCATGGCCTCAAAAATGACCATATACTCAGGTACAAAAACTGAACATTACAAGCTTCATAAAGGTAGAATTTATTGCAACCTTATTATATTAGATTTAGTGTTCCTGTTATTGACTTCAGCCCATTCATGTTTATTAAGTCATGTTGAGAAAATAAAACTGGACATTTAAAAATACAGACAGCTGTTCACAGTGACTGTAGCCAAACGCTGTGTTCAAACTTAAGTATTATATTTCCTGTTGTAATATTCCTATATCATAGTTTTTTCTTGTGTTTCCTGCAGCTTGTCACTAGTATTGAAACTGTTGTAGAAGTTGAATCTTACACTGGTTCTTCACATTTTTGGTTAAGTGTGTTTGAGTGCATGAAATGTTAAATGTAAAGTGAATGGAGAGCTGCTGCTGGTGGCTGTTGGACTGTGATGAAGGTGCCATAAATTCTGGAGGCTACAGCAGCTCAACGCACCATGAATTATTCATCCAATAACCTCTATTGTTTTATTAGATTAAATATTGATGATAATGTCTTTGTAATGTAGTGCAACGGTTCTCAGGCAATGTGCTCCCCTGTCTCTACAAAAAAGATTTCAAGACTCTTATTACAAAATTGGCTCTCAGCCACTGAAACAAAGATGACACATACTCTTACAAACTGACTGACAGAACAAAACAGGGTAAAACAACAGTTCTCTCTGAAGGATAGTTGCTATGGGATGTTCTTGATTGACAGAGTAATGACAACTTTGAAAAATTACCTTGAAGAAGGATGTTTTTTATTCATTTTCTTTTATAAATAATTGAATTTTGGGATTTTTTGAATGTTTTTAGCAGATGTTAAATGGGTCTTTTTGAGTAGTTTAATATTCTCATCCTGATTGTTTTTTTTTTTTGTTTTTTTTTCAAATTTCTTTGTGTCTTTTTAGGGCTAGATGCTTCACCTTTGTGTTGTTTTCTTTGTGGTTTATTATTTGTTGCTCTCTACATGCTCGTCTATAGAATCTGAACTCATTGAAACTGTTTGGGACCCGCTGGTAAGCGTGCCAAGAAAGGCTCCTCTCAGTCCATCTGAACCAGTGTAGTTGTGACAGCTCGGAGCAGCCTCAGAGCTCAGAGATGAAGCCCGGTAGCCTGCTATCAGCAGCAGAGCACGGTGACTCACTCAACTGCAAATAATGAGGGGGAGATAGAGAGCGAGCAAGTGTAATGACACAGGACAAAACAAAGAAAGAGTGAAGAAATGGAAAAAAAAAAAAGCAAACTTCAGCTTTGTGGTTCAAACACAGTTCCTGAGTTACGTAACTGACTCTGTCCAACACTAAAGTGTTTAGTTTGAAGAAATTTGATTTTTTAAGTGATTGAAGTTATTTTTATATTTTGTATTTATTGAATCTCCAAATAAACATTTCTGAGCAATGTGCCAGAGAACTAAAATGTCCGTTTGTATCTGTATCGCCTTGCCAGATATCATTCATGTCTTTCTAGAATTAAACACATGCTACAAGAAGAAATGAAGACAAAAAGATAAGTTTTGGCAAATGAAGTCAAAGTAGTGAAAACTGCTGTTCTAGCTATAAAGGCATGAAATAGGGATGGAAATGTTGGTCTTCTCTGACAGTCCACCACACTGTCCAGACTAAAATATCTCAACAACCATTGGATGGATTGCTTTGACGTTTTGTACAGTCGTCCACGGTCCCAAAGGTTTCTGACTTTGGTGGTCCTCAGATTTTTCCTCTCTCCATGAGGTTGACATTTGAGGTTTTGAGTGATAAAGCATTGGAGATGGCAATGTTTTAAATTGATACCAAAAGCACCATTTGAAGGTGCCGTTATCTTTTCAGGAAACTGGTAACTTCTGTATGTGATGAACAGATATTTGTACTGCAGTAGATGACGTTGCTTTTGTTTATCTGTCTTTCCTGGAAGAGGGATCCCTCCTCCTCTGTTGCTCCTCTAGAAGTTTCTTAAATTTTATTCCCAATTATTCCCAATTTTTGTGGAATCTTTCCTCACCTAAGCTGAAGATCTACAGATAGGGGGCATTGCAGGCTGCACAGACTGTATTTTGGGCTGTGTAGATGAATTTGACTAGAGAGAGCAGAAAAGGTTTTTTGGTTTTTATTTGATTATTGCCTGTACTACAGCGGTAGGCAAATAGCAGCCCGAGGGCCAAATCTGGCCCTCCAACAAAAATATTTGGCCCCATAACAAAAGCTGAAGCTTTTATAGATGACATCAAATCTTTTACATGACTCTTCATAAATCCACAGTAGATAACGATGTAAACACAAGGCTCATCCCAATAAATATGACCTGTTAACCTGTTAATAAACTTACAAGATGAATAACATCATTTGGCCTAACTGACCAGAACAGATTTGTGTCATTAACAGTATTTTGCTTCAACCACAAATGAAGCAGGCGTACTGCTTATTGCTAATTGCTAACCCCTGCTGTGCAATATTACTTAAACATGGTTTCTCTCCTGTTCATGCCAATGAAGCATAATGTATTTGATTATGAGAGAGTGATAGAGTAACTTCTAGCACCAGTGGAGGCGCTGACCTTTTCAGCATCAGAACAAGGAGAGACGAGGCGGAGGAAACACAGGAAGGAGGCACAGATACAAACAGATTTCCATCTCCAATTCTCATGTCTCACCCGGATTAGAGAAGCTCCGTGTGTGTCTGTGGTTCATGAAATGTCAAGTCAGAGGAGAGAAGCTCACACAAATCGATTCCCCCTCAGCTGTGATTTGATTTCCTGAAGATGAAGTGTACCGTTGTGTATGGCTAAGAGCAGGAGAGAGGGAGGAGGATCTGGAGTTCACGATGGAGGTCAAATTCTGAGACTTTCTCATGTTCTGCTGATCCGTTTTCCCCCAGCCCTCCAAAATCTCACTTGGTATTAAATATTGAAGTCACGGAACAACAACAATTCTCACAGATTTAAACAGCTTCACAGCTGCTGGCTACAGTTTGCTCTGGAGAGCTGACTGGGGTTTAACATACATCAGACACCACTGGGTAGTAACATGGAAGAATTTTAAGACATATTTCAAATGCAACAGGGAGAAAAACTGGTTGGATTTTTCACTCACTCATCATAGATGTGATTCTTGCCGCATTTTGTTTATTAATGTCATTTTTCAAATCTGACTTGAAATTTTCCATGTTGTTCACTTGACTTTAAAATGCCTGTTATGATTGTCTCCTGGTTGTTTTTATGTGGAAGTAATTTCTGCTTTCTATCTCATCTGTTTACTTTTAGGTTGATTGCGGCTGAATTTTATTCAGAGTGATGAGAACCCCAGTGTTTCAGCTGAATGGCAAATATAAAAAAATGAAAGAACAGTGGTTGTTTGTCTCTGCGATATGATTTTAATTCAACTAATCAAAGATTATGTCTCCCTTCGGAGCATCTCTGTCAGAGAGAAATCTTTGAAATGTCAACTATAACGTTAAGCTGGCGCTTAACAGCGTGTTGGGTGAAATTAAATCTTATTTACTTCTTTACTACTGTACAGTGCTGCACTGTAAGTTTTACTGAAAGCATTAATAGTAACACAGTTGTTATAACCAGTTTGTGTTTTTCTGCTTGTGCTTCCAGAGAGCGGTGTCTGCTGCCTCTACAGATGGCTCTGGAGTCTAAAAATACCAAACTGGGACAGACGGCACTAAGTGGCATGCAGGTACTGGAACATACAGGAGAACTGTAAAGACAGTTCCTGTTACAGTTATTTTACTTTATTCTTGTTCTTCATTTTATTCTCCTTTACCACGACTACAACAACATCAATGAAATCACAAATAATACAATCTTTCACTTACAATTTGAAGTTATGAGCAAAAAATGCACCCATATACAGTGTATATATATACAGTATAGTTCGTGTATGCAATGTAACAGATATGATCGTATTAGAGGTAAAGAATTGTCACTTATGGCCTCAGTGGCTGTTGCCCAGCAAAAGTTATGTAATCTCACTTTTAACGTCATGAACATCAGAATTGTTCCCATTTAAGCAGTTTCTTTGCAAACACTGAAAAATAGTGAAATGGGAAAAATCTGCGTGAACTAACGCTACAATATTCTGCAGGCAAGTGCACGAAGTATTTCTGGCTCACATGATGTAACCCATACTATAGAAAATAAAGTATAAAGTATTGATTTGTGCAGTCATATGTAGAAAGCTCCATGTTTAATTAGGATGATGTTTTTAACCACATCAGTAGTGATCTGCTTCTTGATGCCTTGTTTCCATCAGAAGCTCCTGTGTGAGGACAGGTTTGTGGGCGGGGTTGGTGTGGAGGTGGAGGTCCTGGAGAAACAGCTGCTCAGCCAGATGTTGGAGGCTGTCAGAGTCACCCCGTCTCTCCATGAGGACCTGCAGGTGGAAGTCATGAAGGTAAAAACGGGCCATGAGTGAACAAGCTGTTTTGCCCCTGATCCCAGTCCAAGTCCTGTAATATCTGGACTCATTTGCTGTAATATCTGGATTACTTCTTACATATGACAGCTGCACAGTGCAAAGCTACCCTACAGCAGGCCAACATTAAAATGATTTAAATGTGCTTGACGGCTAATTAGCTCTGCATCGAGAAAATATAACCTGCACTGGAGGTTTTTCTTTGAGGATTTCCTGTAATCTGGCCTTTTTAGAGCTCTGTTAGTTGTTTCATGTTAGTTTGTCTCTTTTGTAGCTGACATTTCTTGCCAATTGGTGTTCAACCTAATGTGGAGCAACTTTGTGAGCAACTGTTTATGATTGTGATTAGATTTCATCAGTTGAAGTCGTTTCCCCTGAGCTATTAAATTAGTCTCTACTTGTGTTATAAAGAGTGTAACTCTTTAAAAAAAATAACCCTTAACCTCTCATGTCTGTCTCCTGTGTGCAGGTCCTTCTGTGCATCACCTACTCACCGAACTTTGACATTAACGGAGACTCAATCCTCCGGATTGCTGAGGTAGGACAGCCTGAGTTTGTTTTTCAGATATTAGATATCAGACATCAGGCGACAACTTTCTCAGTAATAATCAACAAAATGCAGATATGATTATTTTAGTTTGCTGATGTTGAGAGTGATAGACAGCTGAGTTATGACCAGCGATTTAACCATTAAAGGTTCTGTTGATTTACATCGATATGACCAGTGGTGGAAAGGAAATAAGCACATTTACTTAAGTACAATTTTTAGGTACTTGTACTTTACTTGTGTAATTCCATTTTATGGTATTTTTTACTTCTACTCCAAACATTTTAATTTTTACTCCACTACATTATTTGACAGCTTTAGTTTCTAGTTACTTTGCAGATCAAGATTACTAACACAAAATATAATCAACAAATAAATTATGATGTATTAGTACAGATTGAGCTACCTGCCCTGCCATCACCAGCAGCAACATTAAAGTGATGTTTGTCTATTAATGCATTAATATTAATAAGGCAGTAATATATAATAATATCATATATTATTCTGACATTGGCCATCCAAACTTCAGGCATGATTCTGTACCGACTGGCTTTGGGATGCAGCGTCTCATGGTCAGACAGAGACAGACAGTTCACTTCCTTTTTATAAAACTGATAGCAAGCAGTACATGAGCTCAATCTATTTATAAAGGTGCAGCTTAGCTCTGTCCCTGCACACCTGAAGGCCTTGTCTCATGCTGTAATCTCATTTATTATTCAGATGGTTGAGATGAGTGGTTCTCCACACACACACACACACACACACACACACACACACACACACACACGCATGCATGAAATCATCTGATTTTGTAATGTACAAAGAAGATCTGGATATTTTAGAGATGAAGGTGAGATTTGCCATAAAACAAATGAGAGTCGTAATTCACTGACAGGACTGAAATATGTGTATTATACTGAATTATAGTTTAGAAATGACATTTCTATTATCTGTACTGTTTATTGAGAGTAAACACAACACGGAGCAGGTTGAAAAAAGGCTTAATAATTATCATCATTTCAGTAACTCTTGACAAGTTTGCATGTTGTGATCATTTTTAGTGTGAACCCTTGTTGTTCACAAAGTGAATGGGATAATGTAAATATGATCTGCTGGGATTAATAATTAATGCACAAGACATCCTTTTAGAGTTTTTGCAGTGCTACGGCCATCAACAGGTGAAATTCAACAATAAGCCCCTATGTCAGAGGTACATATAATGTAACCACCATCATTATAAAAGCATAATTAATCAAGTCTTTCTGTCCTGCAGGGTGCACAGTAAATGATGTGTAACTGCATATTCCAGTTGTAGATTTGCAATTTTACTTAATTTTTATAATGTCCCCAGTGGTAATGAAAAAAATAATAACTATAATCCATCAAACTACATGTTCAAGACTAATAATGACGTGCACAGTAAAGATTAAAGTGTTGACTTTGTAGAGGTGCTCTCTGGATTTTAGTGGATTTTCGGAGGCTCTGCAGCGCTTTAAAGGAATGCGTCACGTTTTGTGAATCAAACACTTGCTCTCTGTGGGCTTTAAAGGAGGTTCTGAATGGCTTTGACTTGCTCCATCACAGAGGATGGCAGCTGTGGTCAGTCAGGAATGCAGACCCCAAATCACAGCAGAAAATAATATCCACTCCTGCAGGATAATCCACTTCTCTGCTGTATGTATGTATCTGTATGTTCAATATGTTCCAACAATCATTACTTCATCCAAAAACTCGCTATACAGTCCAGACAGTGTTTGCAGTTTACACATGTCTACAGCTATTTCCATTGTTTTTGAGGTTTTTGAGGTACAGCCCATTTCACCTCTTGGCAGGATTGAGTCTCGTCATTGTTGAATTCTGTTTCTAATAAAGTCCAGTGACCAGTAACACAGGGCTGTGTTGATTTTAATATCTTGAAGCCTGGTGAAAAGTGTGAGAGGATGGATGGCGTTGAAAGTCGAGCTAAAATCTATGAACAGGATGCCTGCGTAGGTGTTAGTTGATTCCAGGTGTTGCAGAGTGAAGTGAAGAGCCAGGTTTTTAGCATCCTCAACAGATGTATTAGAAAATGTCATCTTAGTTACTAATGTGCAGCTTTGCCACCTGACCAACGAGCAGCCAGCCCGTTATCTGCAAATATAAATGCCAAAACTCACATATTATCTCTCAAATTGCAGAACGTTATGTGTAGAGTGTTTTCGTCCCTCCAGCAGCTTCTGTACCCAGGTGATGTTCGATGTCCATTAACAGCTCATAAAAACCTGGTCAACATATTGTGTTAATGGGCTCTGTGCCGCCAGGGCCGGCCATCTGGTGTATCTGTGTGTTGCTGTTTGTGTTGGGTCATGACTCAGGGTGGCTGGAGAGGCTGTCAGCACCACTCCATTATCGGTAACATCCCATCCAAACAGTGCAGCTCAGTACAGGTTCTTAATGCAGGTGTTGGCAACGCTGAGGGATTTATTCAGTTTCAACCAACGGGAGCTGGAGGTTTGTACTTTACCTCATATATGTTACATGAAAACATTTAGCACTTGACAACAATTCTAGACACTTGAGGAGCACAAACACAGTCCCAGCAATTCTGTAATTTACACCCATGGACATCCTGTCTCGATTGATCCTGGAGATTCTTGTCACCTAAAATTGAGTTTAACTGACTCTTCAAACACACCCTGAGGTTTTAGAAAGAGGTTTCTATGTCTGTTCATAGGTTTTAGGGTGAAACTGAAACTCTTTCACTTGTTTCTTGGCCTATCTGCCTGCTAAATTCGATGGTGGTGCAGTTGTTGAAATTGCAGAGGAATTAAGTATTCAATTCTGGGAGTCAGCACACACACACACACACACTCTCACACTCTCTTTATGACTTTAAAGCCTAATGATGCAGGATGTATTGATCATGTATTGATTAGGCACAGGTGCTGGGCAGCTAAGACTTAAAACTTGAATGCAATTAGCAGAGATGGTCTTTAGGGCTTTACATGAGGCTGCGCCTGTTTGATCTCAGCTCCTGGATGCTGAGAGCACAGAGCAGACCTGGCTTGGTCCTTTCATTGTTGACGTGTTTTGTCCCTCTTGTCATAAACCCTGTTGTTGTTTACCTCTGTAAGGATTAGTGAGGTTCTTCTTGGAATTTGCAGCGCCGCAGTCAGAAGACTGAACACTGATTTAATCAAACCCATCTTTAACACTAAGAGCTTGCAGTTTTGTCAAATCCTTGCAATATTTTTGCAAAACATGATCAAATCAAAATAATTGCAAATTATACTATAAAAATAATCCAGTCTGAGCCATTGTCATGAGTCCAGGTCAAGAAAGATTTCAACCAAACCAGTGTTGGTGCCAGCAGTATCTCTTTTTACTGAAGAACAGTGAAGAACACACTGTTGCAACATAAATACAAACTAAAAAAACAAGCCTCTTGGGATGTATAATCTCAACTAAAATCTGCAACAGTCTGGTGGGACTGAGTAAAGCATATGTGTGTGTGTGTGTGTGTGTGTGTGTATAAAAGTGTGTTTATGCCTGCATTTTTACTAGCTTCTTTTACTAGCTGAACGGGTGAGTGAGGCTTCACTGTAACACTCCAGCTGTTTCTATTCTCACTGGGACCATGTGTGCTAAAACATACTGCCGTTTTGATAAAAGCATCCACTGAAAAGTATGTTATATACAGCTGTTTGTGTGTGTGTGTGTGTGTGTGTGTGTGTGTGTGTGTGTGTGTGTGTGCGCCTGCTCAGCTGCTGACTAACTGCTGTCTTACCTGTCAGGGATGCACAGTGTTTACTCTGTGACCTTCTAATCTGGTAGAAGATGTTTCACACACTGACAATACCACCTGCCCCCTCCCCCTCTTTAGTCTGGTCACCATGGTAACCTGTGACGCCATGGAAACCTCCCGTAAATCTCCCTGATAGTTCAGCATCCATCTGCGATGCTTTCATGAGTCTGTGCGTCATGACTTTTCCATTTTTGTGACTCAGATATAAGAAGAATCAAACACTGACAGATGTAACTGTGTGTGTGTGTGTGTGTGTGTTTAGGTGTGCATCGAGACCTACGTGTCCAGCTGTCACCAGCGCAGCATCAACACGGCGGTCAGAGCCACACTGAGCCAGATACTGGGAGACCTGACACTACAGCTTCGACACAGACAGGAGGTCACACACTCACACAAAACACACATAACACACACACTGTTTTATATAATTGTAAATTGAATATCTTTCTATCTATCTCTTGGACTGTTGATTGAACTAAATACATTGAAGACATCATTCTGGGGTCTGGAATTTGTAATGGACATTTTTCAAGATGTTATGTTAAATACATTCATCATACTTGCAGCCCCACTCAGCAGCCATTGAGGTAACAGTATAGTTACTGCCATTGATTAGCAACTCTTCTGCTTAAAAGTTATCATTTTTAGCAAAGAGGCAGTGAAATATTACTGACTGCACCTTTACTTTCCATTCAGCCTACTGTCATCATGATGAGTCTTCAGATAGCAACACAGGCTTAATGGATCTATTTCTATACATTTTGTGAGCCTCCTTCACACCAAAATGTGCACACTCATCACACACAGACACATGTACTGTAAGGAGCATTTACAAAAAATCAGACAAACAATATACACACACAAAAACTCATCAGTAGATACAAGAGCTCAAAAACTAAACTAATACCAAACAGGCAACCAATAACGCTTCTTCAGCTTTCTGCCACAGTTCTTTCTCTCTGTTACATACAAACAATATGATGCTTGATACAAAACCCAAAACAGACGCCCCGACAGTAAACATGCCTCCTGCTGTGTGTTCCTCCACAGGGTGCAGATGGAGATGAGCTGACTGCTTTGCCACTGCAGAGAAGAGGTATGCACCTCTCCTCATTACCTCACCTAGATCATACAATAATGCATATGATTATATAACATACCTTTTATCATACTTTAATATCTCATCATATAATGTACTATAGACGGACAGTTGAAGGTAATTAACTCCAACCGGCGTCTTAACATTTCTCTTTTTTTTCTGATCCTTTGTTGGGGTGCCGTCTGGTAAAATCTGCCCCCCTGAAGCAAACTCTCTGGAAGTCTACAAGTGCAATTGCACCTCCTTGTGTACTTGATAAATTGTGAAATTAGACAGCCCTGAGCAATCTTGTACTTCCTGGGAGTCTGACACATCCTAAAATCTCATATAAAAAAAGTATATGAGAACAGGGAGTTGTCTGTGGAGCTTTCATCCAGCCAGTGATTTTTATTTGTTTGTTGTTGTAAAGCTGCTGTAATCACCAATCTGCAGGTAGTGAGAAACACCTTCACAGAGAGACTGGCAGGGCTTCTTTATGATACTGTAAACACTGTAATCACACACATGAAGAGTTCAGGTGAATGCCTCTGCAGGCAGAGAGCCAAACAGGTTCACAGAGAAGGTATTGATTGAATTGATTTATTACAAGACAAATGAGGAGGTGAGGAGAAAGAAAAAGTGACAGACGGGTGAAAGTAATGAGTTTTTTTTATCACTCCATGTACATATTGAATAAAGTAGGTGCAATGCATTAACCTTGTTATGGTGTGTGTGTGTGTGTGTTTGCATGCAGATATTTCTCCCACCAGCCAGGCTCTGTGTGAAGATGTGGTGACAGTTCTGACAGTTTTCTGTGAAAAGCTGGAGTCAGTGGACAGGTAACAGTGCAGTTTTTCATGACTTGGTTTAATATTCTTGTCTGTGAATCATCAGCGTCACAATCTCCAAGAAATCTCTGTTAGCACACAGGAAATTAATTTTATTTGGCTAGGTGCAAGAGCTACTGTATATTTAATAACACAAGAACCAATCTGATAAAAAATGTTTCAACAGGAAAATGTGTGAACTGACAGTGTTGGTTAGCCGATGTAACAAGCTGACATCAATGGTCAGTCTGCTCTGATTAGCCCTTGTTTCCATCACTTGTCACTATTTGTGCCGGTTGGTTTTAGGTGAAAGGTTTATACGAGCCTCTTTAAAAGAAAAAAGCAGTTTAATGTGTAATATGTTCCTCTGAATTACCTGCGTAAGGTGGGCTTAGCATATAGCTGCATTTAAAGCCCTGCACGTTCCAGTTTAGCTGAGTTAGATGCTAAGTGATGCAGCAACAACAGCTGATGGTCAAAGAACGTTGGGAAGCAATTTAATAACAGTAACAAAAGTTTTCCACTTGCTTCTTTGATTATTATAACAGAACAATGATTAACTGTCATTGACAAAGGATCCTGATGATTGTGGACGCTGGATGTTAGTAGAAGCTGTCTGACTGTTCTGTTTCTTTTCATCTTCCAGTGATAATCAGCTCCTGCAGCTCCTTTACCTGGAGTGCATCCTCTCCATGTTCAGCAGCTGTCCTCCCACAATGCACCTGTCCAGAGGTTTCACTGACCTTGTATGGTAAGATTGTCGACCACTTCTCTAATCCTGTACTTGGTTGCCTTAAGAATAAAGGGAAGAGCCTAAATGACTGCATCCATACTACATAAAAACAGGAAGCAAAAATGTGCAATATAAAATGTTTAAAATCTCTGATGTGAAAAGTATGTAGGTCGGTCACTTACCTAATTTGACTTTTTTGTTTTACTTGGTTATACATACTTTTGCAGCCAGATTTCTATTTAATGGTAACTTGAGTTATCTTGAATAATGGTGACTTAAATGTTATGGTTTTGTTTTGTTTGTTGTGTGCTTGAACTTCTGTTTATATTTTGTTATTTACTGTGTTCCAACCTATCCACAAACATTAACAAAAACAATAATATTCCTCCTCCCAGGAAGCAGTTGTGTCCGTCCCTGGTGGCGATCATGGGAAATCCAGTCAATGACAAAACCATCACCTCCCACCACGGCCACATGGGGGCGCTTGACCGCGAACGACTCTCAGATAGACTCAGTTTAGGTAACTGGACACAATTTTTACATTTATCCAGTTGGGATACAGATGAGGAGTCTTTAAGCCAGACATGTGTCAGTTTAAATGTTTAATGTTTAAATGTAAAGTTTAAACAACGACTAACATCAGTAATCAACTTACATACTGTTTAGTGTAAAAACCCTCCTGCCAAAAATACAGTATGAAACTCTTCCACACTTCTCATATTTTCATAATCATTTCATTGCTGTAGTGGTGCAGTTGTAGTTATAAAGCTTCATGTCAACATTGTTTTAATTGCTTTGGAATGAGCTAATTAAATGGGTTCAGTTTCTGTCCATTTTGGACAAAAGTGCTTCCAGGAATTCTTAAATCAGGAAGCGTCTGTTTTTTTTCCTCCAGAACTTAGAAACAAAGAGCCCAGCTAATGATTTTCCTGCCAGCACTTAGCTTGATGGTGTTTCTCATTTAGAGGGAAACTTTTTCCTCAGACTGTCATCACAGATAATGATCATTTAAATATTTATGTTAGATTTTCTGGCTCAGTTGTTTTTTTTTGTGAACATGATTTTGGGATGTAGTTTCATGTTTTCCTCTGCCAGGAATCAGCCTGGAAATGGACTGTGCCGGTGGAGGGGTGTCTGATCAAGGCAGAGGGTCGGGCTGCTCCTCCAGCGCCCCCGCCAGGATTGCTCCGGTAGTGCGGACGGTGTGTTACATCGCAGCAGAGCTGGTGCGTCTGGTGAGCTGTGTGGAGTCGATGAAACCGGTGCTGCAGTCGCTCTATCACAGGATCCTTCTGTACCCGCCTCCTCAGCACCGCACAGAGGCCATCCGCATCATGAAGGAGGTGGGAAGAGGAGACATTATTGCTCACCATTTTCCAATTCGCGTTATAACTTTTCACATTGATTTTCTACCTTCAGGCAGTCATTGATTTCTCTACTATCTACTTGCAGACACCTGAAACTTGCATAATATGCATACTTAGACAAGTACAAAGGGTTACTTAATGTGATAGCTCAGTCTATGACATAATGTGATAATTAGACATTAATTTTTTTTAAGATTCTGGGCAGTCCTCAGCGGCTGTATGACCTGGCTGGTCCGTGTGTGGCCGAGCCTGAAACCAGGAAGCGCTCCTTCTCCAAGAGGAAGTCCCACCTGGACCTGCTCAAACTGTCAGTGACTCGTCTGTCTTCATTCTCTATTTAAGCTCTAGAGTTGTTGGAAACTCTTATGTCTTATTCAATATGTCACTGATCAAGTTAACAAATTGGATTACGTTCAGTTCTAAAAATATCATAATTAAGAGTTTAAATTTGGGAATTTCTGAATTCAAATGGATCATAGAGTTAAAATAAGCTACTGAATATCAACAGATCTGCTAATATTTATCATTACTTTTCCTAAATATGAAACAATACAATGTGTTGCCTCATAATGAATTTGTAATTAACATTTCTATTTTGTTAGTAAAGATTCACTTGTATTTTGGCCTTAAGCTGTACATTTAAATTTTAAAAATTATTTATTTATTTGAGAACTTAAATATCTCCCATATTTGAGAGCGGTTAACATGCAGTGTATATTCGATTCATACATTGTGTATTAGGTCCTATAATTTGAATATTAGCATGGCACAAGTTAAAATTCTAAAGATGTAATTACTAGATGCAAAAATGTTTCACTAGATAATTATTATAACTGTAGCTGTTGTCGGAGCAGATTGTCGTCCAGTCCATAAATAAAAATACAATAAAATCCAGGTCAGTCTCTAAAGTAACAGCAGGCCAGTTGTAAAATGAGGATGTTTCCTGTGTCCTTCAATAAAACAATATAAAGTTTAAATCCTGACTTTATATGCCTGTATGTGTGTCCATGTTGTCCTGCAGAGTGATGGATGGGATGACAGAGGCCTGTATGAAGGGAGGCATCGAGGCATGTTACTCCTCCGTCTCCTGTGCCTGCGCTCTCCTGGGAGCTCTGGATGAACTGTCGCACGGACGAGGCATCCAGCCCGAGCAGGTATACTGCTGCGACAGGTAGTCACTATCATTTAACCAACAAAAGCATTTCAGAGAGGTGGGAGGTAATGTTGAAGAACTTGACACACTTATGATTTAACACTTTAAATAAACTTACTTACTCATTTTGTTTCACAACACTTAAAAAAAAAAAACTAAATAAAAGCAGTGTGAAGTTCAAACAAAAACGTAGCAGCTGTGTTTTTCAGGCTCGGCTTCTCCTCCGGCGACTGGACGATCTGAAAGATGGGACGGAGTCGACACGAGAGTCTATGGAGATAAACGAGGCCGACTTCCGGTGGCAGAGACACATCCTGTCCTCCGAGCAGGCTCCCTGGGACCCCAGCTCCTCTTCCTCCAACGTGGCCACCACCGGGGCCACTGAGCGCAGCCCTGACATCAGCATCAGCATTACCACGGAAACGGGCCAAACCACCCTGGATTTGGAGGTAGGGGAGCTCGGCCTGGGTCTGGGTCACACCACTCCCGAGGAGTGCGTGGAAGACACACGCCTCCCCTCGCCCTCCTCCTGTGGCGGTCAAGAGGGGACCAAACGTGAGCCGAACCATGAGCTGGTCAAGGGAGGCCAGCGGGAGGAGAAAGGAGGCACGAGGGAGGTCGAAGGAGGAGGAGAGAAAGAAAGAGGAGGAGGAGGAGAAGGAAGAGGAGGTGGGGGAGGAGGGGGAAGAGGGGGAGAGAGAGGAGGTGTGGTTCCTCCAGATGTGGTCCAGCGGAGCCACGCCCTCGTCTACCCTGACATCACCAACTTCCTGTCTGTGGAGTCCAGGACCAGGACGCACCACGGAGGAGGGTCACGATACAGCGAGAGCAACTTCAGGTAAAAGTGTGTGTGTGTGTGTGTGTGTGTGTGTGTGTGTGTGTGTGTGTGTGTGTGTGTGTGTGTGTGTGTGTGTGTGTGTGTGTGTGTGTGTGTGTGTGTGTGTGTGTGTGTGTGTGTGTGTGTGTGTGTGTGTGTGTGTGTGTGTAAAGACTCAACTTAATTTACTATTATTACAGTATTTGAATAGTCTTTGGTGTTTTGTACTTTTTGCTTTTTTGAGCCAAATTTTAGTTTTTGGCTCTTTTCACACCTGGCTGTAAAATGTGTCTTGGGTGATCCGATCACAAGTGGACAGCTCTAAGTGCAGGTGTACATGACGCATTGAGGACGCGTTGAGGTCCGAACGCTTAGGCCACAGGTGGTCTGGGCTGCATATGGCCACGTCCCTTTCGCAGTGTGTATGTGATGTGTCCTGGGCCACGCTGAAGGACTGTCTACTCAACTAATATCATCTGTGTAGGCGGAAGTACGTACTCATTCGTGTGCTGACAGGGTCATATTAAAGTGTGAAATAGGGTTGCATCACCGATGGCTAAGAGCCCTGTACCGTCATAACATCATGATATAAAAGTGTCATTTACACTTGGCCTCATGTAACTCCAACAACTCTAACGACAGTTGTTACAACAGCCAGGAGCACTAACGGACCAAACTGTATCAATGACCTTGATAATGACCTGAAAGAGGTGAAATACCTGGGACTCCACACCAGTCAGTTAGAACTGAAGAAGCCCCTGGGATGAGAGTCAAAATGTCTTCAAGTGTCTACAACCAAGAAGTCCAGTTGCCCTCGATTCAACCCTCCTTGGATGGAGGGTGTGTGAACTAATCTGAGACATCAGTGTCTGTCTAATAATTATTTGAAAAATGACTGTATGCTTTGAAAAAATGTCAGCAGTAATATAAATGCACAATAATTTATTGATGTATCTGTTGTTTCACCAGTATGGAGGAGCAGGACTTGTCGCGGACAGAGTTTGACTCATGTGACCAGTACTCCATGGCTGCAGAGAAAGACTCTGGACGCTCCGACGTGTCCGACATTGGCTCTGACAACGTCTCGCTGGCTGATGAGGAGCAGCAGACGCCTCGTGACTGCCCAGGTCACCGCTCCCTGCGCACCGCCGCCCTGTCGCTCAAACTGCTCCGCAACCAGGAGGCCGACCAGCAGAGCGCCAGGCTGTTCGTCCAGTCGCTGGCAGCGCTGCTGCCCCGACTGCTGGGATTGGCCTCCGCCACAGAGGTGGACATGTCGCTGCAGAACTTCTCCTATACGTTCTGCTCTGGACTGCAGGCTGGTGAGACCAGGAGGGGGCGCCGATTTATTGTTATTTTTAAGATGAATTACTTTTTTACAAAACTGTAATAAGCAACAATAACCATATTGATCAGGAGTTTCAAAGT
This sequence comes from Scomberomorus guttatus, assembly GCA_038419695.1. NCBI lineage: Eukaryota > Metazoa > Chordata > Actinopteri > Scombriformes > Scombridae > Scomberomorus > Scomberomorus guttatus. The sequence goes on from CM076458.1 coordinate 2,750,823, forward strand.
GGGATGAATTATTTTAGGTATACAGGTTCCAGATGTAAAATTTCAATTAATTTATTGCTTAGACTTTTTTTGTACAACTGTTGAAACTAAATCGTGAGAGACTACAGTTAAACGGATAAAAGACAATAAAAAATAAAATAGATAAGAGGGAATAAAGCATTTTAAAACATGAATACAATCTGTTGGAGCAGGACACTCCTGGTTGAATGTGGTAAAATGGTGATATCTGGTTCTTTAATGAAACGTCAAAGGTACAAACATGTGGACATAAAACCTGAAGGAGAGAAGTCAATGATGACTCTGAAGGTGTTTCAGTAAGAAACATCCAATCAAAAAGCTTAAAATTGTGTCTTGTGCTGCTAACAGCTACCTGAAGCTAAAAATAACACTTTGTAGAAACATAATAAAACTTCCAGCAGTTTAAATCAGTTCACAATGTTTCAGTAACCCTAACCCCTAACCCCTAACCCCTAACCCCTAACCCTTTGGATTCATTCAGTATCTATGGCACCGGGTTTTGTTCACAACTGTAACACTTGAGAGTTCAGAACAGCTCTGACTCTCCTCTGATCAGCTTCTCCTGCACAATAACAGCATCCATCATGACGTCAATTATTAAATTCTCCAGGAGCCTCTTGTGTTTCTGTGTTGAGGAACATAAAGGATATCAATAAAAGTGGGGAAAAATACTTATTTTACTAAGACCTCTATATTTAACATGTTGAAATTAAATCACTGTCTGATTATAAATAATTGTTCATTGACCTCAGGTGCTCCATTTCTGTCACAGGTTGATTGTATTGTCCACTAGGAGTTTAATTCCTTATACAGTATATTTAAACATGAATAGTCGATACATGAACGTATATACTGTGCTCTTTATTCAGTTGTTCACTGTGCAGCAGGAACTATTTAATAAAACCTTTTGCCTTCAAGGCACAGCCCATAATCCATCAGTGAAAACAGTGTGCCTGCTGGGAGTTTTGACATCAGCAGAGCAAAATAACAAATGAAACCCTACGGTTAACTGTCTTAATGAATTTAGTCCAGGCTGTAAATCCCCGGAGTGAGTTTCTGATTAAAACACTTGACTCATCATCAGCTAGTGTGATATCTCACACTCTCCTCTCACCTTTACTCTCATTTCCTCTGACCTCTCTCCACCTGTCTCTCTCTGCATGTTTCACCTTCTCACTTTTTTCTAACATTTCTTTCTTTCTCTTTCCCGCTCTCCCTTCTCGTCTTGATATCTATCTGCCTATTCTCTCTTTATCTCTGGGTCTGTCCCAATACCCACACTTGTGTTCTTGAGCACTTAAGTGTGTGTTCACGCATCACCTGGTGGCAGGCAGGTGTGTCCCGCATCTGAAATATACCAACACAAACTACACTTAACCCACACTGGAATAAGAATAAGAATAATATCACATGACACTGTCCAAATAAATATTACCTATCTCAAATACTAACTCCAAACCACCAAAAGTTACTACAGAGCTGTTAAAGCGGGCTGACAGGGAACTGGGATGTATCCTATGTTGGCAGCTCTGCCTGCGCATCAGTGTGGACTTTCATCTGACTGGATGCTTTTAGGGACTGTGGTGGATTGAACAAGAATTGTGCAGAAGTTGGAGCTTTATTTTCTCTCACTTGCTGAGTTTCTGACCTCTTTTTATTGTTTAAGAAGTGTGAGTTTAAATCTTCTCTCTCCCTCTCTCTCTCCAGGTGGAATCCACTCTCCAGGTTTTGAGGCAGGTGACACTCTCAGCTGCCAGTCTCTGATGAACGCAGACGGCCTCTACCTGGTGTCGTACTACGCTCTGCTGCTCAACCTCAAACTCTGCTGCTGCGACTACTACAGACGGCGAACGCTCACCCCCGTCCTCAGCCTGGTGCGCAGACAAACATTTACAGTCAGCAAGAGTTTGGTCTGGTGAATGCAAACCAAAGACGAGGTGCTGGTCGTGTTGGTCAAAAGCCTGAATAGAACACAATATAATAAAATGTGATGTGTGGTGTGTGTGTTTTCCTGCTGTGCAGAAGGAGTTTGTGCATCTGATCCAGAGCAGCGGGGTCCTCGTGGTTCTGTCTCAGGCCTGGATCGAGGAGCTCTACCATCAGGTGTTAGAACGCAACCTGCTGGCCGAGGCCGGGTACTGGGGCTCCCCGGAGGGCCACACACTGCCGCTTATTACCATGCTGACAGGTACACACACACACACACACACACACACACACACAAAACATATAATATAGACCTAATGTAAGTCTCACTGGACTAGCACCCGGCCAGCGGCTCCTCACATCCCTGAAAATCTCACAATCTCTGCTATTAAACATCACCCCAAATCACTGACAACTATACAGGACTCATATTATCAGACCTCAGATAATATGCGACGACCTCTGTATGATCACAACAATTGATCCTCCTTGTCATGTCTCTCTTTTCCTCTACAGTTTTTCTCTCATTCTTTTCCCTACATGTCTTCATCTCTCTTAGATATTGATGGTCTGGGCAGCAGTGCAATTGGAGGTCAGCTGATCAGGAGGGCATCCAACCAATCACCACTCACCTGTGACAGGGCTAGCAGCGACACTGTGATGGCAGGTAATTGGGCGATTGGCTCATGCATTTACTCAACAAATTATTCATTAATGTCATATCACTATAATCATCAAACATCAGTTATCCAAACTCTCTTGATGGGTCATTCGTTTGACTTTGTTCTCCTTAGAGACCTACAGTATACTGAGAAACTTATTCATTCAAAGACTTGTCATGACTGGTGTGTTTTCTGAGCCTCAGAGCTTTTCCTCAGAGCCGCTGAATCAGCCCAGCTCCTAAATAGAGGTCAGCCTGAAACTGCGGCTGAGCTGCTGCTGTGTTAATCAGCTGAAAATGTTCCACTGGCAGCACGCTGAAAGGCGAAGCATCCCAGAACAGTGCTGCATGGTCAACTGCTCAGACCTTTGGATTATTTAATTTATTTATTGCAGTGTGGGTTTGTGCATTGCATAGCAAAGTACAGTAGGTGATACAGATAAACAAGGCCATGACAGATGAATAAATTCTTTATTTTGATCTTTTGCGTCCTACAGGGAACATGGTGTAGCTGCTGGCTACATGATGGATATATTTTAATATACAGTATTTCAATCTTCCCTTAACTTAAATATATCCAGGGAGTGTACAACAGCAAACAGGGTACATGTTTTATTCCAAATTAAGATAACAATACAGTCTAAGCTAAACTAGACTCTCTGGTTTGCAAAGGCAAATCAATGAAATTTCTCAATTTAGTTGAGTTTGCAGTGTTAAAGTTTTGTGTGTAAGAACTAAATTAACGGAGCAATCTGATTAATTTGGTTGTGTGATCCTTTTTTTGTACTTTTTAGACTCTTTTGAGTCATTTTCAGAACTTCCTGCTGAAAATCTGATTGAAAAAAGGGTCAACATGTTTTTAGTGTGATTCCAGGGACTGCTTTGCTAATTCAGTGATTAACTTGTTGTTTGGTAAAATAATTAAAACCCAACACCAAGCAGAGTTTATTTTTCTGATCATATGGGTTTTTCTGCTTGTTAGCTATAAGGATATTTCATTTTGTGGAAAGTTTGGTCATTGGCCAAAAAAACACTTTTCAACATTTTTGCAAATCAAATCATCAGCTTTTCAACTGGCTGATAAACTAAATAAACATCTCATCATGTTGGAAGTAATAAAACATTTTGAAATATCAAACTATCACACAATACAAACTGGTAGTTATTTGTTCACAGAGAAAGAATAGAGGCTAAACAGAAAGGGGGGAAAAAAAAAAGGGAGAGCAGGAGGACGACCCACAGACAGAGATGGAGAAAATGAGTCACAGAGCACCTGCGCTCCTTCTGCATCCCCAAAGGATAGTTCAGAATCGTCATGGTAACCGCCGTTGAGTCACCCCTGATGACAGTAATGCTCTTTGTGTGTGTACAGCCTAATGCTCCTGTTTGACTTCAGCACTGTCAGTTATTGGTAAACACTTGTGTAAACACTCAGTTACAGACTCTAACTGTGTGCTTTGTTTAGATCTTATTGATAGTCGGTGTATCCTGTTGTTTTTTGGCATCAGCTACAGTTTTTCTCTCCCTCCTCTATGACTCCTACTCCTACCAGCTGGCAGCGCTTCTGCCTGAAAAAAAAAAAAAAGAGCACTATGTGTGTGTTTTTTAGGAGCCGTGTTCTCCCGCTTCATCCTCACCGGTGTATGGAAGAACCTGATTGATGTGCTGTCCACGCCGCTGACGGGCCGCATGGCGGGCAGCTCCAAGGGCCTGGCCTTCATCCTGGGAGCAGAGGGGATCAAAGAGCAGAGCCAGAGGGAGAGAGACACCATCTGTCTGAGTTTAGACGGCCTACGCAAAGCTGCTGCGCTCAGCTGTGCCCTGGGTGGGTGGAACTTGTGCCTCTTGTGTCTGTATTAATAAGAAAAATGAGATATATCACTCAGTCCTGCAGGGAATCCTCTGTTCTCCTACCCTCCAGCACAGAACTGACAGCGTCAGACTTGTATGTTTTTAGAAGAACCACTTATTTTCAGCAGCTAAACAGCCACTCAAAACCTCCATATGAGTCAACCTGCCCTAAAACGACTCGTTTGAAAGGAGCCTCTGGCATATGGAATTGCAGTAAAAATAGAAAACAAAAGTTATGATTGATATTTTCAATTCAACCTGAATACATTTTTAATTTGGAGTACAATAAGTCACCTCAACAACCTCACCTGTATAAGGTTTTACTGCCAGTTTAAATGTAAATGCACCCACAGGAACAGAAAACCCAGAAATCTTAAAAATCTGTAATATTCTTAACCACAGAGTTAAGATGAGAGTTAGAGAGTAAAAGCTTACGTTTCATCAGGCAGTGATGATGTTTTTAGGATATGATAATGAATTAAAGTCAATAGCACATCCTCACACTGTGTTTAATGTTGGTGTGTGTACCATCAGGTGTGGCTGCCAACTGTGCATCAGCTTTAGCCCAGATGGCTGCAGCCTCCTGTGTACAGGAGGAGAAGGAAGAGAAGGAGGCGGCAGAGATGGGAGACACCATCACACAAGGTACTGAGAGCACACACTGTTTCTTTAATTGTCCATAGGAAATTATTACTTTTGGCACCTGAGTGATAAACATCAAAAGGCCCTTTTAAAGACCTTTTTAAAAAAAAAAAAAAAAAAAAGAACTTTAACACAGCCTTTGAGTTTGGGTACAAATAATTTTTCCCAAATTTTATAGTTGGAGAAGAATGTGCATTTTCTGAAGAAAATGCATGTGAGAGCTGGAAGCTGTTAGCTGCTGTTAGCTGCTGCTGCTGCTGCTGCTGCTGCTGCTGCTGCTGCTGCTGCTGCTGCTGCTGCTGCTGCTGCTGCTGCTGCTGCTGCTGCTGCTGCTGCTGCTGCTGCTGCCAGTCTCAGTCAGCAGATTGGCAGCACCTGTGTACGTCTGCATTTTTGTCACCTTCCACTCTACTGTGTGCTGCTGACAGGTTCAAACTCACAACCTTTGGACCTAAAAGGGGCACAGAAGTGGCAAGATCTTAAACCACTGGACTATTCAGATATACTGTTACTTGATGACGAAATATGACATATCAATCTAAATATTAAATAATAATATTAAAGAGCACTGGAGTTATATTGAATGATGGTACATCTAAAGTAACTTTGTTTATAAGAGCAATGTTATGAGGAGCACTGTCATGAGGGGATTTTGAACCCAGAACCTTGTAATCTAACAGGGAAAGCTGACCGTTACCAGGGCTTAACCACAGAGCCAGCAGGGAATCCCTTAAAACACAGAGAACAAATTCACATTTTGTTGAGGAATAATTGATTTGCCTAAAACAAATCTAGGTCTGAAATTTGTACATCATTAGTGGCAGGAGGACTTGCAGAGCATGTGTGCAAAGTGTTTGAAGGAAGAGAGAATATGTAAGTTTAAGAAACAGGAATGAGAGACTGACAGCCTGCAGTACAGTGAGAGCATAACAGCACTCTCCCCATCAATTAAAGGTATGCTATGCAAGATTTTCCTAAAAACAGACTCGTATAAAACTAATCCCTCTCAATCATCACTTATGACTCATTAGAAATGTGTGGTGGTGAATTTATCTGCAGAGACTCTGCCCTCTGCCTGTATTTTCTTATTATTTTGTTGTGTCCGGGACGCTTCTGGGTGTCAACCTTTGGGCAGTGGGTGTGTAGCCCCCAGCCAATAACAGCGCACAGAGTGTGAGGTCGAGACTCGTAGCGTATCCACCAGGTTACATCGCTGTCTCCGTCTCTCTCCCCTGCTCTGCTCTGCTCTCTGTCTCTGTGTCGTGGATGTATAAAGAGCTGCAGGTCTGTGTGTCTGTTTGACTGAGGGTGGGGCTGAGCTACACACACACAGAGCAGACAGGAAGAAGCTCTGCATTCACACAAAATCTGGCAATGTGGCACCTTCCCGCAGCGTTGTGCGGAGGTGTGGGTGTGTTTATTTGCACTTTACTTTAGAACATAACCGCCGTGGAATGATCAGAAAATACCGTTTTATTTTTCTGATTCATGGCTTTGTTCTCACTACAGCTGCACTCTCTAGCTTGCTCAACCACCGCTGCTCTCTCTTTCTATGTCTCTCTCTCTTTCTCTCAACTGACAAATTCTGCGTACTATACCTATAAGGTTTAGGTCTCAAAAACTACAACTGCTATGGGAAATATATTTCCATTTTGAGAGAGAGAAAACTTGATTGCATGATTGCATCATATTTATCATATTCTGTAAGGTTTCATCAGTAAGATATGGCTCTTTAATGACATCTAGTGGCAGGTGTGAGAAAGTACAACATCCGGACACGAGTCTTCTTTTTCAGCCCCCATTTTTCAAAGCATATTCTGTATTATTACTTCCTTATTATTCTGTATTATTATTATTACTACTATAACTTATTTTGTTCTTTTTTATCATTATCTGACTTCTGTCAAAGTTTTGCATGTGTTCATGTCTGGATGTGTGGGTTTGTTTCTGGTTGCGTGTGTTCAGTGAAGCAGCGTGTCGAGCAGCGTCTGGAGCAGATCAGTCGTCCTCAGGGAGTTCGTCTGCACACGGCTCACGTGTTGTGTATGGACGCCATCCTGAATGTAGGGCTGGAGATGGGCAGCCACAACCACGAGTGCTGGCCGCATGTCTTCAGGTACACACACACCCACACACATATAGATATACTGCATTATAATGCTAGATTAGCTGTCAGCTTATCTGTTGCTCAAAGGATAAGGTTGGTTTCTTATTGTTAACAATGAAAAGACCAAAATCAGCAATGCGGCTGTGTGCCATAGACAAAGTAGGGAAGTCTAAAGGTTTTGTGTCACACACTAACACATTAGTATGGAATATCTCCAGCCTTTTCCTTAAAGCAGCCATAATCAATGTTTTTATAACAATGTATCCAATGATAGTGTGTAATGTGAGTGGCGTGGCTCACAGCGATGACCCTGGAGAGAGCTACAGAGCTTTATGGCGAGTTTCAGCTCATTGTTTATCTGTCCGACTGCAACTTTACTGTTTTGGTTCACTCTCAGCGCTCTCATAGCGTCGTTTTCAGAGAAAAAGCTGTAAAAAGCCACTGTACACTACCTGCTCAGCACCAAACAGCAAACAGACACAGTTAGCTGTAGACTAGCTGGTGAACATAGTGGAGCATTTAGCAGCTAAAGAGCCAGATATTTCCCTCAGGAGTTGGTAGAGAGCAAAAACAGCTAACAGAGAGTGAATATTGGACTTACATTCACCAGGTGGACAGAAACACGACTCCTAATGAATGATAATGTTGCTCCGTAACTGCTGGATGTTGAAATAAGCAACTGTTTGCTAACAAGTTCGACATATCAACTTAAAAGCTGATGATGTGTCAGAGTTGTGTTCACTGCTTGTTTCCGCTGCTTTAAAAGTTCAAATCTCTTACAGGGTAACAGAGTACATCAGTTCACTGGAGCACACCCACTTCAGCGACGGCTCCTCTCAGTCGTCCTCACTGACCACCTTCACCCAGCAGAGCCAGCAGTTGGCCGGCGTAGACCTGGGGCTGGAGCTGAGCTGCGAGCCCAGCCCAGAGGCCTCGGAGATGGGCCTGAGTCAGCCTGTCATCCAGCCTCTGTCCATCCAGGAGCTGCTGAGGGAGAATGGAAGAGGAGGCCGAGGCCTGGACCTGAAGAGCGGCAGCCTGATGACTGGGACCAGCGCTGCAAAGGCCGTGTGTACACTGTCAACACAGGCTGACAGGTAGGGCATAGGGAGATATCACCTTCATAAATATCATAATGGCATCACAAATTTATCTTTGTTATCATACGTTAATGATAATGTCTTTTAGCTGTGGTTCAAAATATTTAAACCCCTTTACAAATTCCTGACATCAAACTCTTTATTGCATTACTGACTAGAATAACATTTTTAAATATATAGAAATAAATATTTAGTTTGGCAAAAAATTAAATGTTTGCTACTGTAAACTGTTGCCTTACACACACACTAATGTTGAAATAATTAGCTGAATAATGGATCGAAATTGATAATGAATTAATCATTAAATCAAGACTAAAAAAACATTCTCTGGTTCTCAAATGTGAGACATTTGTTCTTTTACTGTGTTTCATATAGCTGTAAATTGAATATCTCATCTATGTTTTGACGTTTTAAAGTTAAATTTATTAACCAATTACTCTGACAAAGAATTGATGGATTAATTGAATAATAAAAATACTGACTGGTTGCAGCCCTATTACATACATAGTTGTCACATATGATTTTGTTTTTATGGCAGAATTTGTAGTTGATTTCTCCTTTAAATTTTTAAGTGATCTCCTTAAAAAAAGGCAGACAAAAAAGATTAAACAAAGGAAGTAGCTTTACATTAAAATGGGAAAAAACAATATTATAGGTGACAGACTTAGGTCACGTGTCCTTGTCTTTTAAAAGTTATTATTAAATATATTTTGTTTTTATATTCAGACTTTTATATAATTGAAAACAAACCTCTGATAGGTTTAAGTCTTAAATACTGAAATGATTGTAAGTACATATTTAAAGTAAGTTCACTGAGTGCAAACAATACGGAAACACACAAAATGTAACAACATAACTTCAACTACTTTCACCTCTTAGTCTGTCAACACATCTTAGACATCAATATAATGAGAAAAATAAAATAATAACAACAAGGGTAAATTAAAAATGGTATAAAATGTGTATGAACATGTTGATATGAAAATGACACCAGTTCTGTGTTGTGTTTTGAATCAGGTGTTTTATGATAATCATATACATGTTCCTTCACTTTCACAATGTTCAGTTTGTAATTCAAGTGCAGTAAAGCGTCTGTTGCTTCTTTGTTGTCACCTTGTTAAATTAGCAGCCAGCATGGCCGTGACTCTCCATTCATTTATCTGCTAAAACCATATTTCACTCATACTTGGTGCTCAGCACCACCAGGGTTTTTTTTTTATAACAGCCACAAGATGGCAACAGCAGTCTAAAGCTAAGAGTGTGTGTGTGTGTGTGTGTGTGTGTGTGTGTGTGCTCTTTTATCTTTGTAGGTTAGGGTTTAGGGCCCTCACAAGTATAGAATTATAGGAATACAAATATGTGTGTGTGTGTGTGTATATATATGTGCGTGCCAACAGTACCACACTTAAAGTTTATTCCCTGCCTCAGCACACACACACACTGCTGCAGTAAATATGGAGCGTGTGTGTGTGTGTTTATTCCAAGGATCATCTCTTATGTAACCAGATATCTGGGCTGCTTTTAGGGAGCGAATTAGAAAAAAAAAAGTTCCCTCTGATCTTTTGGAACAGATGGACTGAACACATTTACAAGCTGAAAGTGGTGTCAAAACATAGTAAATACTCTCCTGCAAACTGCACAGGGCTGTCCCAAAAAAAAACTTGGCTTAAAGGGCAATGACGCTGCATTTCTACCTCCAGCCTTTGTTTCTCTGTGGGGTTTTTTAACGTTTACTTAACCAGGGAAGGGTTTCCCTCCACCTCACCTCACTTCACATCAAGGAAAACCTTGCAATCAGCATTTAAAATGAAGTGTTTTCTAATTAACTTTGGGGTCATTTTTCAGATGTTACATGATGGAAATAAAGCACTTCTGTGTGTGTGTGTGTGCGTGTGCGTGTGTGTGTGTGCGTGTGCGTGTGTGTGTGTGCGCGTGCGTGCGCGTGCGCGCGTGCGTGTGTGTGCGTGTGTTCCAGGTTGTTTGAAGAAGCAGCCACCAAGCTGAATCTTGTGGGTCTGGTGGGTTTCCTGCAGCAGCTGAGGAAAGCTTCTCAGTGTCAGCTGTTTGACTCCATTACTGAGACTGGAGACTATTCACTGGCAATGCCAGGTACACGCACACATAAACCTTAATTACTTTATTAAAAACTTGATGTTTATTGTTAAACAGGATGTTATGGCGGGATACAACAAAAGGAGGGGATGATGTGAAAGTAACCAGCAGTTGGATATTCGTTAGGTAGAGAAACTGAGTGGAAAAATCTGTTTGTTGAAGAGAAGGGTATCATGAAGAGTGAGTTAAGGAGATATTAATTAGCTGAGTTACTTATATTTCTAAAACACAGTTGCCTTAAAGTGATCATAATTCTAAGATTAAATTTAAATAAATCTTCACCTTGTATCTTCAAGAAGTGAAGAAAAAGGTCCAGTATTTCTTATCTTTTGAGAACATTACTACACGTTTATGAAATTAGATAGACTATTATTACTAGTATTAAATCTTTTTGTGCCTTCTGTGTGTCTGTAGGAGAAGCCAAGTCGACGCTGGACCGGCGCAGCGCTCTCCATCTCTTCCGTCTGGGCGAGGCCATGCTGCGGATTGTCAGGAACAAGAACCGACCTCTGCTCCACATGATGAGGGCCTGGAGCGTGGTGGCACCTCACCTGGTGGAGGTAAGGAACTTCAGCCTCTTTTAAAAACCACAGGAGACCTGCTGCAAAAGGCTGCCACTCATGGCGCCATCTTAAAGGGTTCATCGTTGGTCGTATTACTACAAACTGTGTGCAAATGGTTCAAAAGCTCTTCTACTATTCTAATGTAAATGTCTTGTTGTTCATGTTTAGTTCATAAATAAATTGCTTCTGTTGTTAAAACACACAGAGAAGTGACAAAAAGGTGTAATATAACAATTTCATCATCAAATCCCAGCTGAAGTAGAATACATGCAAGACAAACTCAACACATCTGTGAAAGAATAATACAACTGTAATAGGGTCAAAGAGAGTGCTGCTTTTAGTGTGTAACACTTACTAAGAATCACACAGTCCAACAAACTATCATTGTTAAATTGCAGCCACTTACTGTTTGTGGCCGCCTACTGCAAATTGAACACTTTGTCTATTTGGTTGCATGCAAATTAAAGTTTTTGTTTATACAGTTTTGTACTTTGTACCTCAGGCCTTTATGCAAATGAAGTTCAGGTGAAGTTAGGAAACCTCTGCACAGTCCAGCAGCTCAGTTTGTCTTCTTCATCTTCTGCTTTCTCTTTTCTATTGAGTCACCCTTAACTTTGCAGAATGGCCGTCTAATCGTAGTAGTATCAACTCAAACAGCAGCAGTTGTATTTAATGAAGTACTGTGCATTAATTACTGAGATAGAATTAAGATACAATTTTTTATTGCCATGCCTATTTTATTGAATCTCACTGAAATATTTTATTGTATGTTTTTTCTCAGTTTCATTGTATTTTATTGCTTGTTCGCAACCTGTTTAGTGCCTTGAGCTGCATTTCATGTTGAAAGGTGCTATAAACTAAATATAAAGGTTATAATATAAATTATTATTATTATTATTATTAAGTGTATGCTTAAAATACTGTATGTATGAAAGCTTCAATAAATTTGAAATATAAGCTCAAAATACCTTGAATGTACAGTTTTATATAAATAGATGAAAAAAAGATCTAAAAAATGTTTAAAAATGTAGCTAAACTCACTGAAAACACAGTAAAAATGTCTTTTCCTCCCAGGCGGCGTGTCATAAAGAGCGCCATGTATCCCAGAAGGCCGTTTCCTTCATCCATGATGTTCTGACAGAGGTGCTGACGAGCTGGGCGGAGCTTCCGCACTTCCACTTTAACGAGGCGCTGTTCAGGCCCTTTGAGCACATCATGCAGCTGGAGCTCTGTGACGAGGACGTACAGGACCAGGTACAGGACAGGACTGAGATCTTATGTTCCAGAAATCTATTCTGAAGTCAATAAGTCATCAATAAGTCAATCTAGTTTTATATGTAGCACCTTCAGTCTGCCACACAGTGTTTAAGGGGTTCTCTGCTGCCTCCCTGCAGGTGATAACATCGATAGGCGAACTGGTGGAGATGTGTTCTCCTCAGATCCTGTCAGGATGGAGGCCTCTGTTCAGCGCTCTGAGGACCGTCCACAGCAGCAAGAGCGACACCAAAGACTACCTGCTGGGAGAATACTCCATGGGTACATTTTCTGCTCCAAACCAACACATGATACTAAAAAATACTTAAAGTTCTCAATGAATTAAAAAAAAAAAAAAAAAAAGGAGAATCAGTAGCTGTCATCTGTACTCATAAAATGTTCAACAGAAATGCAACCCGGAAACATTTTGCAGCCATTTGGAAATGAAAAAAAAAAAAAAAAACTTTTCTGTTAATTCTTTTCTTTTTTTTATTCTTTTTGTATTCATTCCTCCTTTATCTCTTCTTCCTCATCTCCCTTTTCCTGCCCCTCCCTCTGTCTTTCATCCATTCCTTAAATCTTTCCCACCTCTCCCAGGGAAGTCCCAAGCTCCAGTCTTTGATGTGTTTGAGGCTTTCATCAACACCGACAACATCCAGGTTTTTGCCAACGCTGCCACTGACTACATCATGTGCCTCATGAAGTTCGTCAAAGGCTTAGGTTTGTCTTGCTCTGTTTTCACTTTGAGATATTACATCTACAAGCATTTAGGGATTTATTTTTTCCTGGTATCAGGCAGTAAACTGGGTGTCTGATTTAAGGCGCTCATGGCAGGAATGTTCAGTTTGTATTTACATCACATTTAATACGCGAGAGGAGGGGAGGGGATTTATGTGTGTGTAAACACAACCACTTATTTTCTTCTTGCAAGCTGTCATAATATTTATGCAGAATAATTTTTTCTGTTAGATAACAGCTAGAAATTCTACAATTTAACACTTGATAGATCTGTGGCAAAAATGTAAGAGACTTTTAGTGGATTTTTTTTTTATTTGGTGCAGACTGAGAACTGTTAACAAGCTTGAACTGCCTCAGAAGGTTTATTAACCCCCTTATTCATATATAGTGTTGTTATAAACATTGTTATTACTTTTTAGCTTTTGACACATGTAAAATGTTTCTGTCTCCATTTATTATTGTTATTGGTCATAAGTATTTTTGGGGCATTTTTGCTTTTATTAGTTGACAGTTGAGAGGTGACAGGAAATGAGGGAGAGCCCCTGGTCCCTGGTTCAACTCATAACGGGGAAGATGTCATTAGTGGTCGGCGTCTTAGGCTGAATTCACAACAAATGCCGGTCCTGCCATTCATTGGAAGGGGAGCAGTGAGTTTAGGCTGCGGGGTCGGGGGCCACAGGGGCGCCGCAGCCTAGTAGAACCAGAATCAACTTATGGAGAAATGCTAACCGACGTCACGGTGGCCAATCACAGCTGGAGATCAGACTGATCACAGCTGTACGACCCTGACATGAGAGAGTACAGAGACATTACTAGGAAGAGGGGAGGACATTTCTCTTTGTTTGATAATATTAAAAGTAAGGAAGTTAGGCTCTGCCGACGGCTTCCCAACTCATTTTAAAAAAGACGAGAGAAAAAGAGAGAGAGCTCAAGCAAGCTGAGAGAGGGAGAGAGTGGTGGTCGAGCGAGCTAGAGAGTGAATGAAGAAAGTGAGCAGTGGTAGTGAGAAAGCTGGTGAATGAAAGGAATAAAATGTTATTTTCTGATTGTTTCACAGCGGTTACTAATAAACAACCCCACCCCCACCTCGCACCTCCGCACAACCCTGTGGAACACCTGATTTGTTCTGAATACAGATTTAACCCCTACAGCGGAGCAAACACTTTATCGCTGCAGAGGCTCAGTGTTTAGTGGCAGTGCTGTTTTACCTCATTACTTTTTTCTGCCTGTCCATTCGTCTGCCTGTAGGAGAGGTGGACTATAAGGAGATTGGAGACTGTGTCCATGTGTCGGGTTACAGCTCCACTGACCTCTGCCTGCCTGCACTCGACTACCTCCGCAAATGTTCGCAGGTGTGTGTTACTCTGAAATCATTTCAATAACATATTAACCAAAGTACAGACTAAAACTCTCAGTTGATCACAGAATGTCAGTGATATTCAACAACAAAATTATAATCTCGCTCTGCTCTTGCCTCTTGTTTATTCCAAACAAACCGCTGCTGCTTCTGCTAGAAAGATAAATCAGGATACATCCTCTTTATCAGGAGATTTTTCCCCAGACTACAGTATTTCTTTTGTCTTCTTGACTGAATGACAGCTGCTGGCTAAGATCTACAAGATGCCATCCAAGCCGGTGTTCCTCGGGGCACGGCTCGCCAGCCTGCCGATGAGATCGCAGGAACGTTCAATCAGCAGCGAGGACGGGATGGACTGTGTCCTGCAGGAGTTTGATGATGACACAGGTGAAGACAAATGACTGACTTTGTCTTCTTTCTCTCCTCTGTAATCCACATCATTTATTTACTGTCTCTTTCCTTTTAATCTTCTCTGATCCCCTCTTTACTCTCTCTTTAACCCAGCTGTGTTTACATTCTGTCCTACAGGTCTGATCCAAGTGTGGATTTTGTTACTGGAGCAGCTGACAGCGGCGGTTTCAAACTGTCCTCGCCAACATCAACCTCCAACCCTGGATCTGCTTTTCACTCTGCTCAGAGAGGTCACCACTGTACCAGGTAACATACCGACACACATGCTGGTACATCCATACTGGAGTAGGACTCACAACCCTCTTTTTTTTACACAGTTTAACAGTGTAACTGTGTCTTCTTCTTCCAGGTCCAGGGTTCGCCATCTTCTCCGTCATCCAGCTACTGCTTCCTGTGATGTCGCTGTGGCTGCAGCGTAGCCACGGCGACCACTCCTACTGGGATGTGGCGGCAGCCAACTTCAAACACGCCATCGGTCTGTGCTGCGAGCTGGTGGTGGAGCACGTCAACAGTTTCATACATTCAGGTGAGAGACGGTAGTGTACAACAAATATATAGTAGTAATTATATAGAAATAGTTTCTTTGTTCAGTGGCTGCTACACAAACGTGAGTGAGAACAACAAAAAAGGTTCAGTCACAAAGTGTCTCATACAGGTGTAAAGAGACAGATGAAGGAATAACTTCATATCATCTTAGTCATCATTTTCCACACATTTGTTCACTTTCACACCTGGGACAGGTGTCAGTGGGTCAGTGTCTTGCTTAAGGACACTGTAGTTTCCAGAGGTTGCAACACTAGTTGGGAGAAGAACCTTCGTGTTACTGATGTTATTGTTTGTCTCGTGTACAGTGTGTAATCATGCATCAGGGTGAAGTAGAGCATCACTGATTCCACTATCCTCTTTACTCAAATTAAATTGTCGCATCTGCTTATTTTTGTGTGTGTATGTGTGTGCGCGCCCCCCCCCCCTTACAGATATTGGTTACGAGTCTTTGATCAACCTGATGTTGAAGGATCTGTTCAAGCTGCTGGTGGCCTGTGTGTCTGAACCTGCAGAGACCATCTCCAGAGTGGGTTGCTCCTGCATCAGGTGACACACACACACACACACACACACACACACACACACACACACACACACACACACACACACCTATCCATGTCCTCTTTGGGAGTTGGCAGTTATTCATCACAGTGAAAGCCATGTGGAGACATTGGAAATTGAGGAATCTCTCTCTCTTTCTGTTGAATGCTTAATTGTTTATTGTTTCAGAATCACAATTTGAAAGAATGCAATTTTCCAATTGCTAGAGCTTCATGTCATATGATAGCCTATACACTACTAACAATATCTTAACCTGCTGTAAAAGGTAAAGATTTTAGCCATGGACCATCAAATTAGTTGGCTGCAAAGTTAGTCAGCTGTAGCTAATTAAAGTTAATAACTGGCCAAACTAATTAGTTAAACTCTTTGCAGTTGCCTGGTTGAGAAAGAAGTGTCACTCTGTATTATTTTGATTGACAGTGGACTGTCTGCTGTTCCAACATAGCATTTGTCCAGTTGATGGCATCATAGAAATTGACATTGAAATATCAGCTAGAAAATTGTTGTTGTCCAAAAACTATTAAAAATACGTCAATGAGACTCACCACTGTTTTATTTTGACTCATCCTACATTCACCATCCTGCTGCCAGAAATACAAAATGTGGATTTAATTCCTCCTGTTTGTATAACATTTGCTAAAAACTACAGTGACCACCCAGTAAAAAGGTTACAAAGGTTTTTGTCTGATAACCACTGTTTACTACGTTTTTTCTCTTTCTCACTCTCCAGGTATGTGTTGGTGACGGTGGGTCCAGTGTTTACAGAAGAAATGTGGAGGTTGGCCTGCTGCGCTCTGCAGGACGCTTTCTCTGCTACACTAGAGCCTGTGAAGGTACACACACACACACACACACACACACACACTGTGCATGCAGGTTCAGATTAGTATTTAAACATAAAATGGCATATTCTACAAACATGTAAACAGACAGGAGAAAAATGTAGATGGCAAAATGAACAAATATACACATATAGAAACTCTCACACACTCTCCGGTCCACTGTAGTAAACCACATAATCCATCCCCAATCTGAAGCTTCTGGTGAGGACAGAAGTAATCTAAAAGCCTTTGCTGTTAATACTGTCAACATGCTGACACTCCACATTAAGCTTGATAACCCCAGGTAACCTCACACACACACACACACACACACACACACACACACACACACACACACACACACTCACCTGCTGTGTCAGGGTTTTATTCTGTTCCGTCTCTCATCTGTCGATTAAAATGATTGAATTGGGAGGAGAAAGACACAAATGCTGCTTTAAAAATCTGAACTAAGGTGCTAAACCTGAAAGTGTGGTGACGTGTTTCAAGTTTGAATAAAGCTTGTAGCTGAATGTGTGAAGTAGGAAGTTCAACATATAGTTGTGTTTAACCGACTTACATTATTTTAAAAAATGTCCAAAAAAAGCTGAATGAAGCAAAATCACTTAAGAAAGGAAAGAATTGCTGCTGGTGGCTGATCTTTAAAAAACTGGATATTTGTGCTTATATGAAACAGTTCTCCTGCCTCCTCAGCTCTGTGAGAAATGAACAGGCTTGTGTTAATTTGTTGATGATGGTTCCCGCTGTGTGAATGTGATGTTTTAGGACTGTGATCACAGATTTAGCAGGTACAACCTTAGCGCGAATCCAACCCCTGCTGTTCCACTTCAGCTACACAGTGAGCAACTGCTAACCATTGCTGTGTGTGTGTGTGTGTGTGTGTGTGTGTGTGTGTGTGTGTGTGTGTTCAGTAGAGATGACATCGCCAGGCCATTTTATCAGTGGACGTTGTCTGTTCCTGCAGTTCTGTGGCAGCTGCCTGACTGACTGCAGCTAAGCAGCTTTACAGCTTAGAGCCACATCTGTGCGTGTGTGTGTGTGTGTGTGTGTGTTTTGAGAGAGAGAGAGAGAGATAATGATGATGATGATTATGATGATGATGATGATCTTACTGCCACTGACAGATTTTCTTTGTTTCCAGAAAATATGATTTCAGGAGTCTAACAGACACCACATGACTTTTGCTTATTCACACTGTTATTTTCTTTGTGTGTGCAAAGTTATGACTGGATGATTCACTTAAATCAACAAATAACCTCATGGTGGCGCTAGAGGAAAAGTCAGGGGGTCACCAAAGTCATTAGGATTCATCCTCTGGCGAACATGAATGTCTGTACTGACATTTCATCGAATAGTTGTAGAGATATTTCAGTTAATAAAGTTACAGCTGCTTGTTAAAGTTAAATGTACTTTTATGCATCATGTGAAAATGATCAAATATGGTGCACTTTCTTGTTTTAAGCCTTTCTCTTTTGTTCTTGACGAAACAGTTTATGGTAAAACATAACTTGCAGATAACAAAAGGCGATTAAAATGCACACTAAACACTCTATAGTGCATCAGGAGTTTTTAGGGCTTAAAACATGCGTCTCTGTCCTCAGTTTAATATAAAACATCTCAACATATAGCTTAACGTGCTCTTAGCCACATCGACTGAAAAGCTGTAATTTTGTTTATGTAACCGCTTTTGTGACTGTGTTGCATGTTGGGGCTAAAGTTATTGTCTTATGTGGCACATTGTATTAATTTAGGTCTCTTGGGTGTTTATGTAAGAGCTCTGTTAGCCTATGTTATGTTACAGAAAGTTACAGCTGCAAATATGTATTGAGCTGTAACTTTTAGAAGAATGCAAAGCAGTTTTTCATAATTTACATAGATATGTAAATAATTACATTCTTATAAAAGTAAAATGAGATAGGGCAGCATTTTGCAATTATTTATTTTCTCTACGGTTTGTTGAAAATTACCTATATTTGTGATTTGAGGGTTGTTTTATATGCATATGGGGTCATGGGAGATTTATTAAACCATGTATCTTTCTTTGATACATTTTGCGTAAAAACTGTGCAATTCACATGACGATATGACTACTCTCTAATTTCCGGATCTGAAAATGCAGTCATGGGACAGAAAAGGTTAAACCCAGATATTTTTCATTTATTTATTTTTGATTGTGTGTGCTCTTCTTCAGAGATGTCCTACTTTCAGTCAGGTTGTAAGTTAGTTAATGGTAATAATATTAAAAGAAATTATTTGCCAAAATGTTGAGAATTCTTTGCTAAAAAAAAATTAAAAACTCAGTGTTTGTAGGACACAGGCAGTACTTGAGCCAGCAGTATACAGACGTCAATCCTTAAACATGCAGCTTATGCTTTCAGACACATTAACACATGACCTTTGACTGGATTTATAGAAAAGCTGATTTTTTTATAGGCAGTGCATTCAGGTCACATCCGATATATACATCTGCATATACAGTATACTGTATTAAAGTACAGTATATTATATGTAGTGTACATCCGGGTGGAAAGCTACATTTGGACATTGAACTTACATTCACCAGGTGGACAGAAACACGACTCCAAATAAATGATAATGTTGCTCCGTAACTGCTGGATGTGGAAATAAACAACTGTTTGCTAACAAGTTCAACATATCAACTTCAGTTAATGCGAAAATGAATTACTGTGATAGAGGGTGCGGGTCGCAGTGAGCAGAAAGTTTATAGTGGACAGACTTTTCTTGACATGCTTCAGGTTGTATTCGATCTCTACCAGCATTAAAAACTAGCAGGAAAAGCAGCTCAAGCTGACTAATCACAGTTCTTGCGGTCTCCACGTGGTATCTCCCTGATGTGTAGTTACATTTTAGAGGAGGTGCACGTCAGCGTAACCCTGTAGTTCTGTTCAAATTTACAGTTTATTAATAGAGCACGCGTCATCTACAACTCCCTCTCTGACTGTCACCGGGAACCTTTCTGACTCTGCTTAAATTTGCCATAAATTTTCATTTGTATGTGGATGACTCAGGTTTACACTTCTATCTCTTGTTTAATTGTTTAATTTTCAGTTGATCTTGGCTGTATGATAATATCCTCCATCTCATTTAATTAATTTATTGTCGTTTTTAACCTTGATGGCAGTAAAATCCTTCCAAAACCAGCAGTTCCGATGCAGGTTTAAACTTTGGTTGTAAAACACATTAATGACACTGCTAAAATGTAAAAAGATTCAAAGTGCTCTTTCTCTTTCTCTCTGTAGAACCTTCTAGCTTGTTTTCATAGCGGTTCAGACAGTTTTTCTGGAGACGCCTGTGAGGTGAAGGTGGCTGCTCCGACCCACTCGCCCTCAGCTGAGGCTGAGTACTGGAGGATCAAAGCAATGGCTCAGCAGGTCAGTATGAGTATGATAACTGTGAAAGGTGTATTATATGTGCTGCAGAGCAGGCTATACAGTCACATCCAGTATCCATAAAGCAAAATAAGAAGCTTTTTTTCAGAAAATGCCATGCAAGTGAAATGACTAAGTGTTTAAGACAAAATTTAAGAAGTGTCGTTGAAATAAGAAGTGAAGTGACCTCCTGATAGTGTGAATGACACAGCTCGCATTTATTTTATTTTACTATTTGATTTAAATTTCATTTACAGACACTAATCATCTTAAATCAATTTAAACACACAGTTATTGACATTTTAGGTTTCTGGTTCGGACATTGTGTGTTTTTAATTCCCTGCTGTCGTTCAGCATAATTATGCTGCAGTTTTGATCAGACCATCTTGGAAAAGGTTGAGATTTTGTTCAAGAGAACATCCTGGTCAACTTAAGATCTAGATCATAAATGTAGATATTAGTTGAGAATAATACCCAGCAGTATGAAGACTAATACTATTACTAGTAGTAGTCAGACATAACCTAACCAAGAGTGATTCAAAAACAACCAAATAATTTACTATAAACTCTGAACTTTCTTATGAATATAATGACACAATTTTAGAATATGTTTATTTTAGATTTACTAAATTTACTTTTAGATTAGACCTAAAATGGTCAACTTATTCTGCTGTTGGCCCCGTGGAGCCTAATGACGCGTCCTCTTTGTGTTCCAGGTCTTTATGTTGGACACCCAGTGCTCTCCAAAGACGCCCAACAACAAGGATGGCTTTGAGCACGCTCAGTCCTGCGTTCTCATCATCGAGCTGCCGTCCGACCAGCAGTCAAACGGACACACTCAGAAGAGGTGGACACACACACACACACACAAGCGTGGTTTGGTCCACATGTGATGATAAATTCACCTACATGGTTTCATTCAACTTCACACCCAAATTATAACTCCATCCCCCTCCTGACCCCGAAATAAATTCCAGCTGAAACCCCTAACCAACAGGAATCATGGGTATTTTCTTACTGGCTTGATTTTTTTCCTTGATTTGATGATGATTTCAAAGGAAACACAAACAGTGAATGTTGTTTGTCAGTGTGAGTTCAGAAAACACACATTACCCAAAGTGTTTAAAGGCCATTTGACTCTGAGTGCTGTGTACTACTGTATATGACTTAAGTGCATTTTATAGGGACAAAAAAGGCCAAATTAAAAAAAAATCAATTCCTGAGTCATTAAAAAAAACCAACCAAATATTATCTCTGACCTTTGTTATAAATATAATGTCAAGGAGAAATATTTATTTTAGATTTAAATAATTTACTTTTAGATTCAAGAGTTCATGTATTTTACTTTTCACACTTGCAAAGGTAAATTCATTTTTAATACAATGTGTTTGAAAAACACATCACCAGCTTATTTATTACTTCCATGCCAACATTTGATGCCTCTGTTGTCTGTCATGGGTTTTCCTAACATACAGAGAGGAAGTTTAACAGTTTAACAGTTTAAGACTTATTTTAAAATGGAAATAAAATAAAAGTATAAAAGGGGCACAGAAATATTTCCTCTTTCAGTAACTGAAGAAGAAAGACGACAACATTCAGTCTCATGTCAAGATGTTAAAAAAATATGATTGCAAGCAAAAATGCAACTAAATTAACTCCTTTTATTGTTTGTCTTTCTGCTGCTATGGTTACAGGAAAATAGGGTAAGACTGTTTTCAATTACATCATATTTAACAACATATTCACCTGTAGAGCTGCAAGATGCGGAGAAAATATAACAAAGTCAAGTTATTGTTTATGTTACATAAAAGTATTTTATGACTTTGATATGTGTTGTGATGATAATCAATAAGTTAGCATTCCAGGCTAATCCAACACAGCTGTTTCATAGTGAAACCCTTTAGTGATACCTCACTTTTGTCTGATTGAAAGCCTTTTATTATAAAGCAGCTGCAGACACAAAACCTACATTTAAGAGCTGAATTAGCTCAAATGCTAACTTGTTGCATATTAGAGGTTCTATATTTCTGCCTTTTTCAACACTGATAAAAATTTGCTTTGGTCTTAATATATCTGGACATGTTTCAGAGCTATTTTGAGACACTGCACTAGTGATTGGACTTACTCACAACTGTAACAAAGTGTGCCAAAGGGGGATCAAAGGATTATGATGCTCTGACATTGCAGTCTTTGTGATGTGTTTGCTGCGGAGAATCATATCACAGTAACCATAAAAATATGAAACATCTTGCAGCTCTATACACATACCTGCAAAATCACTGTGTTGTTCAGTGATACGGTGTGTGTGTGTGTGTGTGTGTGTGTGTGTGTGTGTGTGTGTGTGTGTGTGTGTGTGTGTGTGTGTGTGTGTGTGTGTGTGTGTGTGTGTGCGCACGTGCGCGCGTGTGTGTGCGCGTGCGTGTGTGCGTGACAAGTGATGTGTAGCTTTGACATGTTTGTCCTGCTGAAACGTTCCTTCTGTTCCCTGTATGGAGTCTGTGTTTAATGTTAAGCCACCTGTGTAGTACTGTTCAAGAAAATCAACATTTAATAATAGTATTAATAGTAGAAGATCAATTATCTTTTTACCCAAAACACCATATTTTTTGTCTGTTTGAAAGTGAACTTTCATCAGTTTAATGGAAGAGGCCCAGAACCTGTAAGAGTTATTTCAGTACTACACTACACACTGTAAATTTTACCAATAAGACTTAATTTTCACTCTGTTAAACATTTTTGAGCTCCTCTTGTGAAGATTATCCTTTGAGCTTTGTGACAAACAAATGGTTCAGGATTAAGCCAGAAAAAATGCGAGCACTTCAAAATGCCTCTTTAGAAAAGCAGGTTGTGTTTCTATTTGTGCACACAGTACACACAGTACACACAGTACACACAGTACACACAGTACACACAGTACACACAGTACACACAGTACACACAGACGCGTGACAAACAGCCCAATGAGAGAGCACTTCACAAAGAAAAGTAATTCCAACTTTGTCATTCTACTGATCTCTTTTAAGAGTTTGAAAATTATAATTAAAGGCTTATTAAAGACCCATCCATAGAATGGTCATCCCTTAAATGACTGTTTTATTAGCAATGGACCTGCTTTTGTTAATTCACTTTCACAGATATTCTTTATGTCTGGCTTGTGTGTTCTGGATCCTGCTTCCCTCCTTCCCTGCCTTGTTACTCAGTCATTCATATATTCATTAATTTAGTTATTAAAATATTAATAATCATAAAAAACCTGAATGACCTGGTTGTGATTTGACTGTCGTCCTGATTTCTAAATCCTGCAGGATCCCGTTTCGGACCATCGTGGTGAGCCTGCTGTCCCACCAGGTCCTGCTCCAAAACCTCTATGACATCCTGCTGGAGGAGTTCGTCAAGCAACCTGAAGGTCATGAGAGGGTCACGCCTGTGACCTCTGACCCCAGCCGCCCATCTGCAGGCTTCCTACGCTACATCTCTATGACTAATTTAGCCATAATCCTGGATCTGCTGCTGGACTCTTACAGGTTGCTGCACCAGTCCGTCATATATGCAGATGATATTTGCGGTGTTGTATGGATTTATGATCCTGCTAATGATGATAAATTCTTTACACGCAGCTGAAGTTGTTGGTGTCTTCTTCTTCCGCAGGACAGCGCGGGACTTTGACACTCGGCCGGGCCTGAAGTATCTGCTGATGAAGGTGTCGGGTGTTTGCGGAGCGGCGAACCTTTACCGTCAGTCTGCCATGAGCTTTAACCTGTACTTCCAGGCGCTGCTGTGTGCAACGCTGAGCCAGGCCGACAGCATGACCGCACAGCAGGTAGGAACCAATCAGCAAGACTTTTCAGTAATTTTTCATTAGATGATTTTGTATTATAAGTTCCACTTTTACTTTAATTGGGGGGGGTATAATAGATCACTTGTAGTGACAAATCCACACAGAATTATCACCTAACTCTGCAGTTCCCCTCAGCTCTGCAGATCTTTTCACTCTGTGCACTTCTACTGTGTTTCAGCTGATTGTTTTAGTTTTACAGCTCTTCACTGTTTTGGTTCCGTTTCAGTGCTCTCATCAGCCTTGTTTCCAGCAGGCTGCTGTTTTTAGTGAAAAAGCTCTGATAACTGTCGACTACCTGCCCAGCGGCAAACAGCAAACAGTGGAACATTTAGCACCTAAAGAGACAGATATGTTTCTCAGAATTTGGAGACCAAACCAGAGCTAACAGAAAAGTGAATATTGGACTTATGTTCATCAGGTGGCCAGAAACACAACTCCAAAGTTAACACATTAGCCGTAACAACTTAATAAGGCTAAAAGATGTCAAACGTGTGATCTTCAGCGTAAGTTTTAGTTGCTAGTTTTAGCTTAGTTTTATTTCTGTTCCTTATTTGATAAATGTTTAGTTCCTGTGTTTTTTTACTTCTGCTTTTGTGTTTTTGGTAGGTATAATGAAAGAAGTTCAGAGCAGGTATTTTTATGTTTGCAACAAATGTATTGCAATAATAATACATTAAAATTAATTAATTGATTCCATTTATTGAGATTTTTTATCTAATACTCTCTCTTCATTCTACCCAATCACCCTGCACATCTTAGCAACCACTCGGCATTCACCTAATAAAGCAATCACTTAGTACCATCTTGGCAACCACCTAGCAACGTCGCGATAACCATGTAGCAACATCTTAGCTGCCACTTTGAAGATGCATCCACGAACAGCTCATTCGCAATCAAAACTCTCTTATATATCGTTACCTTTCATTAAATTCAGGTGAAGAGGATCTTGTACGAGGAAGAGGAGGGAAGCTCTGACTCCTCTCACCCCGGCTCTGCTTCCTCAGAGGACGAAGACATATTTGAAGAAACAGCACAGGTGATACACACAAACAGCTTCTGTTCTGCAGCAATAACAAGTGTATAAATAAAACTTTTTTGTGTTACTGATGAGATGTGATTAAATAACAATATTCACCTTCTTCTCAGTTAAAGAAAGCTTTGACAGTTTCTAATCGGGAAAAAGTCTCACCTGCACAAATTTGTTTGAACATTGTTTCCCTTTTTATTTTTAATAAAGAGGAAGAAGAAGAACTGTGTAGTTACGATGAGCAGTGATAGCCATGAAAGCTAAATACACAAAGAACATCAATTCTTTGATTGACAGGTGACCTCGAAGTGCACTGCAGAAACACCACAGGAGACAGCTTAAAAACAACAACTATAAAAGATTTGTGTGGATTAGTCCTCCTGGCTTTTCCCCTCTTCTATTAGTCATTTCCTCTTTAGTTTGATCTGTTTTGAGGACAGTCCTCAGAGGGATTCCTGAACTTTTCCCCCTCCTAATATAACAGGGAGGATGGATTCCTCATGTTGTTGTAATATCAAAAGTCAAATCATCCACTTTACTCTGTGTCCTCTCTGGCAGGTCAGCCCCCCTCGCGGCCGTGAAAAGCGTCATCAGTGGCGAGCCCCGAACCCGTCGCTCAGCGTGCAGCCTCTGGGCAGCGCTGACTGGGCCTGGCTGGTGAAACGCCTCTACAAGCTGTGCATGGATCTGTGCAACAGCTACATCCAGATGCACCGGGATCTGGAGAGCACGCTGGAGGAGACGCAGCTGCTGAGAGGAGGAGCAGTAGGAGGGGGAGATCACGTCTTCTTCCTGCCTCTCTTCCAGTCCGAGACTTCCACCCCGACGTCAGCAGGCGGGCTTTCGGCGAGGGGAACGCCTTCAGAGGAAGGCGGGTCCCGGTGTCAGACGGGGGACGTGAGCACAGCGTCACCAGGAGACACGCCCACACCCAGCCCAGGATACAGGTCCGGCTTTATTCATCGCACACGTGACATAGTGATCAATAGTGGTCTCCACACTGAATACGTGACTAAAGTGTGACAGCCTGTCTACACAGGACGCATCAGTTAACCATTTGATTGGAACTGAGGCTCTTTAATTTTGATAAATACACCTGCCATGTAACAAGCTAGTGCTTGTGTAACTGTGCACTACCATGTTATGCATATAACTAAATGTGTTTTGGTTGCTCGTTCCATCTCGTATATCTGACAAACACACAGGCCTCAGTTTTAATCCATACAGCTTCACTCGCACTTTACATAGGTAACTGCAGGATTTTAGTCTATTTTCTTATCTATGTGCATAACATACAGTGTTTGTGTATTGAGCTCAAGTCATTTTTATTTGTATAGCCCAATATCACAAATTTGCCTCAGGGGGCTTTACAATCTGTACAGCAATAGCACCTCCTCTATTCTTAGACCCTTGATTTTGAATAAGGAAAAACTCCCTAAAAAGACCTTTAATGGGGTAAGAAATGGAAGAAACCTCAGAAAGAGCAGCAGAGGATGGATCCCCCTCCCAGGACGGACACACATGCAATAGATGTGTGTACAGAATAGACCCAGAAAGACAAATTACAGAAATACAGCACAGAACAGGATGACAAAATTATAATTAATTTTTAATATATATGAAGAATGTGATCAAGAGGACACAGAGCAACTTCCAGGTGCTCTGCAGTAAACTTTCCACCTTCCATCAGTGCCAAAATCCTTTTGGTTATGTGTTGTGGAGGTTGGTGTATTTGACAGGAGCACACCTGCTCTCTAATGAACACAACTCTACACCACATCTTCCCCCTCTTTAAGAAAGAACCGCATGTTTGATTGTGATCGTCAGTATGAACTGAAAATAGAGTAGCAAAAAAAGAAAAAATGTGAACAGATGTAAAGTCAACCTGTAGGCCCAAAGCTCAAATCCTGTCCCCACTCACCTGTCAAATCACATCAATTATTTCCTCTCTCTTCACAGCTGCACTGGCAGTCTGCCCCACCACTTCCGCACAGGAGAGAGGAGAGACTCCGGCATCACAGGAAGCTCAGTAGGAGCAGTTCCCAGCAGCGCTGGACCAGGAAGAAGAAAGGAATGGTGGGAAAGCGCCGGGAATAAACTGTACACCATAGCCACAGACAAAACCATCAGCAAACTGATGATGGAGTACAAACGCAGGAAACAGCAGCAGCAGCAGCCGCAGCAGAGCCACGTCAACCTGTTCATGAAGGAGCAGGGCCGGGCGGCGGCAGCAGGAGGAGGCGTCGGGGAGCGGAGGGGCCCCGTGGAGCAACAGAGGCCCCCGCAGAGGCCCCAGCAGCTGGTGGACCAGCAGGGGCCCCCCTTGAGGCACTCAGTCAGTGCAGGGCCAGAGGTCCTGAGGCAGGAGAAACGGCCACGGTCAGGATCCACCATCAGCTCCCACAGCATCTCGCTGAGGGACTCTGAGGCTCAGATACAGGTGCAGTGTGTGGATGATCAGAGTAAAACAGACTAGAACTGAATTTTACTCTGAACAGCAAACAATTCCTAAAGATAAGAATGTAGATTATTTGTATGACATAAAAAACAGCATAACAGACATTTTACCCAAATTTATATGGAAAACATGTAGAATAAAAATCGATTTATTATAATTTTTGTCACTTTATTTCAGCTGATCAAAGTAAGGTGAGGTAGGCTAAATGTTTAAGATTTTAAACTGCTGAACTACTGTCACATACAACAATGCTGAGGCAGGATACAGTAGTTCATATTTACTCTCAAGAAAACAAGAAATGAGCCAAAAAACTTAAAACACATGAAAAACTGAAAAAAGCTGTTCGGTATGACTGTGAAGGAGCTCGCATGTAACTGGTCAAGCAACTTTGTGTGTGTAAGACAATAACAATGTTCAGCGCTCTGATTAAAATCGTCTTCCTCTCCCTCCCGCAGGCGTGGACCAACATGGTCTTGACTCTCCTCAATCAGGTCCTCCTCCTGTCAGATTCCTCTTTCCTGGCACTCCAGCCGGCGCTCTACCCCTGCCTCAGCCAGCTCTCCTGCCACGTGACCGACGCCCGCGTCCGCCAGGCGCTGCGTGAGTGGCTGGGCCGCGTCGGCAGACTCTATGACATCATCGTGTGACATCGAGAACGCGGAAGTATCGGCGACGGGTGCGGTTGCACATCGGTCAGTGAAGGACGTAAACTGATGAAAGAGGGATTAGATCGGTGGAGTAGATTTGTTTGGCACCCTCATGCGATGATGTCAGTATGCGGTAGACTGATTGGTTGAGATGCAAACGATGAGATACGTGGCACATTGTGACATCATAATGTCACAATACAACAGATTGGTGGAACGATGGAGGGTTTGACTGACTGGCAGCCTTGATTGGTGGCACTTTTTGAAGGACTGGACTCTAATTGGCGGACATCACATGACATCAGGTTTGAAGATATAATTGGCTGATGAAGGATGTAGGGGGAAGAATGGAGGATTTCACTGGTTGGTCAAGGATTCTTTGTGTAATGGAAGTTATTTGATAGCGAATGAGTCATTTCCGCCTCTTGTTCCTACGTTGATCTCCACATACACAAAAGTACATGGAAGTGCACAAAAGAACACACACATTCAACGTGTCGGAGCTTTTAAATATTATTTAGACTAAACTGATTTTGGTCATCATTATCATCACAGTATTGTCATTTGCCACAACATGCTCCCACTAAGATGATAAATGATGTTGAATTATTGCTTCTCTAACTGGGCTGCAGACATAAATGTGCTTGTGTCAATTTATTGTTCGCTTCATCATCATCATTATTATTATTATTATTATTATTGATATTATTATTTGGCCATTATTCCTATTATTAAGGATGATATTTTAATCACAAAGTTTCTTGCTTATATTATGTTTCAATAATGCCGAAAACTAAATATTTGGTGGTGATACTGAGAGTACACGTGAACAAAATGTCAGTTATAATCCCTGTGGTAGGTCAAAGCTGAAACAAGAGTTCGGTTTACAACAAATAGATTAGGTAAAAATTGTCATATTTGTAATAATTAATGTAACAGGGATAAAGTTGCCTCCCCAGATCTCAGTAAAATTAAAACATTTCCTTGAATTGCATCCCAGCTAGGGCTGGGCGATATGGGCAAAATCAAAAATCAAGATATTTTTGACCAAATACCTCGATATCAATATTGTGACGATAATGTCTGTATTGACTATTGGTGCTTTCACAAAATATTTACACAATGAGATTTTTGATAAATAATCATCAGTAATGTGGATATAATGACTCAGTGGATAAAGGCAAAACAGCTAGAGCAGTCTGGTAAGTTCAGAAAATGACATCACTTTACTGTAATGTAGCCTTTAAAACCAGGAAAAGACAACACTTATGGTATATCACGATATTACGATAACCAAAATCTAACACGGTATCTAGTCTCATATCACAACATTGATATAATATTGATATATTGCCCAGCCCTGATCCCAGCACTAAAACTGACGCTAAACTATTATTTATTGTGACAGTTTGATAAATGTGGACTCCTGTGGTCTTTGATGAGCATGTGACAATCAACATTTATCATTGCACTGGATCAGGTATTATATGGTCTAGCATATGGATTTAAAACCAGTTTTTGTTGTTAGAGGAAGCTGGACAGCTGGACATGGAGATCCCACTGTGGTTATTAAGTTGGCTCCTTTCAACACGTCTCAACAGTAGATTTAAAGATGTCAGCAGTACAAAAATAGAAGACATTTTATCTGTCAAACACCTCACTATACAGTGCTTTCTCATGTCAAGACCAGATTTAAACTAAACTCATCATCACTGAATATGCAATGATTTTGCAGACAGATTTCATGTGATAGACGGGCAACACATCATGAATTTAAATTGTGTGAAGTTTTTTTTTTCACCAATGAAATGAAGCAGCACTGTTGAGGCAACTCCTCTGGAACTGTTGCATTTAACTACCCATCATGCCATCTGTTCACCTGGTGGCGTTTCACCTGTCTGAATCGCAGGTTTTGAGTAATTCAGCACCCCCTGAAAACCTTATTTTGCTGACCTATAGTGGTTTAATGTCTCACCTTGCTGCAGTGATGTAGGATTTAAAGGCCTTAAACTTTCCTCCAAAGAGGGCAGCAAAACTATTTTTCAACGTGATGTTAAGTTGCTCTTTAAAGGGTTGGTTCACCTAAATTACAATCAGAATGAAGCCTTTTTTTAATGGAGTAAAAATTCTGTAGTGCCACTCGCATCGCTAATTCAATCTCATCATTAATTGATATAATGTTATAGAGATTTTGTCGTACACTCTCTGGAAGCCTGTTTTATGGGGAAGAAATGCAAGTAGGGAAAACTCTAGTATGCCACAATCTTGAACTGACGGTAATTTATCGTTGCTTTATACACGACATTTCTCATAAACACCAAAGATGATGCCAGAAGCAAACCACAAGAATCTTGGAGGTCACTAGCATCAAAAATACATCCTAAAATTCAGTCTCTGAGTTTTTGATCACAACACCTGCTATTTTATTTTATTTTATTTCTTTGTGTGTGTGTGTGTTTCTTTAGAATCAGAGAGTGAAGCCATGTGTTGGACAGTTGATGCTATTTTAAAATGGAAACGAGAACGTTGATGGGAATCTGTGTTTGCATTTGGTCTGATTGTATGTGAATATTTTCTATATCCAGCTTTAAATGCTGCGGCCGTCTCATTCACCTACACCTGAATGTCTTTGTTTATTATTTACTCTTAAACCTTCTGGAATGGCTTTTTTTACCAAAATGGAGCAATCAAGTATTTATTTTAACCAAATGCCACATACACTTTGTGTATTTTATGTTTAATGCCTATGATATACTATAAATGTTACTATTTTGCAGTTTATGTATGTACATGTATTTATGTAAATTATTTATGATTTAAAATATTGAATGTGTTGCAGGCTATTGAGCATATTCTATTTTTCTTAGAGTTGTTTTTCACTTATCTTCTCACTTGATGCATTATGTGCTTGTAATATCTGATACGGTGCCTTTTTTTTTTTTTTTGAGCATTGACACTGACACAAGCAAGGCACTACTGACACTGTCAGTGTTTAGGGTTTGATTCCCACTGGAAGATCGGATGCTTTTTATGCCCCTGGGTTTAAATGGTTAAAAAGAAATTCACCACATGTTCACAACAACACCTTTTTAAATCCATTCTCCATCCCAAGTTACTCAATATCCACCTTCTTTCTGTAACCCAGAGACAAAATGCTACTGTTACACATTAGGCTCCAACTAGTTTTCTTTTTGATTAATCTTTCAGTTGATAACATGTCAGAAAATGTCCATTCACGTTTCCCAGAGCTGAAGGAGACAACTTGAAATAGCTTGTTTTGTCCGACCAAAAGTCCAGAACCCAAATATATTTAATTTACAATTCTACAAAACAGAAAAGCTGCAAAATGTTACATTTATCGAGGACACATCTGGCATTGTGTCCTCAATAAATGACTCATGACAAATAATCAATTACTTAAATATCTAAAAGGACATTTACTGTAGATATTCTCAGTGTCCAGAGAATAAATTCTAATATTTTTGACCCCCTGCTTTTTCCTTTAGCACCACCATCAAACCACCTGCACACAGGAAATATCAAAGTCTACCAAGGCTGATTGATCAAATGTACTGATCACATTCCTGCTCCTCAGAGGATGAACCCTTTAGACTATAAAGACCTTTTCTGAAGCACCACCTAGAGCCAATACAAGTTTAATATTTTTTTAATCCATATTATTGATAATATTCTGAAAATGGTTAAATCATTATTACGTTTTTTTGTCATGTCCATCACTTTATTATGGGATGTGATGAACATTGTAACCTCTGAGAGACACTAGATAATATAATATAATGCAGAAGAGCTTCAAAGCATCTCAACTATCAGCAGAAATCAGCCACTTTTTCATTTGTGGCTGAATTTTACAAAAAAACTAATATTGCTCTTCTCACCTGGACAATACTAAAGATACAAGAAAGTAAGGTGTCCAATATAGACCAAAGAAAATAAACTGCAAGTGTAATTACACCCTTTAACTGTGCATGTGGTGTGATACAGTACAGAGTTTCTGGTTTGTAACAACCAGCAGAATGAGCTGAATCTGGACTGACCTCCATTCATGCTGCTGTGCATTTTAGGACAGATTATGAATGAAAGAAGAGAGTGTTTAACTGATGCTAACTTCACCAGCTCAGACTATATTGAGGGCAGACAGGCAGGTCGGACGGGGCGGGGCATCTGAAGCTCCAAAGAAGATTTACTCTCCTTTCGTTCGTCAGCAGCTGAGGCTTTTCCCCCCCCTTTCATTTGCACTCATTGCTCTCTCTTTCCAACTTTCTCTGTTGCTTCATTCACTGAGCGCACACTTTCAGACATGGAAGACATTCATAGTGTCGCACTCAGTTGTTCACATGAAAAGTGACAAAAAAAGAAAGCAACCCCGGCTCCTTTCTCACCTCTGCACACCTGGCCAATCATATCATGAAGTTGGTATGATGTCAGATTTGGAAAGTTACAGAAATTGTTGAAAAGGTGTTGGGGGAGGCGGTTTCCGAAGCTGTGCTAACATTTGCTAAATGCAGATAAGGCCAATGGGAATGTCATTGTCATCATGAGGGTGTCATGAATGTGTTTACTGAATTTCATGGTGATGCATCCAACAGATGTCGAGACCTCATGGTGGCGCTAGAGGAAAAGTCGGGGGTTCACCGAAGTCAGCAGGATTCATCCAATAAATGTCTGTCCAGCAGGCATTACTGTCCTTAGCTTGGCTAAAAATGTCCTCCAGTCCTCCAAATTGTGTTTAGTCTGCAGGGTAATATTACTCAGTTTTCTCTTGAAGAAAGCAGACTGCACATATAATTACTAACTCAAAAAAGCGGATTTAGTGTTCAGTTAGTCTTTGATATTCATCAAAAAGTTGTTCTGAGCTTACAGAAGCCCAGTTTTTAACATTCTTTACATGTTAGAAATAATATCAAATCACATTTAGCCCACAGTGTTTGCTGCCACGCTGAGGTTATGTCAAATAACAGTATCCCTGAAACGTCTTGCCCCAGTTTCCTACTTGTAAATACGTCGCTCCTTTGCACTTTTGCTCCCAGGAAGTATTCATTTCCAACTGTCTAGTATGTGAAAAACAGCATTAGTGTCTGTCCCGTCTTGTATCTACCGTCCTCCTCTGCCCCTCCCAGTGTCCCTGACCTGTCCCTATTTGTCTTTAGTCCCTTCTGTTTGAGGGCGAGCAGCGAGTGGACAGATGTTGTCGGCCATCAGTGTGATCAGCAGCAGCAAGGGAAGGATTTAGTTGGTGTTAAGTCCATGACGGCGTTTCCATCTAAAAAAAGTAGTCAATTAATGTGTCAGTGTCATGCAACGATTCTCCACCAACACTTTGTGTTGCCTTCCACTTCGCCTGGTTTTCCATGTGTTCATTCTGTCGGATGTTGTTTGTGTGTCTATACAGTATGACGTTGTTCACATAATGGAAATTTCTTATGCTGACTCCAAAGATGAGATAAATCTTTCGTGTGCACTTCTAGTTTTTACTTCTAATGTACATTTGACATGAGATTAAGACCAGATTGAATCATGAATGTAGTGATTGTGGCACGCTGAAGATCATCACGGGCACAAAACTGCATCTGCACTCTAAGCAGATTTGATGCACTTGGGTATAACTCAATACTAAAGAGGAGAAGCAAATCCGTCCACTGTCACGTGCTCCATCACCAGAACAATTTTATGAGAAAGTCTTTGTTAGAGTTTAAGCTCTGATTTGCCAGCCTGACAGCGCTGTCTTCTATCCTTGTGCTGGGAAACTGTAGTTGCATTTCTGTTATTAATTTTCAGTAAAATCATCTACACTTTTGTGCAGCTGAGGGATTATAGGGCTTTTCTCAGAGCTCAGACAGATTGCTAATGTATTTTGGAAAAAAAAAGAACTTACTGAGCAAAGGGGAAAATCTTTGGTTAACATGGTTTACATCCGAGATGCTGAACTAAATCAGTTTTGGAGAACAGATCTGATGAATGAGTGAGATCTGGTCAGTCAGCCGACAGACAGTGTGATTGTCTGGCTGCCTTGTTGTCCTGAAGAATGAATGTCTGAAGTTTAGTTTTCAGGAAGGTTAAACAACTGTCTGACTGTTTGAGAGCACGGAAGTAAAAGCAAAGCAGCTTTGACTCGAGGCAAAACACGGCGTTGTCCTGTTGTCTGACACTGATGGAGAAATATATACATGACCCAGACATCTGACACAGTTTCTACAGCGAAGGATCACACGTCTGAGGGCGGCATCAGAACATATAGAACCAGAGAAACATTCATTTCATTGTCCTCCTGCTGTGAGAAGGTCGGTACATTAATTTAATTGGCCTCCGGCGCTCCTGACCTGGTCTGTGATGTGCTGATCATTATCAGCCATGATGGATATTGGTGTAATTGGTGTTTCCACCTGTTACTTTTCATTGCTGATTTGTTCTTGAGTGTGTGTGCACTTCTACAGTATCAAGACACATATTGCGCTCAAAACTGTGGGATGTCTTTAGGACTGCAAGTTACGATTATTTTCATTACCAATTAATCTGTTCCTTATTTTCTTGATTAATTGATTAGTTGCTTCATCTATAAAATGTCATAGTAAATGGTAAAAAACAGTTTCCCACAGCTCAGGGCATTTCTTTCTTAAAAAATGTAGTCAAAACAATTACTCAAGAATCACAATAGTTGCGATTAATTGTCTAGTGATCAATTAAAAGACTAATTGTTGCAGCTCAGGATGTCTTTGCTGAAATGTATTGAAATAGTACCTTAGCTAATTAGCAGCGGGACAGAAAAGACACTGTGGGGTTTTGTTGTAAACAAACTAGGTCTAACAAAAGTGTTGGATGCATTTCCTCTTAAAACATTTGCAACGCCGATTGAAGTATTTTAAATGCTGCATTGATTTCAAGCTCATTCACTAGCCTACTGTCCAATTCTTAACTGCTTTTTCTAGCGCATAGCTGTGTTTCTTGGTGCATTACAGCCACACCGTCTCATAAAAAAACTGCTGCATAGAAGCTACTAGAGGTCAGAAACCCCACAGGGTACTTTAAACTAATCGAGTCTAACATGTAGTAAATTAAAAAAGTAACGTAGTAATTGGATCCATGAATGGCAATCTGTATTAGTTTGTTCGGCAATGACAGTTGTAAGTTTTGTACTCAAATATCTTTGGTCTACTAGGTTACTTTAAACCTTAAGTGCACTACTGTAACTTCTGCAGTTAGCTTAGATAGCTTTGGACTGAATTGTATCTTCCCAGATTGGCCGTTTTCACAGCTGACATTTTGTCATAGTAGAAAATATGAAAGCAGGTGTTACTAATAACATTAATGATCCCAGTAAAGCAGTGAGCCAGGACCCTGAAAATAAAGCAGCTAAAAACGGAATTCAGCCATCATTTTTTTTTTAATGAACTTGTCCTTTTGCGGTTGTGACATGTCGAAATATCTTCTGTGAAAATTGCTGGGCTTCATAACTTTCTGTTCTATTTACAATTAAACTGCACTTTAATTAGTTTAATCTGTTTTAGCTGGAAAAACTGGATCTTGAGCTCTGCCTGCTGAACTTGAACCCGACCACTGACAATGTCAGGATTGTTAATCTGGGTTTTTTTTTTTTTTTTGCTCATGTACATGTATTGAGTTGTACTTAAAGCAGAAGATGTTAAAAAGGATTAAGGACTTTTTGTTTTATCCAGATGCATTAAATGTCCTACATGTACATATGTTTTTGTTGCTCAGACAAGATGACTCCTACTGTATGTATATATTGCAAACAGACCCCTTGAATGATACAAACTCACCAGTAGGAGAGACAGCGACTGTTTTTTGGAAAGGCACAACTGTAAAATGTGCGACGTATCCTTCAGTATCCCTGCAGAAAGTCCTGTACATTTGTCAGGTTGGTAGTTTGGCGGTTTGCTTCCTTCGCTGACTTTGAACACTCCGCAGCCCAGACCGACATCAGCAGCTCAGCTAATATTGTGACTGTGATTTCTAAAAGTGTATTTTTCCTGCTTTTGATATGAAAGAAAAGCACCTGTAATCTTTCTTCACGATGTTTCTAACCTGCTCTGGCTTTGCCCTCTTTTCCTCTGAGCTCCGTCTTACATTTGTGTAACTGCTGTATGTTTCAAAATGCTTTTTCCAGCGGGCCTGTTTGCTGTGTGTGTTGTACAATAAAAGCAGTTTATCTCAAATGTTTGTCCTCATGTTGTACTTTGCGTAAAATTAAAAAAGTATAAAAGTTAACAAGTTTGTAACAGTAAAACAGAGTAAACTGTAAAAATACAAGAGAAAGTAACACAGAACGGATAATGTTGCAATTTAAGAAAATGCTTTCTGGTAAAAGTAGAGCTAAAAGTATGACTTTATATAACTTGAATGCAGCACTAGACCTGTTTTAATAGCCATCAATGTGCATGTAAGGTTTTGTTTCATGCAAGACAGCTAGAATGAGCCTACAAGTCATATATGCACACTTAAAAATCCATGTTTAAATGCCACAAGTATAATTTCTGTATTATATTGTATTGTGTCTGATGACAGCAGGGAATCCCTGTTAGAGGAGGTTCATCTGCCCTAAAATGTCATTAAGCAAATAAGTGGATTATTTTAGTTGCTGAGAGTCTTATTGATTCCAGGTGACAACCAGGTAAGATACAAGAATAACCTGATGACTGTAAAGTTTGTTCCTGAGGGTTACACAGGCACATATACTTGGACACTGGTGTAAAGTGGCAATTTGAAAACTGAAGCTGGCATATTCACATCTATAAACTGAGCTACAGGATCACAATGAAATGGAATATTTGTTGGTGCTTTCTTGCTTTGTGGAGGAGTCACACACTTCTCCATTCTCGCATCTTTTACGCACGCACACACAGTATTGTGCTGCTGCTGACCACTCCCAGCAGCTGTAAATCCACCCATCAGGACTAGTGACGTCTCTCCTCTCTGCTGGACACCCTGTCTGTCTGCTGCCCTCGTTCCCTCCCCCCTCCTCCCCCCTCACAGTCATTATTTCAGGCTGATCACTTCAGTCTTGCAGTCAGTGTCCCTCTAAGCTGTCAGCGGACTCGTCCTCCTCATCTCAACGTCCACCGTACCTCCTCTCCCGAGCGCTCTCGGCCCCTGTGGCCCCTGGCTCCGGCTGGGCTTCAGTTCCCTCCACCATGCGGTCTCTGCTGGAGAGCAGCTGGATGAAGTTTGGACCTGCAGGCCGGGACTCTCTGGACTGGTCGCCGGGACCCTCGGCTCTGCCCTCCACCGACAGACAGGCACCAGTGAGTTTATTTCATGTTGATTAATCAGTTCTTCTCTTTTCAATAATCCACTGATCATTTTATCAAAATGTTAAAAACAGTGAAAATTGAAATACCGGTAGATCCGTATACAGACCTGCACATACACATGGCTGCACACACTGTATCTGCAAACCAGATGATATAACACGGTTTGTCAAAAGCGGGATGAATGCCAGATGAAGTTGTAATCTGACTGTGTTGACTGTTGTGGGTAATTGTGGCAATGAAGTGTAAAAAAGTGACATCATCAAGTTTCTGTTTTTAACTTAAAAGCCCAAAATTTTAAGGCTATTTTCTGTTATTATACTGTAACAGAACTACTAAAATAGGACAAGTGTTTTTTTACTCACTTTCTAATGTGAAGTTACTCCATTATGTAAAGTAAAACAAGTTTTAAATTAATTAAAATCAAATTTCTATGTTGAAAATAAACCAGTTGACCTTTCACTATCTACTACTATTCATTATATATAAAAGACGATTTTCATCTTCATCATCATCAATAAAATGTATTCTTTGCTTAGATTTAAATGTTTATCAAATGTTCATCATGCATTCAGAGGTTTTTTGAGTGCTTATATTTATTACATATTTAAATGAAACACAGATATGCAGTATATTTAGTGGTCACTCTAACCCGCAGCAGTTTTGGTGGAACAGATTAATTCATGTGTTAGAGGCAAAACAGATGTTTGTGACAGAGAGCGCCCTCTGTTGGCCAGATGTTATCCGGAGCCCAACTGACTCCAGTCTTAGGTTTCTGTGTTTCTCATTAACTCTCTGATCTCGTCTACTTTTCTCTAACAACTAAGAGCACAAACATGAAAACTTACATGTGAATTATTTTAGGTTTCAGGAATACAAACATGCTTTTCAGATGTGAATAGTTTTTATTTTCATGTTGTCTTTTGGCATCATGTGCCAGTTGTAACATCAGATGTGAAAATGTCAATTCATAACAGAAACAATCAAACTTTAGACAAAGAATTTAGATATAAAAATCTGAAATTTCAAATACAATCTTGAAATGCACTGACATACAAACTACCTAAATGTACAGGTGTCAAATCTGTGAATATACATTTTATTCAATTGGATCTACTGAATACATTAACATCTGCTGC
Source organism: Scomberomorus guttatus (assembly GCA_038419695.1). NCBI lineage: Eukaryota > Metazoa > Chordata > Actinopteri > Scombriformes > Scombridae > Scomberomorus > Scomberomorus guttatus. The sequence continues at coordinate 2,789,291 of CM076458.1, forward strand.
AGGTTTATTCAGCAGATAAATATTTCTGAGACTTAGATTAGTAGATCCATATTTTTCTAAGACCTACATTTTGTCTTTTGCTGTTGAGGAGGTATGATGTTCATGTTTTATAGAGATCTTAAGTGTTTTTGCAGTTGTGTGAAAAAGGGATTATTCATGATGCCACGTTCATTCATTTAATCACAAATTTTATGTTCACACACGAACATGTGTCAAAAATAACTTTTGTAAGAGTAAAATGTGAAATGAAATGGAAAATATAATATTCTCTTTTTATGTCTGACTTAACAGGCCCACCAGAGTTCAGGCGAGGCCATCATCAGCGCAGGATCCATCATCTACATCACCATAGCAACCGTCTCCTTCTTCCTCCTCTTCCTCAGCGCCCTCGGTTTTCTGATATGGCGCCGCAGGCGGGGCTTCAGCCTCAGTGGCAAGCTGGGATTGGCCAACGTGATCGCCCTGGAGGACCTGCAGGACCCAGAGAGGAACTGCGAGCTGCTGTCATCCATCCGACGCAGCAGGGAGCAGCACCAGCTCCCCAGCTCCAGCTCCGAGCAGGACGTGACGGACGGCGTGTTCCTCATGGTCTACCTGCCCTCACCATACGAACAGACGCTCACCAGAATCGCCAGAGCTGCCAGCACGAGCAGCTCAAGGGATGTGGAGCTGCTGCCGCCGAGCCCTGGACTGGAGTTTGGCAGCAGATATGGAGAGGATGGGATGAGGCAGAAAGATGAGGCTATAGAACAAGAAGAAATTAAAGACTGAATCGAGTTTGGGAGGAGAATAAATTGTAGAGGAAAAGCAAGAGAAGAGATAGAAGAAGAGAAAGCCATAACCCCTCCCTCTCCAGCAACACCACCTCTTTGCAGATCTGTGTACATGTTTGGATGTAAGCAAGGAAACACTGGATTTTTTGAAAATCTGTAGGACAGATTTGGCGATCTGGAATCCAGGACACATTACCTGTCATCACACCTTATACACAATGGGAAAAATATCCTTTTAACTGACATGTTCAAAGCATCAAAAGCAGCTGAAAATTCATGACTGATACAGAATTTTGGTTGTTTTTAGGTGTCTTCAGGTGTTCAAGAACGGCTTGTCACTGACGGTCTGTTACAGGAATCAAACCTGTTGTATTCCAGTTACAGGACAGTCTTTTTAGACTCATCCTGCAGCATGTACACTATAAAAATGACTGAAGAAGCTGCTGAATCAACTCTGTTTTTAAATTAACCTTTTTACAGTGTAAATCATTCCTCATACATAGCCTGGAAGTTGTTTTGTTTGCACCTAGGATTGTAAAAAAATGTACATCTGGATTGAAAACTTTCTATTTTTTACTCTTATGTGTGTTCTGTATGTAGCACTGCAGTAGAATCCTTTTAGAGTTGTATTTTCCCCATTATGACCACACATCAGAGTGAGCATCAATAGCAGTTTTACAATCCACCATGGAAACAGGAAAATCTTTATTTGTCATAATGACATTTGTATTTATATTTGCTGTGTGATATCTGCAGTATGTTTACTTTCTGTCTCATTGTTTGAACTCTGGATACAATGACTGACAATAAAGTGAAGAAGTCTGATTTCTTCAGTTCTCTCTGTTAGTTATCCAGCAGTATGATGCAATATTTTATGTTTTGAAATTGCATTTCTCTAACACGATATAAAACTGAATTTGACACACAAGTACTTGACACATAAGGTCAAAAAGGTGTTTTTATCAGCTTTTAAGTCCGTTTGTGAATTCCACATGAATCTTTATAAAATATATTTTAATTTCAATGAATCTTTTGATCACAAGAAAATCTGTACTTTATGTTTTCATATATTTTACAGAAATAAATGGGTGAAGGGTGCAACCAGTGACTGTTTTCTTTATCAATTAAATCAACTATTTTTTGAATAATTGTGTAATTATTCGTCATATATTCAATTTTTTTGAGGAGGCACAGCTTCACAATGTTAATGTTCACACCAAAGTGTTACCATTAATAATTATCTGCTTACTGGCTTCTATGTTTATGAAAATATTGTATTTCTACTCCAATACGTTTCACAGCTTTAGTTACTTTTCAGATGAAGATTTGATACAATGGATAATATAACAAGCTTTTAAAATACACATTGTTAAAAAGGTGTACTATGCAGGATTTGTCTGTTGGTGCTTGTAAACACAGCATTCAAAGTTGGCCCCTCCTCCCCGGCTCCACCAGAGAGAGAGAGAAAGAGAGAGAGAGCAGCGGTGGTCGAGCGAGCTAGAGAGTGAATGAAGAGAGTGAGCGGCGAGAACAAAGCTGTGAATCAGATATTTTCTAAATGTTTCACAGTGGTTACGTTCTAAAGCACAAATAAACACACCTGATTTATAGCTTTTCTACAATGTTTGAGTTAAAACCACTGGCTCAATTTATCCCATAGCCACCATTTTGGAAAAAAGGGCTTATAATTCATATTTTTAGACCTGGATAAATTTGCTTTGACATAACAGTCATACCTGGAAAACTTGCGTTGTGTGCTTCTCTCTATCACAATGAGACAGATATGATGGGTGCCTCCTGAATTTATGGTCACATGACAAAACATGTGCACAGTTGCCTAGATATAAAGGGGGTGGGTCAACTTACCCACTGGCTCATCTTACCTGCTCCCCCTACTTTAACATAATATGCAAATTAGTCATGTGAAGTCTTGCATAAAGGTCTATGTACTAAAACGACAGACAGTGTGCTGGAGTTCTTTGTTCTACTATAGTCCGCCTATGGTCTTCTCCGACGCACCTGTTGATCTACAGGTGTGCAAAAGCTCTGCTCCATGATGTTTGTGAAGGAGTCTAATTTGCTTTAAATGTTTGTATGTGTGAGGTCTGACCAGAGAAAAGCATGTATGTTTGGGAGAAAAAGTAAATAGGATAACAAGATAACGATAATAGCAGCAAGAATAATAGTAATAAGAAAAAAAATAATGTAATGAAAACAGTTAAATAATATTATGAGACATTTGGAATCAAAGAGTTTCCTCAACATGGAAAATGCTGAACATAAACATACTAATGATTTAACTACTCTTAGAGCTGGAGGTAAAAAAAATGTCCTGAGTTTAGAAAATGTTTGCTTAACTGATTAGATTTTGATATTTCTGTTATAAAAGTGGAAATTTGGATGCTAAAAAGAAAAGCAAGGGGGGCATCAAAATTACCACATGAATATGAGACCAATTATTTATTATATTTGAAAAAGTGAGAGTGGTATTATATTCAAGAGCAACAAGGGCAAACACTTTGTGACGTCTGATCTAGAAATATAAAAATAAACTATACTTAAATTACACTACGTTCATGCTTGCCTATCCTTTTTTGTTTAGATGCCACCTGCACATAGAGACGCTTTTACTTAGTAAAACCAAAGTGCCTTTTCGTAGAAATGACACAGGAAGACACTTATCAAAAAACCGCCATCGTACTCCTGCCTATCTCTGGTAGACAGGAAGACATGGCCATGATTGAGTCATAATCCTTCTGTATAGCATGAAAGCATGTTAAAAATCAGATATAGATCTGAAACATGCAGTAGACATTTTCTGTATACTGTCTTGATGCAGAGGACAGAAAACAGACATCAGCATACAGAAGTCGTCCGGGTTGCGGTCCCTCAGCTTTCAAAAAAGGTACATTTATTTATGACATCACTTTCTTCTTGATTAACAGACCAATTTAGAGGTATTAGTACATGTAGAAATTTAAGAAAACAATCATGAAAATGGTTTTACACCCTAAAACAATAACACAGTCAACTAGAGGTGTTGACTCACTGAAGAAACACAACCAACGGAGCAGGGAAGCAGCACCCTCTTTATATAGCCTCTCAGTCAGGCTGATCGCCATCGGCTGAGGGAGAACATCACAGGTGCACCCAATAGCTCTTGATTAGCAAGAGTGAGTGAATCCTATAACCTCAAGCCTGGAATCCCTCTGACCATAACAGTCAATAGTACGTGCTTGTCCCCACAACAGACCTTTCTCCCTAGAGCATGAAGTGCAGTGCACCTGCTGCACTTTATTAAGTTTTGATATTTTTTAAGGCGAAAGTGTAACCATGTAGATTCCTAATATGTGGTCAGTTTATCCAAATAACGCCTGTTTGTAAATCTGCTTCAAAGTTTTTAGAGACATGAGGAGCTGCTGGCCGGGTGAGGCCAGCCGGTCATCAATTTAGAAAATACTAAAGGTAAAATGTTCCTGCAGACAAGTACATAAAAATAGAAATGCAAACAATCATGCAAACAAATATGCAAACCGATACACAATGCAGCCAGCTGAGAACATATAAATAACAATAGATAACAATAAAAAAGGTATACAGCTGTTAAACCAGACACTATTTACATTTCATTTGTTTTGTCTCTCTTTCATGAAATACAGTTTTGACAAGTAGAAATACAAGTTTCTGAGTAAAAAGAAATAACAGAGTATAAGAAGAAAATTTGAGGCAAAATATGAAAATGTGAATATGATCTGGGTGTTGAATAGAGGCATGAATCATGTTTCCATTCTAAAATATATTGTGCTATTATTGATTCTGAATTATTAATATATATTGTGCCCAGATATTAACTTGTTATTCAATATTATAACAAGTTGATAATATTCAATATTATATACATAATTATATGCGTTGTATGCATACAGTATATTGTACGTCATACATAGTCAATATATAAGTACAGTTGACATTTTGCTCTATTTGTCAGTGCAGAAATTGTAGATACATCATTTCTGACTTGATATTACTTTCTGAATCCTGGTTTTAAAGGAAAAAAGTTACATTTCCTGGAAGTAATCATCATCCCAGCAGCAGCAGTGGTCAGAAACCTGCTGCACTTCAGTGACCTGCTCTCTCATGTAACAGGTCTGATCCTGCTGAAGAATGGAAGATTTTTTGAGCAACATCACCTCACCTAACAGCACTAATAATGATGCTTGGATGCCGATGACGCAACTTTTCTTTTACGTCTCATTGGTCGTCATCATCATCAGCCTTCCTTTGACTATTCTGGCCATCTATGCTCTGTATTCCCAGGTGTGTATCATGACTGAGATTTATGTATTTGTGACTTGTATGTCTGTCATACAGTCTGTGTTATTGTAGATTTGATGAAGCCTGGTCAAAATCTGCAATCTCAGGCACCACTGGATAAAATTTGGGGAGGGATGCATGTCACCAAAATGTCAATACATTTTCACTTTTACACTAATTGGACAGTTTGCCTCATGATGACATATTTGTTTCTAAGAGGGTAGAAACACTAGAAATTTGAAAATGAACATGTTCACAATTGCTTTGTTTATATTTACCAATGTTTTTATGTTTCAGGTGCAAAATGATAATGTTACTCCCATCTTCGTCATCAACCTTTTCATCTCTGACCTCATCCAGATAATCAGCATGATCATTTTTGTGGCATGTGACAATGCCTTCACTATCAAACTCTTGGTGCATTCTTATGGTCTAATAGCCAGTTTTGGCTTCATAGTGTGTGTGGCCCTGGAAAGGTAGCTATCTGTCTTTCAAGCATTATGGCGTCATATAATTTGGACACATCCTTAAAGCCAGAGATACACTGTATCAGATCATAACTGGATGGTCTCTCTGTCTGTATTGTATTACAGGTATTTGATCATCGCCTGGCCACTGTGGTACCACTTCAGACGGAGCATCAAGGTGTCTGTGTTGTGGTCTGGATTTTTTCTATTGCTGGTATTCCTATTTTCTTCCCTTGCCTTCTTCCCTTTTTCATCAGGGACATCTTATGCGCCATCTTCCTCTTCCTCCCCTTCCCCCTGCTCATTTTCTTCCTGGCTGGGACCCTCAAATCGCTGTCTGCTGCCATCTCGGTCTCCTCTGAGGAAAAACGAAGAATTGTGGGGACTATGGTTCTGGTGCTGCTTAATTATGTAGTGTTGTTCCCGCAAACAATCATTCTGGTCCTGAAAGTAGAAACCACTGTTATCCTTCTCATCAGCATTTGTATTTCGATTCATATAAGTCCTCTTGTGGAAATAGTCTTATATGTTTTCACTGGAAAAAGGGCCACAGACCATCTGCTGGCCTGCCTGTGTTGTTGCACAATGGGCAAAAACTGTGTTAGCATGTTGGCAGAGCAAGAGAGAGAGAGAAAAAATGCAAAAAGGGAGGGGGCAAAAGCAGGGAACTAGAAAGTAAGGAGGCAAGTGAGGCATCAAACTCTACTGATGTTACTAGCTAATGAACACATTGGACAGTAAGAAATCGTGTTTCTGATGTGTTGTTATGAGTACTGGCTGCTGAAAATGAAATTATGTCCAGGTAAACATTCTCTTGTTCACTGATATCGCTTCAATACATGTACAAAAAACATGCTTATTGTTTTTAGCTGCAAGCTCCCACCAATACAGCAGATGACTGTAATCAGGTGAAGCTTCACTCAACTGTGTCAGTTGTTTCTGGTGTGTGTTGTTTTGTCTGCTGTCCCATGAAGCACTTTGTAACTTTACTTTACTGCACTGATGATGTTTGTTGAAGAGTTGATATTGTAATATACAGTCGTACTTGTATTCAGCATGATGTTATTTGAATCCCTGTGCATAATATATACTCTAATTACTGTTTTCACTCGATTACTAATTCGTTTTTTAGTTGTTACTGATTTACTTAAAATCACTGGACATGTCAATTCCATTCCAGTCTGTGGACTTCTTACTCTAAAGATTTTTAACAGTGTCAATCATTTATTTTTCATCTGTTCCCCTTATAAACATAGATTCTTTAACATATATATCTTTACTTTCCACATCATCTCTGTAACCAGTCTTTGCAGTCTCCCTAGTCAAACCAGGACCAACACTGACAAAAAAAAAGATTAAATTCATCCACAACCAAGGCCATGTCATTAATAGTTGTGTCATTCTTTGTCAGGAAATTATTTGGGTATCCTGCCTTCCCAGTTTAATTTTTAATAATGACATTTAATACCTTCCATGTATTTTTAATATTGTTTTTGTTGTCCTCCAGTGGTTTACTGTAGTAGTCCTTTTCGCCGCTTCTCATAATTTTTGTCAGTTTGTTTTTATATGTTTTCTATGTGTCTGGTCTTCAGGCCGCTGATGATAAGGTTGTTAATCTGGGAGTACTGCTCCAGATCGGCCACTCGATTCTCCAAAGGTGTGATTTTTTTCCCATGTTTTGTTTCTTAAGTGATTGAACTCTTCCCATCAGTTCCATTATCCTCTTTTGTTGTGCGGCGACTGTCGCGATCTCGGCCGACAAAAGGTCGAGAGATTTCTTAATGTCTCCCACCTCATCGGAGAGGTTTGGCTCTCTTTGGCGGCATTTTGCTCAGCGTCTCGGATTTAAATATGACAATAGTTACATTTAGGTAATTACCAACACATTTAATGACACTTAAAACTTAAGAAAAATTTAAAATAATCTTAAACTGGACTGATATGCTATATATACTTGGTAGTTTTGAATAACAAAACTGAGGGAAAGAAAAACGAATAAAAACAGAGAAGAATGAGTTTTATAATAATTTCATTTGAAATGTTTAAACTCTCAAAGAGAAGATGAAACCACAACCCCGTATGTGACATCACTGAGGACGTTACATATCATGTGTGGTTTTGGCCAAACAGAGATTGATGTGATCTGAGATCACTTATTTGCAAATGTGTTTCTCAGTGCTTTCACTCACCATATTAACTGTAGACTGTTTGGATGCAGAGGACGAAACATCAGACTTGGTGTAGGGAACTCATCCAGGTGTGGTGCTGAAGCTTTCAAGGTAAATTTTATGACATTACTTTTCACTTGTGTATTTGGAGAGTGTAAAAATGACATTAGAACTGCAAACAGTCATGATAATGAGCATGTAAACTGTGACAAGTGGACAGCTTTGGACTGTAGAGGTACAGAATACTGTGGTTAAACCAACTGTGTTTTATTTCATTTGCATTTTTTTCCACTTAAATGCAACTTTGATGTGCAAAAGTTGTGTAACAAAGACAAAACAAAGAAAGAAAATAGTTAAAAAGATCATAACATTCAAAAAAGTGACACTACTTTAAATGAAATAAAATGAGCTAAATAGAAACAAATGCTCATTATTATATTTCTGTATTTCTTGTATTTACTGTATGTTCTGAGCCAACATTGATCCACCCAGAGGTATTTATAGTGATATTTGCAGTTTTAATGACAGCTGAGATATGAAAGAGTTTCTTCTGCTGTGACAATATGTAATTGATGAAAAGTCTACCAGAGGGATGCAGAGTTATGCAACACAAGATAGGTTACAGTCAATTAATGATTCCATCCCAGAAGGAATAAGTGTTTCTCAGTTTGTTTGTTTTGTTTGTTAGTTGTTAATTTTTTGGTGTTTGGTACATTTTAGCCTTTATTGAAAGGAGACAGTAGAGTCAGACATGCAAACCTCCTTGTCCAAAGTCAGAGAGCACAGAGACATTCAGCTGGTGGGATGTCAAGTGCAGAAGACAGTCAAAACATCGTAGACCAATGTCCCTGTACCTTAAATTACTGAAACAACTGTATGAAATTCTGTGGCTGTAGTAATGACCTCACATCATCATGTAAAAATATTTATATACATCAACAGGACTTGTAGTTGTATTATCTGAAGAATCATTTTTTGATTAAATATAGAGCTGCAACAATTAGTCGATTATATTTATTGCTATGTTGCTAATCAAATGATTGTTTTCAGTCATTCTTCAGCAAAAAGACTTAATATTCTCTGGTTTCAGCTTCTTTAACATTGTGATTTGCTCCTTTTCTTTGTCATGTGCAACAGTCAATTAAAAATCTTTAGGTTTTGGATTGTTGGTCAGAAAAAATAGCAAACTGAAGACATCCCCACGGGCTCAAAGAAATTGTGAGTGCCATTTTTTCACAGTTTATAAAACACTACATTTTATAAACTAAACGATGAATCAATTAATCAAGAAAATAATCAGCAGCTTAATCATTGATGAAAATAATTGTTAGTTGCAGCCCTGAAGAAATATTATTAGGAGATAATGTAACAAAGACACCTTTTTTGTGGGTACTATACACTGTATTTGTGTGAACTTGCACCTCAAGACTTTCAGGATGTCACTTAACAATGTTAGTTAGATATTAAAAAACTTCCATAACCTGATCTCTCATACAACAGGTTTCACTCTGAAGAATGGAAGATTTCTACATTAACAACACTTCACAGATGAAAAGCAATAATTACAGCAATGTCTATAATTCCACTGACAACTTTTATTATGTTGAAACACATATTCAGTATGTGATGACATGCATAATCATTAGTATCGGCCTTCCTTTGATTCTATTGGCCATCTACGCTCTTTATTCCCAGGTGAGTACTTTATGACTAAGATTTATTAATTTTAGGTCATGTGTCTGTCATACAGTCTGTCTGTAAAGAATCTTCATCCTGCTTGGGGGCTGGAAGGAAGTCTTGTAATGACCTATAAATTGAAGCTAATTGGACCCTAAACACATGCAGTTTACATGTGTAGCTCCATTCCAGCCTTCTCTTAAGGTGAGGTTAACAGCATCATTAACTTGTAGAAAAGAAATTGTCATCAGGTTTGTCACAACAATTTGTACAGAATTATTTGGGCTCATTATTTTGGGTTTTGATTAAATCAATGAAGAAATATATGAAACGTTGTACAGACATTTTGTACAGAGATCCTAAATGAAAACACCAGAAAATTGAAAAAAAAAGTTTCCAGCTGCTTTGTTCATTTCTACCACTGATTTCTTGTAGGTGCAAAATGACAATGTTGCTCCAATCTACATCATCAACCTCCTCATCTCTGACATCATTCAGCTCTGCTACATGATCATCATAGTGGCAAAACCTGAGGACTTGATGATCTATCTAATCTTCTCTTTTATTTACAACGTTGGTCTGCTGACCAGTGTTGGCTTCATGGTCTGTATCGCCCTGGAAAGGTAGCTATCTGTCTATCCTGTGTGTTTTTAGCTACTTCCATGTGTGTGACCATTATATTACCATATAAATCTGAAGCTCCTCAAAGTCAGGAATATTCTGTATCTGATGATAGACTGTGTATCTTGTGTTACAGGTATTTGATCATTGCATGGCCACTGTGGTACCGCTTCAGAAGAACCATCAAGATCTCTCTTGTGGTCTGTGTCGTGGTCTGGACCCTTCCTGTTTTGGTCTTTCTTTTAAGTTTTGGGGTCAAAGATCTTAAGGTCTCACTAACCATTCTCGCTGTCTTCCTCCTCGTTCCTTTCCCACTGCTCATATTCTTCCTGGGTGGAACCCTTAAAGCCCTGTCTGCTGCCATCTCGGTCCCCTCTGATGAAAAACGACGAATTGTTGGAATGTTGGTCCTGGTGTTGCTCATCTACACACTGCTGTTTCTACCCACCATCATCATGCTCCTGGCAGTAGAATACATTCATAATGTTACCTTCACCAGGCTGACTGTCATGCTTGTTCGGTTCAGTCCTCTTGCAGACTTGATTCTGTATGTTTTCATTAGGAAAGGGGTCATAGACAAGCTTTTGGCCTCTCTGTGTTGTTGCAGAATGGACAGCGATGATAACAGCAGATCACCAGCATGAAAGACAACAACATGTATACAGTCAGCTCACTGTCCTCTATCAATACTATTTCCAATAAGACACCTAACAGTAGTGTCAGGGACCGAGCAGTGAGGATACTAGGTGTAAAAAACAAAAATAGTAATTTATTTACAATTACAGTTGGAATGAACAAATAATCATTCAAAATACAGAAATAGGAAAACTAGAAAATAGAATTTCAAAAACGAGGGCGCTTTAACTTAAATTGAGGTCAACTAAACAAACAGCAACTTAGGACTGAACATAACTGACCTGACTAGTGACACAAAGGGAGGGTTTATAGACAAAGGCTAGCCTACACAGACACACAGGTGGGCAGGAATAAACAATTAAGACTGTACAACAAATTAACCTTAATACAAACAAAATGTCCACACTAAGCTGGCTAAATTTGTAAATGAATGTTTTTCTCTCTGTCCAGACTAAAACAGCTTTTCCAAAAACAGCCTCCACAGTGTGTAAATGTGGAAACACCAGCTTGGTGTCATACTGTCCCACAGTAATTCCATTTAATTGGATCCTGAAAGACAGACTCCCCTCTGGTACACCCAGTTGGCCTCTTCCACTTCCTGTTTGTCACAGTACAAGAGGCCACCTTAACTGGTGCTGCATCTTTTGGCCAGAGAGAAGAAACATGAGCTGTTCAACACCATGATCACACTGTTATTATAGCTGCCACTCTGTCTTATTTCTACAGGGAGAGCATCATATCAAGTCTATAGACTTTTTTCTTCTTTGGCCTCTCATACACATTAAAATTTGTTACTTTTTTCCCACTTATAACTATGGATGTATTTTATTGTGTGTGTGTCATATAATCTTGGGGAGTTTTGTGGTCGGCATGCTATGGCTTGGCAATATAAATAAAATCTTATATCACAGTACTTTTATAAGAAATTGTAAATTTCCTGGAAATTCAATATGTTATGTATGTTGTAAAAATATGTTTCTAGACAAAAATGAGAATGTTTGCTTTTGACTAACTCTGAAATAAACCTGACAAATCATTTTGCTTTTTTTCAGATTCCCAAATTATGTTTATTCATGTTAAGTTCTCATACTTTTTAGATAATAATTTGGGGCAGAGATTATATATTTCAATATAAGTCACAGTAGTGAGGCCTACTGTACATTTCACCCTTCTTAAACTTGTTGATTACCAACTGCTGCACTAATCAGAGATAGACTTTTTTCTTCTTTATAGTCATAATTTCAGTCTGCCAAGCAACAAAGTGGGCTCATCAGGAGGGGGGCCTTAAAGAGACAGGAGCTAAAACAGCCTGTTTCAGACAGAGGCTGAACTGAGGAGCTGCATAAAGGGCCAGTATAAGATAAATAAGGAGTTTTTTCAACTGTAAGTCATGCAAAAATATTCCAGTAGAGGCCCAGAATAAATATATAGAGCTGGAAATGTGCATGTTATGTCCCCTTTAATCTGTTAGCTGTTCAACACCATGATCACACTGTTATTATAGCTGCCACTCTGTCTTATTTCTACAGGGAGAGCATCATATCAAGTCTATAGACTTTTTTCTTCTTTATCTTTATCCTCTCATACACATTATAAAGTGTTACTTTTTTCCTACTTATAAATAGTGTATGTTTATGATTTGGGTTTGTGTGGGGGTGGGGCGGGTGGGGGTTGGGGGGATATGTTTGTGCAAAAAAAAAAAATCACATATGAATAACTTTTTTTTAAATTTAAAGCAAGTTATCTCGTGTGCGTGTGTTTGTGTGTGTGTGTGTGTGTGGGGGGGGGGGGGGGGGGTGGATTGTGGTCGGCATGCTATGCTTGGCAATATAGATAAAATCTTATATCACAGTACTTTTATAAGAAATTGTAAATTTCCTGGAAATTCAATAAAAATATGTTTCTAGACAAAAATGCTTTTTGACTAACTCTGTGAATTAAACCTGACAAATCACCAAAATCTCTGCTGGTTCTCTGGTATATATCATCATATAGCCCAACTTTACTGTTGTGTAATAACATGGAGGCATTTTGCTTTTTTTCAGATTCCCAAATTATGTTTATTCATGTTAAGTTCTCATACTTTTTTAGATAATAATTTGGGGCAGAGATTATATATTTCAATATAAGTCACAGTAGTGAGGCCTACTGTACATTTCCCCCTTCTTAAACTTGTTGATTACCAACTGCTGCACTAATCAGCTGACACTGCAACAGCAGAGATCCAACAAAAGCATATTTCCCAGAAATTCTTTAAATACTTTGGTTTTCTGCAGGGTGACACTTTATAAAGAAAAACATGTGTTTTCAGAAGACAATGTGTGATTGCTAAGAGCTTAAGGTTACTACTTGATAAGTTGTATAGTGTACAAAAAACATGATGGATAAATTATAGTAGTTGTAATTTATTTAATCATATGTGATTAAAGAACAGTTTACAAAAAACAAGTATTGAGTCATTTCAACTCCATTCAGAGCACACATCTGTCATTGAGCTCTCCTCAGCCCAAAATACCTGTTTGGTTAGTCCACAGATACCTTTGGAACTCTTCTGTGCTAGTGTTGTTAGAAATACAGATGTGTCAGCCTGCAGTTGTTTCTTCCTATTCCAACCAACACTTTACAATACGATACACACAATTTAATGAAGTTACTAAGGAACGAATCTGGAACAACCTGGTAATTTGAGGAATCGTTAATAAGCTCCCTAATGACTCGGAATGGAGGACTATATAGTAGATAATAATGAGTTACTAAAGAACAGAGTGGAGGATATTAATGAATCATTAGATAATGATTAGTTCATATCTGTGAATTGATCATAGTGACCATGTGATGCTGATGAAGTCTGATTAACCAGACGCCAAGAGGCACAAAACGACTCATTCATTACTTATTACTTAAAGCATCTATAATGGGTCAAATAACAATGCACAGTATAATGTCAGAGGCAAAGATCGTAGTGATGAAGCTACGAGAATTACCAGCGACTCTGCAGCTCCCCTCAGCTTTACAGAGCTTTATAGAGAGTTTCAGCTCATTGTTTATCTGTCACTCTCTTGGTTCACTCTCAGCGCTCTGATAGCATCATTTTTGGCCGCAGCAGGCAGCTGTTTTCAGAGAAAAAGCTGTAAAAACCCCACTGTACACTATCTGCTCAGCAGCAAACAGCAAACAGACACAGATAGCTGTAGACTAGCTGGTGAACATAGTGGAGCATTTAGCAGCTAAAGAGCCAGATATTTCCCTCAGGAGTTGGTAGAGAGCAGAAACAGCTAAAAGAGAGTGAATATTGGACTTACATTCACCAGGTAGATGAGACTAACCTTTGTCCTAATGTTCATGCCTTTTTCAATGCTCCTACATGCTTTATAGCAAGAATGCCAATCACAAAAATCTTCACAAAGTACAACTTCGCTCTTCCTTACAAGTCTAAGTAGAGGAACCTCCTGTGTGTCATACGCACCACATTACTGAAGATTGCAGAGGAAGAAGCATGAAATGTTGGTGTAGGGAACTCATTCATCTTGTGATCTGCAGCTTTTAAAGTTAAATTTTATGTATTTTGTGTGTACTTTTTTAGTTTTACTGACATCAAGTGTAGAGGCAATAATGGTGTCACTCTATGTATAATGTAGCACATAAAAACTGTGAATGATACAAAACATGAAAACAGAGATGCAGACAGTCATGAAAATGAACATGCAAACAGTGACAGCTTACTGCTGTCCAACCAGTCAGTGTTTCCCTCTCTTCCCTTATATACACATTTGACATGTGAGAAATACAGATATCTGTCTGTGCCACAAACAAATAGTATGAAAAAACTTGTCATAACAACTCAGAAAATATACAGTATTTTGAAAAACAAAACTGAGGGAAAGAAAGACGAATAAAAACAGAGAAGAATGAGAATAAAGGTAGTGGCACTGCTTAGAAATTTCTTGTGTGATGAAAGCTGAGTTTTATAATAATTTCATTTGAAATGTTTAAACTCTCAAAGAGAAGATGAAACCACAACCCTGTATGTGACATCACTGAGGACGTTACATATCATGTGTGGTTTTGGCCAAAAAGAGATTGATGTGATCTGAGATCACTTATTTGCAAATGTGTTTCTCAGTGTTTTCACTCACCATATTAACTGTAGACTGTTTGGATGCAGAGGACGAAACATCAGACTTGGTGTAGGGAACTCATCCAGGTGTGGTGCTGAAGCTTTCAAGGTAAATTTTATGACATTACTTTTCACTTGTGTATTTGGAGAGTGTAAAAATGACATTAGAACTGCAAACAGTCATGATAATGAGCATGTAAACTGTGACAAGTGGACAGCTTTGGACTGTAGAGGTACAGAATACTGTGGTTAAACCAACTGTGTTTTATTTCATTTGCATTTTTTTCCACTTAAATGCAACTTTGATGTGCAAAAGTTGTGTAACAAAGACAAAACAAAGAAAGAAAATAGTTAAAAAGATCATAACATTCAAAAAAGTGACACTACTTTAAATGAAATAAAATGAGCTAAATAGAAACAAATGCTCATTATTATATTTCTGTATTTCTTGTATTTACTGTATGTTCTGAGCCAACATTGATCCACCCAGAGGTATTTATAGTGATATTTGCAGTTTTAATGACAGCTGAGATATGAAAGAGTTTCTTCTGCTGTGACAATATGTAATTGATGAAAAGTCTACCAGAGGGATGCAGAGTTATGCAACACAAGATAGGTTACAGTCAATTAATGATTCCATCCCAGAAGGAATAAGTGTTTCTCAGTTTGTTTGTTTTGGTTGTTAGTTGTTAATTTTTTGGTGTTTGGTACATTTTAGCCTTTATTGAAAGGAGACAGTAGAGTCAGACATGCAAACCTCCTTGTCCAAAGTCAGAGAGCACAGAGACATTCAGCTGGTGGGATGTCAAGTGCAGAAGACAGCCAAAACATCGTAGACCAATGTCCCTGTACCTTAAATTACTGAAACAACTGTATGAAATTCTGTGGCTGTAGTAATGACCTCACATCATCATGTAAAAATATTTATATACATCAACAGGACTTGTAGTTTTATTATCTGAAGAATCATTTTTTGATTAAATATAGAGCTGTAACAATTAGTCGATTATATTTATTGCTATGTTGCTAATCAAATTATTGTTTTCAGTCATTCTTCAGCAAAAAGACTTAATATTCTCTGGTTTCAGCTTCTTTAACATTGTGATTTGCTCCTTTTCTTTGTCATATGCAACAGTCAATTAAAAATCTTTAGGTTTTGGATTGTTGGTCAGAAAAAATAGCAAACTGAAGACATCCCCACGGGCTCAAAGAAATTGTGAGTGCCATTTTTTCACAGTTTATAAAACACTACATTTTATAAACTAAACGATGAATCAATTAATCAAGAAAATAATCAGCAGCTTAATCATTGATGAAAATAATTGTTAGTTGCAGCCCTGAAGAAATATTATTAGGAGATAATGTAACAAAGACACCTTTTTTGTGGGTACTATACACTGTATTTGTGTGAACTTGCACCTCAAGACTTTCAGGATGTCACTTAACAATGTTAGTTAGATATTAAAAAACTTCCATAACCTGATCTCTCATACAACAGGTTTCACTCTGAAGAATGGAAGATTTCTACATTAACAACACTTCACAGATGAAAAGCAATAATTACAGCAATGTCTATAATTCCACTGACAACTTTTATTATGTTGAACCACATATTCAGTATGTGATGATATGCATAATCATTAGTATCGGCCTTCCTTTGATTCTATTGGCCATCTACGCTCTTTATTCCCAGGTGAGTACTTTATGACTAAGATTTATTAATTTTAGGTCATGTGTCTGTCATACAGTCTGTCTGTAAAGAATCTTCATCCTGCTTGGGGGCTGGAAGGAAGTCTTGTAATGACCTATAAATTGAAGCTAATTGGACCCTAAACACATGCAGTTTACATGTGTAGCTCCATTCCAGCCTTCTCTTAAGGTGAGGTTAACAGCATCATTAACTTGTAGAAAAGAAACTGTCATCAGGTTTGTCAGAACAATTTGCACAGAATTATTTGGGCTCATTATTTTGGGTTTTGATTAAATCAATGAAGAAATATATGAAACGTTGTACAGACATTTTGTACAGAGATCCTAAATGAAAACACCAGAAAATTGAAAAAAAAGTTTCCAGCTGCTTTGTTCATTTCTACCACTGATTTCTTGTAGGTGCAAAATGACAATGTTGCTCCAATCTACATCATCAACCTCCTCATCTCTGACATCATTCAGCTCTGCTATATGATCATCATAGTGGCAGAACCTGAGGACTGGAGGATCTTTGAAATCTTCTCTTTTATTTACAGCTTTGGTCTGCTGACCAGTGTTGGCTTCATGGTCTGTATCGCCCTGGAAAGGTAGCTATCTGTCTATCCTGTGTGTTTTTAGCTACTTCCATGTGTGTGACCATTATATTACCATATAAATCTGAAGCTCCTCAAAGTCAGGAATATTCTGTATCTGATGATAGACTGTGTATCTTGTGTTACAGGTATTTGATCATTGCATGGCCACTGTGGTACCGCATCAGAAGAACCATCAAGATCTCTCTTGTGGTCTGTGTCGTGGTCTGGACCCTTCCTGTTTGGGTCTTTCTTTTAAGTCTCGGGGTCTCACAAACCATTCTCACTGTCTTCTTCCTCGTTCCTTTCCCACTGCTCATATTCTTCCTGGGTGGAACCCTTAAAGCCCTGTCTGCTGCCATCTCGGTCTCCTCTGATGAAAAACGACGAATTGTTGAAATGTTGGTCCTGGTGTTGCTCATCTACACACTGCTGTTTCTACCCACCATCATCTGGTCCCTGACAGTAGAAGACATTCATAATGATACCTTCCACAACTTGAGGATTATACTTCTTAAGTTCAGTCCTCTTGCAGACTTGATTCTGTATGTTTTCATTAGGAAAGGGGTCATAGACAAGCTTTTGGCCTCTCTGTGTTGTTGCAGAATGGACAGTGATGATAACAGCAGATCATCAGCATGAAAGACAACATGTATACAGTCAGGTCCATGCAGGCAGAGAATGAGGGAGAAAAAAGGGGAGAAAGCCGACAGAAAAATGTAGGCAAATAAAAGGAAAGAGACAAAAAACAAACAAGCAGCAACTTAGGACTGAACATAACTGACCTGACTAGTGACACAAAGGGAGGGTTTATAGACAAAGGCTAGCCTACACAGACACACAGGTGGGCAGGAATAAACAATTAAGTCTATTTACAACCAGTCTAACTGTTTAACAAACAAAAACAACTAAACTTAGACCATGTCCACACTAAGCTGGCTAAATTTGTAAATGAATGTTTTTCTCTCTGTCCAGACTAAAACAGCTTTTCCAAAAACAGCCTCCACAGTGTGTAAATGTGAAAACACCAGCTTGGTGTCATACTGTCCCACAGTAATTCCATTTAATTGGATCCTGAAAGACAGACTCCCCTCTGGTACACCCAGTTGGCTTCTTCCACTTCCTGTTTGTCACAGTACAAGAGGCCACCTTAACTGGTGCTGCATCTTTTGGCCAGAGAGAAGAAACATGAGCTGTTCAACACCATGATCACACTGTTATTACAGCTGCCACTCTGTCTTATTTCTACAGGGAGAGCATCATATCAAGTCTATAGACTTTTTTCTTCTTTATCTTTATCCTGTCATACACATTATAAAGTGTTACTTTTTTCCTACTTATAACTATGGATGTATTTTATTGTGTGTGTCATATAATCTTGGGGAGTTTTGTGGTCAGCATGCTATGGCTTGGCAATATAGATAAAATCTTATATCACAGTACTTTTATAAGAAATTGTATTCTTTCTTTATCTTTATCCTCTCATACACATTATAAAGTGTTACTTTTTTCCTACTTATAAATAGTGTATGTTTATGATTTGGGTGTGTGTGGGTGTGTGTGGTGGTGGGGCGGGTGGGGTTTGGGGGGGATATGTTTGTACAAAAAAAAATAAACCACATATGATTTACTTTTTTTAAAATTTAAAGCAAGTTATTTGTGTGTGTGTGTGTGTGGGGGGGGTGGATTGAGTTCGGCATGCTATGGCTTGGCAATATAGATAAAATCACAGTACTTTTTGTTGTAAATTGTAAATTTCCTGGAAATTTAATAAAAATATGTTTCTAGACAAAAATGAGAATGTTTGCTTCTGACTAACTCTGTGAATGTCAGGGATTATATTTTCCATCTTACAGTTCTTCTGTAAGTTTTGTAATGTTCTAATGTAATGTTGAAATATAAGTGTTGAAAAAATTGTTGAGAAATAAGCTGCCATCCGGTCTCACGCTGACCAATGGGAGATTTCTACATCAACAGCACCTCACAAAACAGCGTCTCATATATGACAGTGTAGATTGTCATCTGCATCAGCCTTCCTTTGACCTTACTGGCCATCTACACTCTTTATTCTCTGGTGTGGATATTATTAGTGATATTGTTATTCTGATGAACAATGCATACACACTGTTAATGCCTGTTTATATCTACTGAAGGCATTATTGACAAAAGACAGTACTTAGTCCTCCCTGGTGATATTAATGCATGTACATTTCAGTACAGTTAAGATATCTCAGGGCACTCTTCACATAGAGCAGAATGTACTCTTTCATTTACAGAGATGGACATGATGAAACCAAATATCAGCTACATGTTTGTAGCAGAAAATGCATGTCATATCTTACAAGTACAACAGGAAGCTAATGAGTGTCATTACTCACTGTGTGGATACGACTAAACAGTAGACTTTGAGAAAAAAGAAGCTAACAGCAATGTCCAGACATGTCAGTGATGTGAGTCCATATATCCAGAAAAGGTTTTTATTAAAAGTGAGTATTTCTGTTATGTCTTCAACAGCCTCTTTGGTTATAGCTAAGGCTATTAAAAAGAGTAGCAACCAGACAGCTTCCACAAAATTGTCTGACAGTAACACTTCTAATTTCATACGTGCAATAATTTCCATTGAAACTGCTGCACAGAGGCTGTTAAGAAGCAGATAACAATCTGCGGTCGCTGATACATTCAACACATCATAACAGTGGAACAGCAGCACGTAACCAGGACGCTTTGTGGTATTTTACTATTTAGCATATATACAATTTTAAGCAGGAACTTCTTGAACACATGTTTATATTTTCCTATGTTAATCCTGCTGTATTCCCCTACTTTAATTAGCATTATTATTTGTAGTAGTAGTAGTAGTGATAGCAGTAGTAGTGCTCCTGCTGTTTTTCATTATGTGTTCACAGTACTTTTATTTGTGAGTTGGGTTTTCATACTCAGGTTTTTCTTTCCTCTCCATGCGTCCATGTTTTCTCCAGTTCCATTTTGTGCTTTATCAGCATGTTTGTGTGAAGGGCATCGTTCTACAGCGACTACATCTACGACTACAATGACACCACGTACGACTACGACTACAATGACATCATGTTTGAAGAGTTTGCCTTTCTACAAAATGAATTTCCAACAGTCTTACACACGATTACATTGACTCTCATCCTGATAGGTTTTCCACTGACCTTACTGGCGATCTTTTCACTGTATTCACTGGTATGTAAAGAATTATCAGGCTTTCCTGTATGTAGAGATCAGCAGGGACCTGGTAACTGTTGCTTTCCACAACATAGTGCAGCCAAGATGTTGCAACAACACTTTTGTTCACTGGCATATTTTTATACATAGAACTACAGTTGGTATGTGTGTAAAATGTATTAGGGAAGGTAGATCATTCATGTTAAATAATAAGTTTATACATTCCCTGCTGTCTTTTTCATCTAAGAGTAACCCACAGTCTTCCTGTTTCCTGTGACATAGAAACATCATTCTTTGCTCTGTGTAACAATTTTTATTTACCACAGCTGATGCAAAGAGTTACAACAGTTTTTGTATCTACAAATTGATTTTTAATGCGTTTTAAGCTGCTTTAACTTGAGCCTAGTAGTAGAAAGGTATGTCATTCATGCAGAAGTCGGGCTGCAGGCTCTCGAAGGTGCAGTCAGACGTGTCCATGGCACAGCGGCCGCAGTGGCAGCTCAAAGCCACGGGGTAGGTGACTGTGGGATCCACACCGGGAGGACAGTCAGGAAGTTCAAACGTCTTGTAGTACAATTCCCGATATGTGCACACATGCTGGTACACTTTGCTGAACGGTATCTTGATGACAGGGTCCTGGAGGGAAGCACAAGTAACAGGGTGTGTCCATTTCTAAAGACTAACGCCACAATACTGTCAACCTACACGTCATACGTGGGGTCGGGTTCCTAGTAGCCTGTGATGATAATTTCACCAAAACCTCTAAAATAACTTCACTTTTTAATCTCTATATCTATATATAATCTATACAGTGTAGTATACATATCTATATATATTACCCCTCTGTGATGTCATCAGGGTTCACAGCATCTCTTTCTATAGCTATGCTGATGACACAGGACCAATTGATGCTCATCTTAGATATTTTTTCAGATATCAGCGCCTGGATGTCACAAAACATTTTACAGCTCAACCAGGATAAAACTGAAATTTTAGTCATAGTTTCTAAGGCTCAAGAAACCTTGTTGTCTGTGACACAGAACTGAACTTTAGAGCTTCTTTGTGTCACCCAATCTGTTTTTTATCTTCTAAAACATAGAGCCAAAGTGTGACCATTTCTCTGTCTGAGTGACACAGAGAGACTAATGGATGTTTTTAATAAAATCGATAGATTATAAAAGAATCAACTGTGGATGAAAAGTTCTAATCAACAGCAGCCCATTTTTATGAACTAATTTATTTTAGTTAACAGGTGACACAAGTGTTAAATGCAAAATGTCAAAAACACACTAAGAGAGCAGCTGCTATAAAAAGAAACTGCACCTGTAAGACTCATTGCCTCGTCATGCATCACAGACAATATACCTTGGTGATGCAGTGGCCACTGCAGATGGTTGTTTCCACCGGGTGACACTTGGCACAGCCCTCTTTCTCCACAGACACCGTCTG
Organism: Scomberomorus guttatus; assembly: GCA_038419695.1. NCBI lineage: Eukaryota > Metazoa > Chordata > Actinopteri > Scombriformes > Scombridae > Scomberomorus > Scomberomorus guttatus. The sequence goes on from CM076458.1 coordinate 2,810,984, forward strand.
GTTGATGAGCTGGCAGGGCGGCAGCTGGAAGGCCGCTGGTGATGGAAGATATTGCAGGTTGATTTAAGTATGTCACACACTATAACTCTGTGTGTGAACTGTTCATTCTGCAGTATTGACATTTTAGATTTTTTAATGTCTGCTTGCACCTTTTCAGAATCAGAATCAGCTTTATTATATGTTTACACATGAATAATAATAAAGCCATATTGTGTATACACAACCTGTTGTTGAAGGTTTATTTTCATTGGTGTCTTTCTTATGAAAGTGTGACATTTTCCATTATTGTCCACTGTAATTTAAAGATATGAAAGGGGGGTGTAGCTAAGTCAGTGTTGCTTTGAGTCTCATTGGTCACCAAAAGATGTTAATAAAGGTTAAAAGTTACTTCACGTTTTATTTCTTGCAGAAAGAGTTATTTTCCAATAATAACATTTTTACTAAATGATGTGGTGAAAATAGAGTTTCAGATTAACATAATCTCCAAAGATTAAAGCTGTTTTATCGTCTTACCTGCAGGAGTCAGGGGCCAAATGGGAGATGAAACTCCCAGAAACAAACTCAGCATCAGGGGAAACATCATTCTGGTGACCTGTACAGCCATCGTCCTGGAGGAGACGAAGTTGGTTCGTTAAACAATTAATTAGCAGGCTCACTTAACATGGTTGGTCGTGGAGGAAGGTAGTTCCTGGAGGATTTACTGAGTTATTGATCTGGATCTAAATTCTCTTGAGGAGCACAGGTGGTGAAATTCAGTTAATTCTTCTAATTTAGCCTCTGTGTGATCATTTTGTTTGCAGGTTCCTTCTGACTTGATGGTACTAGTGTGTTTTGTTTATTCATGTGTTTTTCTTTGTTGTCTTTTCCTTGTTTGTTACTATTCTATATATAGATATAGCATAGCAAACATACCAAGAGTTTAAACATTGTCATCAATGACTAATGACTTTATACACAGATATAAAACTTAACGACTTAAACTTGCTTAACAAAAAGCAAAGTAAAGATAAACTGAAAATCATCATTGGATTGTTACTCGTTTTTTGTTTGTTTGTTTTTAACTGAGTATCCCTGCTTTAACGCTTAGTTTGTTTAATGCTCATTATGGAGTTTAAAGGCCCTGAAAACACATTTTCTTTTATAATATGAGGTACATGAAGACAACGTTTTCTGCCAGAATTAGAACAGTTTTACTTATTTCACATCAAAGATTTTTGCGTTTCTTTTTAACATTGACAACTGTCTTTGTGGCTTGTTGTAAAGAGGAAATACACACAACCAGGCAATATGTGACCTGCTCTTCTACTATTGTTATTCATTGACTTCTATTCATGATATTTGAATTTAAATAGTACAGTTAAATAATACAGTCACCATTATTTACTTTCATACATTCAAAATTTTAGATGAAACCAATAAATAAATCTCCTTGTTGTTGTCTGTGAGTCGACTTACCTTTCTGGAGTCTGCCGCCGGTGTGCTGAGGCCGACTGTCCTGGTCAGTATTTATACAGCAGAGAGGAGTCTGGTATCCAGGATGAAACTCACTCATGTTGGATGTCACACTGCTTTGACCCTGGTTGCCTGTTTCCATGACACTTTTACATCCAGTTAAACACATACAAGCTTCCAGTATAATATAATATTAAAAGGAGTAGTTGGAGGTTCAGCGTCTAACTCAAGAAGAGAGGAAAATCATATTTGGTGTCCACATGGTCAATGACTAAATCACTGTACAAGAGTTAAGAGAGATAATTGAAATAGTAATACTATTAAATTATTAGTATTTAGTTCTTTGTCTGTTTCACTATTTTTGTATTAAATGTCCTCTATCGGTTACATTTTTTTAATATTAGTGGTATTCAGTGGCAGAATGTAACTAAGTACTGTAGCCTACTGAAGTACAATTTTAAGGTACTTGTACTTTACTTGATTTTTTTCTATTTTACGCTACTCTGTATTTATACTTTTCAGATCAATATTTTATATGTAAAACATCTGATCGTATTTATAAAATAACGATAAAATAACATTGTTATAGATTACACTACCCAGCAGTATAAATTGTTAAGATTAGCTTCATGTTGACAACTTTAAAATACAGCTTACTTTGATGCTTTCTACATTTTGCTTCCAATACTTATGTACTTTTACTTAAGTAAGATTTTGAATGCAGGACTTTTACTTGTAGGGGAGTATTTTTTCATTGTGGTATTTCTACTTTTACTTCAGTACTTCTTCCACCACTGGTGGTATTAGGAGTATTATTGTCTGTGACCACCAGAGGGAGCTTTTGCCCTTTTCACAGCCCTCTCTTGTATTGTAAGCAGTAGGCTAAATTATGTGCATCCTACACTAGGCTGTTTTATTCATCTTTGTTTAATTATATGTCTATAATGTCTATTCATGTACTGCTCATACTTTACTTGTTATCAGGTTTACACAGAAAAAGGGACAATGCAGAATGGAGGCTAAATGATATTTTTTGAGTAATATAAATATTAGATTGTCCATAATAAGAACAGATCTGAGGCTTCAGATTCCTGGTTTTCACCCAAAGCAGTTGTCAATAACAAAATAGAAATGTGTATATGGAGATACATGGCTAATGGCCCAACCTAGTGCTTGGTATCTGATTATAGATTGAACTAAAATATGCATATTGTCAACAGTAAAAAAGAAAAATGTCCATTAACCTGAGAAAATTCCAAAAACAATTATTGCTCAATATCCCCAATCCACAACAGGTAAGATACACCTGGGGAAGAATAAACTGGGCAAGTAGGTTAGACTACTTTTTGGTTTCCTTTAAACTGATCACCTTAGAAACAAAAACTACAGTTAGTGATAAAATGTGCTCAGATTATAACCTGATATTTCTACCATTTCAAATGACAATGTTGCTCCAATCTACATCATCAACCTCCTCATCTCTGACATCATTCAGCTCTGCTGCCTGATCATCATAGTGGCAGAACCTGAAGACTGGAGGATCTTTGAAATCTTCGATTTTATTTACTGGTTTGGTGTGCTGACCAGTGTTGGCTTCATGGTCTGTATCGCCCTGGAAAGGTAGCTATCTGTCTATCCTGTGTGTTTTTAGCTACTTCCATGTGTGTGACCATTATATTACCATATAAATCTGAAGCTCCTCAAAGTCAGGAATATTCTGTATCTGATGATAGACTGTGTATCTTGTGTTACAGGTATTTGATCATTGCATGGCCACTGTGGTACCGCTTCAGAAGAACCATCAAGATCTCTCTTGTGGTCTGTGTCGTGGTCTGGACCCTTCCTGTTTGGGTCTTTCTTTTAAGTTTTGGGGTTAAAGATCCTAAGGACATAAAAACCATTCTCGCTGTCTTCCTCCTCGTTCCTTTCCCACTGCTGATATTCTTCCTGGGTGGAACCCTTAAAGCCCTGTCTGCTGCCATCTCGGTCCCCTCTGATGAAAAACGACGAATTGTTGGAATGTTGGTCCTGGTGTTGCTCATCTACACACTGCTGTTTCTACCCATCATCATCTGGCTCCTGGCAGTAGAAGACAGTTATAATGATACCTTCTACAACTTGAGGTTAATACTTCTTGAGTTCAGTCCTCTTGCAGACTTGATTCTGTATGTTTTCATTAGGAAAGGGGTCATAGACAAGCTTTTGGCCTCTCTGTGTTGTTGCAGAATGGACAGCGATGATAACAGCAGATCATCAGCATGAAAGACAACAACATGTATACAGTCAGCTCACTGTCCTCTATCAATACTATTTCCAATAAGACACCTAACAGTAGTGTCAGGGACCGAGCAGTGAGGATACTAGGTGTAAAAAACAAAAATAGTAATTTATTTACAATTACAGTTGGAATGAACAAATAATCATTTAAAATACAGAAATAGGAAAACTAGAAAATAGAATTTCAAAAACGAGGGCGCTTTAACTTAAATTGAGGTCAACTAAACAAACAGCAACTTAGGACTGAACATAACTGACCTGACTAGTGACACAAAGGGAGGGTTTATAGACAAAGGCTAGCCTACACAGACACACAGGTGGGCAGGAATAAACAATTAAGTCTGTACTACAAATTAACCTCAATACAAACAAAATGTCCACACTAAGCTGGCTAAATTTGTAAATGAATGTTTTTCTCTCTGTCCAGACTAAAACAGCTTTTCCAAAAACAGCCTCCACAGTGTGTAAATGTGGAAACACCAGCTTGGTGTCATACTGTCCCACAGTAATTCCATTTAATTGGATCCTGAAAGACAGACTCCCCTCTGGTACACCCAGTTGGCCTCTTCCACTTCCTGTTTGTCACAGTACAAGAGGCCACCTTAACTGGTGCTGCATCTTTTGGCCAGAGAGAAGAAACATGAGCTGTTCAACACCATGATCACACTGTTATTATAGCTGCCACTCTGTCTTATTTCTACAGGGAGAGCATCATATCAAGTCTATAGACTTTTTTCTTCTTTATCTTTATCCTCTCATACACATTATAAAGTGTTACTTTTTTCCTACTTATAACTATGGATGTATTTTATTGTGTGTGTGTCATATAATCTTGGGGAGTTTTGTGGTCAGCATGCTATGGCTTGGCAATATAAATAAAATCTTATATCACAGTACTTTTATAAGAAATTGTAAATTTCCTGGAAATTCAATATGTTATGTATGTTGTAAAAATATGTTTCTAGACAAAAATGAGAATGTTTGCTTTTGACTAACTCTGAAATAAACCTGACAAATCATTTTGCTTTTTTTCAGATTCCCAAATTATGTTTATTCATGTTAAGTTCTCTTACTTTTTAGATAATAATTTGGGGCAGAGATTATATGTTTCAATATAAGTCACAGTAGTGAGGCCTACTGTACATTTCCCCCTTCTTAAACTTGTTGATTACCAACTGCTGCACTAATCAGAGATAGACTTTTTTCTTCTTTATAGTCAAAATTTCAGTCTGCCAAGCAACAAAGTGGGCTCATCAGGAGGGGGGCCTTAAAGAGACAGGAGCTAAAACAGCCTGTTTCAGACAGAGGCTGAACTGAGGAGCTGCATAAAGGGACAGTATAAGATATTTATCTTCAAAAACGATATTTATCTTCTTCAACTGTAAGTCATGCAAAAATATTCCAGTAGAGGCCCAGAATAAATATATAGAGCTGGAAATGTGCATGTTATGTCCCCTTTAATCTGTTAGCTGTTCAACACCATGATCACACTGTTATTATAGCTGCCACTCTGTCTTATTTCTACAGGGAGAGCATCATATCAAGTCTATAGACTTTTTTCTTCTTTATCTTTATCTTCTCATACACATTATAAAGTGTTACTTTTTTCCTACTTATAAATAGTGTATGTTTATGATTTGGGTGTGTGTTGGGGTGGGGCGGGTGGGGGTTGGGGGGATATGTTTGTGCAAAAAAAAAAAATCACATATGAATAACTTTTTTTAAAATTTAAAGCAAGTTATCTCGTGTGCGTGTGTTTGTGTGTGTGTGTGTGTGGGGGGGGGGGGGGGGGGGGTGGATTGTGGTCGGCATGCTATGCTTGGCAATATAGATAAAATCTTATATCACAGTACTTTTATAAGAAATTGTAAATTTCCTGGAAATTCAATAAAAATATGTTTCTGTACAAAAATGCAATTTGACTAACTCTGTGAATTAAACCTGACAAATCACCAAAATCTCTGCTGGTTCTCTGGTATATATCATCATATAGCCCAACTTTACTGTTGTGTAATAACATGGAGGCATTTTGCTTTTTTTCAGATTCCCAAATTATGTTTATTCATGTTAAGTTCTCATACTTTTTTAGATAATAATTTGGGGCAGAGATTATATATTTCAATATAAGTCACAGTAGTGAGGCCTACTGTACATTTCCCCCTTCTTAAACTTGTTGATTACCAACTGCTGCACTAATCAGCTGACACTGCAACAGCAGAGATCCAACAAAAGCATATTTCCCAGAAATTCTTGAAATACTTTGGTTTTCTGCAGGGTGACACTTTATAAAGAAAAACATGTGTTTTCAGAAGACAATGTGTGATTGCTAAGAGCTTAAGGTTACTACTTGATAAGTTGTATAGTGTACAAAAAACATGATGGATAAATTATAGTAGTTGTAATTTATTTAATCATATGTGATTAAAGAACAGTTTAAAAAAAAAAAACAAGTATTGAGTCATTTCAACTCCATTCAGAGCACACATCTGTCATTGAGCTCTCCTCAGCCCAAAATACCTGTTTGGTTAGTCCACAGATACCTTTGGAACTCTTCTGTGCTAGTGTTGTTAGAAATACAGATGTGTCAGCCTGCAGTTGTTTCTTCCTATTCCAACCAACACTTTACAATACGATACACACAATTTAATGAAGTTACTAAGGAACGAATCTGGAACAACCTGGTAATTTGAGGAATCATTAATAAGCTCCCTAATGACTCGGAATGGAGGACTATATAGTAGATAATAATGAGTTACTAAAGAACAGAGTGGAGGATATTAATGAATCATTAGATAATGATTAGTTCATATCTGTGAATTGATCATAGTGACCATGTGATGCTGATGAAGTCTGATTAACCAGACGCCAAGAGGCACAAAACGACTCATTATTTACTTATTACTTAAAGCATCTATAATGAGTCAAATAACAATGCACAGTATAATGTCAGAGGCAAAGCTCGTAGTGATGAAGCTACGAGAATTACCAGCGACTCTGCAGCTCCCCTCAGCTTTACAGAGCTTTATAGAGAGTTTCAGCTCATTGTTTATCTGTCACTCTCTTGGTTCACTCTCAGCGCTCTGATAGCATCATTTTTGGCCGCAGCAGGCAGCAGTTTTCAGAGAAAAAGCTGTAAAAACCCCACTGTACACTATCTGCTCAGCAGCAAACAGCAAACAGACACAGTTAGCTGTAGACTAGCTGGTGAACATAGTGGAGCATTTAGCAGCTAAAGAGCCAGATATTTCCCTCAGGAGTTGGTAGAGAGCAGAAACAGCTAAAAGAGAGTGAATATTGGACTTACATTCACCAGGTAGATGAGACTAACCTTTGTCCTAATGTTCATGTCTTTTTCAATGCTCCTACATGCTTTATAGCAAGAATGCCAATCACAAAAATCTTCACAAAGTACAACTTCGCTCTTCCTTACAAGTCTAAGTAGAGGAACCTCCTGTGTGTCATACTCACCACATTACTGAAGATTGCAGAGGAAGAAGCATGAAATGTTGGTGTAGGGAACTCATTCATCTTGTGATCTGCAGCTTTTAAAGTTAAATTTTATGTATTTTGTGTGTACTTTTTTAGTTTTACTGACATCAAGTGTAGAGGCAATAATGGTGTCACTCTATGTATAATGTAGCACATAAAAACTGTGAATGATACAAAACATGAAAACAGAGATGCAGACAGTCATGAAAATGAACATGCAAACAGTGACAGCTTACTGCTGTCCAACCAGTCAGTGTTTCCCTCTCTTCCCTTATATACACATTTGACATGTGAGAAATACAGATATCTGACTGTGTCACAAACAAATAGTATGAAAAAACTTGTCATAACAACTCAGAAAATATACAGTATTTTGAAAAACAAAACTGAGGGAAAGAAAGACGAATAAAAACAGAGAAGAATGAGAATAAAGGTAGTGGCACTGCTTAGAAATTTCTTGTGTGATGAAAACTGAGTTTTATAATAATTTCATTTGAAATATTTAAACTCTCAAAGAGAAGATGAAACCACAACCCCGTATGTGACATCACTGAGGACGTTACATATCATGTGTGGTTTTGGCCAAACAGAGATTGATGTGATCTGAGATCACTTATTTGCAAATGTGTTTCTCAGTGCTTTCACTCACCATATTAACTGTAGATTGTTTGGATGCAGAGGACGAAACATCAGACTTGGTGTAGGGAACTCATCCAGGTGTGGTGCTGAAGCTTTCAAGGTAAATTTTATGACATTACTTTTCACTTGTGTATTTGGAGAGTGTAAAAATGACATTAGAACTGCAAACAGTCATGATAATGAGCATGTAAACTGTGACAAGTGGACAGCTTTGGACTGTAGAGGTACAGAATACTGTGGTTAAACCAACTGTGTTTTATTTCATTTGCATTTCTTTCCACTTAAATGTAACTTTGATGTCCAAAAGTTGTGTAACAAAGACAAAACAAAGAAAGAAAATAGCTAAAACGATCATAACATTCAAAAAAGTGACACTACTTTAAATGAAATAAAATGAGCTAAATAGAAACAAATGCTCATTATTATATTTCTGTATTTCTTGTATTTACTGTATGTTCTGAGCCAACATTGATCCACCCAGAGGTATTTATAGTGATATTTGCAGTTTTAATGACAGCTGAGATATAAAAGAGTTTCTTCTGCTGTGACAATATGTAATTGATGAAAAGTCTACCAGAGGGATGCAGAGTTATGCAACACAAGATAGGTTACAGTCAATTAATGATTCCATCCCAGAAGGAATAAGTGTTTCTCAGTTTGTTTGTTTTGTTTGTTAGTTGTTAATTTTTTGGTGTTTGGTACATTTTAGCCTTTATTGAAAGGAGACAGTAGAGTCAGACATGCAAACCTCCTTGTCCAAAGTCAGAGAGCACAGAGACATTCAGCTGGTGGGATGTCAAGTGCAGAAGACAGTCAAAACATCGTAGACCAATGTCCCTGTACCTTAAATTACTGAAACAACTGTATGAAATTCTGTGGCTGTAGTAATGACCTCACATCATCATGTAAAAATATTTATATACATCAACAGGACTTGTAGTTGTATAATCTGAAGAATCATTTTTTGATTAAATATAGAGCTGCAACAATTAGTCCATTATATTTATTGCTATGTTGCTAATCAAATTATTGTTTTCAGTCATTCTTCAGCAAAAAGACTTAATATTCTCTGGTTTCAGCTTCTTTAACATTGTGATTTGCTCCTTTTCTTTGTCATATGCAACAGTCAATTAAAAATCTTTAGGTTTTGGATTGTTGGTCAGAAAAAATAGCAAACTGAAGACATCCCCACGGGCTCAAAGAAATTGTGAGTGCCATTTTTTCACAGTTTATAAAACACTACATTTTATAAACTAAACAATGAATCAATTAATCATGAAAATAATCAGCAGCTTAATCATTGATGAAAATAATTGTTAGTTGCAGCCCTGAAGAAATATTATTAGGAGATAATGTAACAAAGACACCTTTTTTGTGGGTACTATACACTGTATTTGTGTGAACTTGCACCTCAAGACTTTCAGGATGTCACTTAACAATGTTAGTTAGATATTAAAAAACTTCCATAACCTGATCTCTCATACAACAGGTTTCACTCTGAAGAATGGAAGATTTCTACATTAACAACACTTCACAGATGAAAAGCAATAATTACAGCAATGTCTATAATTCCACTGACAACTTTTATGATGTTGAACCAGATATTATGTATGTGATGACATGCATAATCATTAGTATCGGCCTTCCTTTGATACTATTGGCCATCTACGCTCTTTATTCCCAGGTGAGTACTTTATGACTAAGATTTATTAATTTTAGGTCATGTGTCTGTCATACAGTCTGTCTGTAAAGAATCTTCATCCTGCTTGGGGGCTGGAAGGAAGTCTTGTAATGACCTATAAATTGAAGCTAATTGGACCCTAAACACATGCAGTTTACATGTGTAGCTCCATTCCAGCCTTCTCTTAAGGTGAGGTTAACAGCATCATTAACTTGTAGAAAAGAAATTGTCATCAGGTTTGTCACAACAATTTGTACAGAATTATTTGGGCTCATTATTTTGGGTTTTGATTAAAACAATGAAGAAATATATGAAACGTTGTACAGACATTTTGTACAGAGATCCTAAATGAAAACACCAGAAAATTGAAAAAAAAAAGTTTCCAGCTGCTTTGTTCATTTCTACCACTGATTTCTTGTAGGTGCAAAATGACAATGTTGCTCCAATCTACATCATCAACCTCCTCATCTCTGACATCATTCAGCTCTGCTGCCTGATCATCATAGTGGCAGGACCTGAGGACGTGATGATCTCTCCAATCTTCGATTTTATTTACAGCTTTGGTCTGCTGACCAGTGTTGGCTTCATGGTCTGTATCGCCCTGGAAAGGTAGCTATCTGTCTATCTTGTGTGTTTTTAGCTACTTCCATGTGTGTGACCATTATATTACCATATAAATCTGAAGCTCCTCAAAGTCAGGAATATTCTGTATCTGATGATAGACTGTGTATCTTGTGTTACAGGTATTTGATCATTGCATGGCCACTGTGGTACCGCTTCAGAAGAACCATCAAGATCTCTCTTGTGGTCTGTGTCGTGGTCTGGACCCTTCCTGTTTGGGTCTTTCTTTTAAGTTTTGGGGTTAAAGATCCTAAGGTCTCACTAACCATTCCCGCTGTCTTCCTCCTCGTTCCTTTCCCACTGCTCATATTCTTCCTGGGTGGAACCCTTAAAGCCCTGTCTGCTGCCATCTCGGTCCCCTCTGATGAAAAACGACGAATTGTTGGAATGTTGGTCCTGGTGTTGCTCATCTACACACTGCTGTTTCTACCCGCCATCATCTGGTTCCTGGCAGTAGAAGTCAGTTATAATGTTACCTTCACCAGGCTGTCTGTCATACTTCTTGAGTTCAGTCCTCTTGCAGACTTGATTCTGTATGTTTTCATTAGGAAAGGGGTCATAGACAAGCTTTTGGCCTCTCTGTGTTGTTGCAGAATGGACAGCGATGATAACAGCAGATCATCAGCATGAAAGACAACAACATGTATACAGTCAGCTCACTGTCCTCTATCAATACTATTTCAAATAAGACACCTAACAGTAGTGTCAGGGACCGAGCAGTGAGGATACTAGGTGTAAAAAACAAAAATAGTAATTTATTTACAATTACATTTGGAATGAACAAATAATCATTCAAAATACAGAAATAGGAAAACTAGAAAATAGAATTTCAAAAACGAGGGCGCTTTAACTTAAATTGAGGTCAACTAAACAAACAGCAACTTAGGACTGAACATAACTGACCTGACTAGTGACACAAAGGGAGGGTTTATAGACAAAGGCTAGCCTACACAGACACACAGGTGGGCAGGAATAAACAATTAAGTCTGTACTACAAATTAACCTCAATACAAACAAAATGTCCACACTAAGCTGGCTAAATTTGTAAATGAATGTTTTTCTCTGTGTCCAGACTAAAACAGCTTTTCCAAAAACAGCCTCCACAGTGTGTAAATGTGAAAACACCAGCTTGGTGTCATACTGTCCCACAGTAATTCCATTTAATTGGATCCTGAAAGACAGACTCCCCTCTGGTACACCCAGTTGGCCTCTTCCACTTCCTGTTTGTCACAGTACAAGAGGCCACCTTAACTGGTGCTGCATCTTTTGACCAGAGAGAAGAAACATGAGCTGTTCAACACCATGATCACACTGTTATTATAGCTGCCACTCTGTCTTATTTCTACAGGGAGAGCATCATATCAAGTCTATAGACTTTTTTCTTCTTTATAGTCATAATTTCAGTCTGCCAAGCAACAAAGTGGGCTCATCAGGAGGGGGGCCTTAAAGAGACAGGAGCTAAAACAGCCTGTTTCAGACAGAGGCTGAACTGAGGAGCTGCATAAAGGGCCAGTATAAGATAAATAAGGAGTTTTTTCAACTGTAAGTCGTGCAAAAATATTCCAGTAGAGGCCCAGAATAAAAATATAGACCTGGAAATGTGCATGTTATGTCCCCTTTAATCTGTTAGCTGTTCAACACCATGATCACACTGTTATTATAGCTGCCACTCTGTCTTATTTCTACAGGGAGAGCATCATATCAAGTCTATAGACTTTTTTCTTCTTTATCTTTATCCTCTCATACACATTATAAAGTGTTACTTTTTTCCTACTTATAAATAGTGTATGTTTATGATTTGGATGTGTGTGGGTGTGTGTGGGGGTGGGGGGTGGCAGTTGGGGGGGTATGTTTGTGCAAAAAAAAAACACATATGATTTAAATTTAAAGCATGTTATTTGTGTGTGGGGGGGTGGATTGTGGTCGGCATGCTATGGCATGGCAATATAGATAAAATCTTATATCACAGTACTTTTATAAGAAATTGTAAATTTCCTGGAAATTCAATAAAAATATGTTTCTAGACACAAAAGAGAATGTTTGCTTCTGACTAACTCTGTGAATGTCAGGGATTATATTTTCCATCTGACCAGGGAACACCTTGGGATCTGCCAGGAAGTGTTGGATGAAGAAGTAAAGGAGAGGGGTGTCAGACTTTGTTTAGCCCACTACCACCGCGACACAGACTCAGAAACACGATGGATTGATACATTTTTTAATCATGTTTTCATTCTAACTTTTCTAATTGTTGCGACTTACTTCTAGAATATAAAACAACAAATAGTTACAAAACTTACAGTTCTTCTGTAAATTTTGTATTGTTCTAATGTAATGTTGAAATATAAGTGGTGAAAAAATTGTTGAGAAATAAGCTGCCATCCGGTCTCACGCTGACCAATGGGAGATTTCTACATCAACAGCACCTCACAAAACAGCGTCTCATATGTGACAGTGTAGATTGTCATCTGCATCAGCCTTCCTTTGACCTTACTGGCCATCTACACTCTTTATTCTCTGGTGTAGATATTATTAGTGATATTGTTATTCTGATGAACAATGCATACACACTGTTAATGCCTGTTAATATCTACTGAAGGCATTATTGACAAAAGACAGTACTTAGTCCTCCCTGGTGATATTAATGCATGTACATTTCAGTACAGTTAAGATCTCTCAGGGCACTCTTCACATAGAGCAGAATGTACTCTTTCATTTACAGAGATGGACATGATGAAACCAAATATCAGCTACATGTTTGTAGCAGAAAATGCATGTCATATCTTACAAGTACAACAGGAAGCTAATGAGTGTCATTACTCACTGTGTGGATACGACTAAACAGTAGACTTTGAGAAAAAAGAAGCTAACAGCAATGTCCAGACATGTCAGTGATGTGAGTCCATATATCCAGAAAAGGTTTTTATTAAAAGTGAGTATTTCTGTTATGTCTTCAACAGCCTCTTTGGTTATAGCTAAGGCTATTAAAAAGAGTTTAGTATGTTTAGTGATGAAAAGTTTCCTACTAGCAACACTATAGAGATGCTATGTCTCTATAGTGACATGATATGATGAAAATGAACCTTTAGAGAAGCTGATGGTGTTTTTTTTTAATTATTTTATTATGTTGATGTTTATGTTTATACATATTAGCCATAGCTTACATTTTTAACATCTGATATTATAAGAAATATACATTATAATAAATTACATTATGAAAAGTCATTTGTCAAATGAAAGAACTTAAAACTAGAACATTTCATACTGTTTACAACCTAAACAATATATAAAAATAACAACAATATACTTCCTCCTTCTATCACCCAGTAGGTTTTCATTCCTGTAATACGTTGTGAAACACTTCATGGTCCTTTTTTCTCTTTCTTATCACACAACAAACCATAACTGACTATGACATTATTGACTATAACAATTTTGACTGAATTGCCCAAATATGCATTTTGGAGCCACGTTTCATATAGACAGTTACAAACTTTCTAAGAAAAACCTCTGTTTTGAACTACAGTTGGTATGTGTGTAAAATGTATTAGGGGAGGTAGATCATTCATGTTAAATAATAAGTTTATACATTCCCTGCTGTCTTTTTCATCTAAGAGTAACCCACAGTCTTCCTGTTTCCTGTGACATAGAAACATCATTCTTTGCTCTGTGTAACATTTTTTATTTACCACAGCTGATGCAAAGAGTTACAACAGCAAAGAGTTTTGTATCTACAGATTGATTTTTAATGCGTTTTAAGCTGCTTTAACTTGAGCCTAGTAGTAGAAAGGTATGTCATTCATGCAGAAGTCAGGCTGCAGGCTCTCAAAGGTGCAGTCAGATGTGTTCATGGCACAGCGGCCGCAGTGGCAGCTCAAAGCCACGGGGTAGGTGACTGTGGGATCCACACCGGGAGGACAGTCAGGAAGTTCAAACGTCTTGTAGTACAATTCCCGATATGTGCACACATGCTGGTACACTTTGCTGAACGGTATCTTGATGACAGGGTCCTGGAGGGAAGCACAAGTAACAGGGTGTGTCCATTTCTAAAGACTAACGCCACAATACTGTCAACCTACACGTCATACGTGGGGTCGGGTTCCTAGTAGCCCGTGATGATAATTTCACCCAAACCTCTAAAATAACTTCACTTTTTAATCTCTATATCTATATATAATCTATACAGTGTAGTATACATATCTATATATATTACCCCTCTGTGATGTCATCAGGGTTCACAGCATCTCTTTCTATAGCTATGCTGATGACACAGGACCAATTGATGCTCATCTTAGATATTTTTTTAGATATCAGCGCCTGGATGTCACAAAACATTTTACAGCTCAACCAGGATAAAACTGAAATTTTAGTCATAGTTTCTAAGGCTCAAGAAACCTTGTTGTCTGTGACACAGAACTGAACTTTAGAGCTTCTTTGTGTCACCCAATCTGTTTTTTATCTTCTAAAACATAGAGCCAAAGTGTGACCATTTCTCTGTCTGAGTGACACAGAGAGACTAATGGATGTTTTTAATAAAATCGATAGATTATAAAAGAATCAACTGTGGATGAAAAGTTCTAATCAACAGCAGCCCATTTTTATGAACTAATTTATTTTAGTTAACAGGTGACACAAGTGTTAAATGCAAAATGTCAAAAACACACTAAGAGAGCAGCTGCTATAAAAAGAAACTGCACCTGTAAGACTCATTGCCTCGTCATGCATCACAGACAATATACCTTGGTGATGCAGTGGCCACTGCAGATGGTTGTTTCCACCGGGTGACACTTGGCACAGCCCTCTTTCTCCACAGACACCGTCTGGTTGATGAGCTGGCAGGGCGGCAGCTGGAAGGCCGCTGGTGATGGAAGATATTGCAGGTTGATTTAAGTATGTCACACACTATAACTCTATGTGTGAACTGTTCATTCTGCAGTATTGACATTTTAGATTTTTTAATGTCTGCTTGCACCTTTTCAGAATCAGAATCAGCTTTATTATATGTTTACACATGAATAATAATAAAGCCATATTGTGTATACACAACCTGTTGTTGAAGGTTTATTTTCATTGGTGTCTTTCTTATGAAAGTGTGACATTTTCCATTATTGTCCACTGTAATTTAAAGATATGAAAGGGGGGTGTAGCTAAGTCAGTGTTGCTTTGAGTCTCATTGGTCACCAAAAGATGTTAATAAAGGTTAAAAGTTACTTCACGTTTTATTTCTTGCAGAAAGAGTTATTTCCAATAATAACATTTTTACTAAATGATGTGGTGAAAATAGAGTTTCAGATTAACATAATCTCCAAAGATTAAAGCTGTTTTATCGTCTTACCTGCAGGAGTCAGGGGCCAAATGGGAGATAAAACTCCCAGAAACAAACTCAGCATCAGGGGAAACATCATTCTGGTGACCTGTACAGCCATTGTCCTGGAGGAGACGAAGCTGGTTCGTTAAACAGTTAATTAGCAGCCTCACTTAACATGGTTGGTCGTGGAGGAAGGTAGTTCCTGGAGGATTTACTGAGTTATTGATCTGGATCTAAATTCTCTTGAGGAGCACAGGTGGTGAAATTCAGTTAATTCTTCTAATTTAGCCTCTGTGTGATCATTTTGTTTGCAGGTTCCTTCTGACTTGATGGTACTAGTGTGTTTTGTTTATTCATGTGTTTTTCTTTGTTGTCTTTTCCTTGTTTGTTACTATTCTATATATAGATATAGCATAGCAAACATACCAAGGGTTTAAACATTGTCATCAATGACTAATGACTTTATACACAGATATAAAACCAGCGCTTAACAAAAAGCAAAGTAAAGATAAACTGAAAATCATCATTGGATTGTTACTCGTTTTTTGTTTGTTTGTTTTTAACTGAGTATCCCTGCTTTAACGCTTAGTTTGTTTAATGCTCATTATGGAGTTTAAAGGCCCTGAAAACACATTTTCTTTTATAATATGAGGTACATGAAGACAATGTTTTCTGCCAAAATTAGAACAGTTTTACTTATTTCACATCAAAGATTTTTGCGTTTCTTTTTAACATTGACAACTGTCTTTGTGGCTTATTGTAAAGAGGAAATACACACAACCAGGCAATATGTCACCTGCTCTTCTACTATTGTTATTCATTGACTTCTATTCATGATATTTGAATTTAAATAGTACAGTTAAATAATACAGTCAGCATTATTTACTTTCATACATTCAAAATTTTAGATGAAACCAATAAATAAATCTCCTTGTTGTTGTCTGTGAGTCGACTTACCTTTCTGGAGTCTGCCGCCGGTGTGCTGAGGCCGACTGTCCTGGTCAGTATTTATACAGCAGAGAGGAGTCTGGTATCCAGGATGAAACTCACTCATGTTGGATGTCACACTGCTTTGACCCTGGTTGCCTGTTTCCATGACACTTTTACATCCAGTTAAACACATACAAGCTTCCAGTATAATATAATATTAAAAGGAGTAGTTGGAGGTTCTAACTCAAGAAGAGAGGAAAGTTTAAAATCATATTTGGTGTCCACATGGTCAATGACTAAATCACTGTACAACAGTTAAGAGAGATAATTGAAATAGTAATACTATTAAATTATTAGTATTTAGTTCTTTGTCTGTTTCACTATTTTTGTATTAAATGTCCTCTATCGGTTACATTTTTTTAATATTAGTGGTATTCAGTGGCAGAATGTAACTAAGTACTGTAGCCTACTGAAGTACAATTTTAAGGTACTTGTACTTTACTTGATTTTTTTCTATTTTACGCTACTCTGTATTTATACTCCACTACATTTTAAAGGGAAATATTGTACTTTTTACTCTGTTGCATTTATTTCACAGCTGTAGTTACTGGCTACTTTTCAGATCAATATTTTATATGTAAAACATCTGATCATATTTATAAAATAACAATAAAATAGCATTGTTATAGATTACACTACCCAGCAGTATAAATTGTTAAGATTAGCTTCATGTTGACAACTTTAAAATACAGCTTACTTTGATGCTTTCTACATTTTGCTTCCAATACTTATGTACTTTTACTTAAGTAAGATTTTGAATGCAGGACTTTTACTTGTAGGGGAGTATTTTTTCATTGTGGTATTTCTACTTTTACTTCAGTACTTCTTTCACCACTGGTGGTATTAGGAGTATTATTGTCTGTGACCACCAGAGGGAGCTTTTGACCTTTTCACAGCCCTCTCTTGTATTGTAAGCAGTAGGCTAAATTATGTGCATCCTACACTAGGCTGTTTTATTCATCTTTGTTTAATTATATGTCTATAATGTCTATTCATGTACTGCTCATACTTTACTTGTTATCAGGTTTACACAGAAAAAGGGACAATGCAGAATGGAGGCTAAATGATATTTTTTGAGTAATATAAATATTAGATTGTCCGTAATAAGAACAGATCTGAGGCTTCAGATTCGTGGTTTTCACCCAAAGCAGTTGTCAATAACAAAATAGAAATGTGTATATGGAGATACATGGCTAATGGCCCTACCTAGTGCTTGGTATCTGATTATAGATTGAACCAAAATATGCATATTGTCAACAGTAAAAAAGAAATGTCCATTAACCTATGTGAGAAAATTCCAAAAACAATTATTGCTCAATATCCCCAATCCACAACAGGTAAGATACACCTGGTGAAGAATAAACTGGGCAAGTAGGTTAGACTACTTTTTGGTTTCCTTTAAACTGATCACCTTAGAAACAAACACTACAATTAGTGATAAAATGCGCTCAGATCATAACCTTATTGGAATAAATATGACTACCTCTGAACATAAGAGAGGCCCTGGATATTGGAAGTTAAATCAGTTACTCTTAGAAGATAAGGTTTTTGTTGAGGCTACTAAGAATTTTATAGATTTTTTTCACCAAAATGTAGGAACAGGAAACCCTTTGCTAGTATGGGATGCCTTTAAACGTACTCTGTAAAAGCCACTGTAACAATACAGTTTGAAGAAAAAGAAAAAAACAGCTTCTTAAAGAACAGGAGATAATACAACAAATAAACCTACAACACAGGAATGCAGCAAAAAAAAAACACATCACAAAACTCATAATAAATAACACCACATTTATAGAGCCAAAAGATATTATCAAAGAAGAACTTAAATATTTTTCTAAAATATTATCCATTTTAAAATCCCGCAGTCCCACTTTTAAGTGCCAATACAGAACCTTTTGTTCCATCAATGAGGTCACAATTAACATCTGAAGAGAGAGCCTTATGTGAAGGACTGATCACAGAGGAGGAACTGTCCATGGTCTGTAACTCCAAAAGCTTTAAAAGCCCAGGCCTGGATGGAGTCCCAGTTCAATTCTATCAAACCTTTTATCGCCACATTAAAGCTCATATGTTGGCATGTTTTAATAGTGCATCTAGTGAATATTGGACTTACATTCACCAGGTAGATGAGACTAACCTTTGTCCTAATGTTCATGTCTTTTTCAATGCTCCTACATGCTTTATAGCAAGAATGCCAATCACAAAAATCTTCACAAAGTACAACTTTGCTCTTCCTTATAAGTCTAAGTAGAGGAACCTCCTGTGTGTGACAGGCAATAATGGTGTCACTCTATGTATAATGTAGCACATAAAAACTGTGAATGATACAAAACATGAAAACAGAGATGCAGACAGTCATGAAAATGAACATGCAAACAGTGACAGCTTACTGCTGTCCAACCAGTCAGTGTTTCCTTCTCTTTCCTTATATACAAATTTGAGGTGTGAGAAATACAGATATCTGACTGTGTCACAAACAAATAGTATGAAAAAACTTGTCATAACAACTCGGAAAATATACAGTATTTTGAAAAACAAAACTGAGGGAAAGAAAAACGAATAAAAACAGAGAAGAATGAGAATAAAGGTAGTGGCACTGCTTAGAAATTTCTTGTGTGATGAAAACTGAGTTTTATAATAATTTCATTTGAAATGTTTAAACTCTCAAAGAGAAGATGAAACCACAACCCCGTATGTGACATCACTGAGGACGTTACATATCATGTGTGGTTTTGGCCAAACAGAGATTGATGTGATCTGAGATCACTTATTTGCAAATGTGTTTCTCAGTGCTTTCACTCACCATATTAACTGTAGACTGTTTGGATGCAGAGGACGAAACATCAGACTTGGTGTAGGGAACTCATCCAGGTGTGGTGCTGCAGCTTTCAAGGTAAATTTTATGACATTACTTTTCACTTGTGTATTTGGAGAGTGTAAAAATAACATTAGAACTGCAAACAGTCATGATAATGAGCATGTAAACTGTGACAAGTGGACAGCTTTGGACTGTAGAGGTACAGAATACTGTGGTTAAACCAACTGTGTTTTATTTCTTTTGCATTTTTTTCCACTTAAATGCAACTTTGATGTGTAAAAGTTGTGTAACAAAGACAAAACAAAGAAAGAAAATAGCTAAAAAGATCATAACATTCAAAAAAGTTACACTACTTTGAATGAAATAAAATGAGCAAAATAGAAACAAATGCTCATTGTTATATTTCTGTATTTCTTGTATTTACTGTATGTTCTGAGCCAACATTGATCCACCCAGAGGTATTTATAGTGATATTTGCAGTTTTAATGACAGCTGAGATATGAAAGAGTTTCTTCTGCTGTGACAATATGTAATTGATGAAAAGTCTACCAGAGGGATGCAGAGTTATGCAACACAAGATAGGTTACAGTCAATTAATGATTCCATCCCAGAAGGAATAAGTGTTTCTCAGTTTGTTTGTTTTGTTTGTTAGTTGTTAATTTTTTGGTGTTTGGTACATTTTAGCCTTTATTGAAAGGAGACAGTAGAGTCAGACATGCAAACCTCCTTGTCCAAAGTCAGAGAGCACAGAGACATTCAGCTGGTGGGATGTCAAGTGCAGAAGACAGCCAAAACATCGTAGACCAATGTCCCTGTACCTTAAATTACTGAAACAACTGTATGAAATTCTGTGGCTGTAGTAATGACCTCACATCATCATGTAAAAATATTTATATACATCAACAGGACTTGTAGTTGTATAATCTGAAGAATCATTTTTTGATTAAATATAGAGCTGCAACAATTAGTCCATTATATTTATTGCTGTTTTGCTAATCAAATTATTGTTTTCAGTCATTCTTCAGCAAAAAGACTTAATATTCTCTGGTTTCAGCTTCTTTAACATTGTGATTTGCTCCTTTTCTTTGTCATGTGCAACAGTCAATTAAAAATCTTTAGGTTTTGGATTGTTGGTCAGAAAAAATAGCAAACTGAAGACATCCCCACGGGCTCAAAGAAATTGTGAGTGCCATTTTTTCACAGTTTATAAAACACTACATTTTATAAACTAAACGATGAATCAATTAATCAAGAAAATAATCATCAGCTTAATCATTGATGAAAATAATTGTTAGTTGCAGCCCTGAAGAAATATTATTAGGAGATAATGTAACAAAGACACCTTTTTTGTGGGTACTATACACTGTATTTGTGTGAACTTGCACCTCAAGACTTTCAGGATGTCACTTAACAATGTTAGTTAGATATTAAAAAACGTCCATAACCTGATCTCTCATACAACAGGTTTCACTCTGAAGAATGGAAGATTTCTACATTAACAACACTTCACAGATGAAAAGCAATAATTACAGCAATGTCTATAATTCCACTCACAACTTTTATTATGTTGAACCACATATTATGTCTGTGATGACATGCATAATCATTAGTATCAGCCTTCCTTTGATTCTATTGGCCATCTACGCTCTTTATTCCCAGGTGAGTACTTTATGACTAAGATTTATTAATTTTAGGTCATGTGTCTGTCATACAGTCTGTCTGTAAAGAATCTTCATCCTGCTTGGGGGCTGGAAGGAAGTCTTGTAATGACCTATAAATTGAAGCTAATTGGACCCTAAACACATGCAGTTTACATGTGTAGCTCCATTCCAGCCTTCTCTTAAGGTGAGGTTAACAGCATCATTAACTTGTAGAAAAGAAATTGTCATCAGGTTTGTCACAACAATTTGTACAGAATTATTTGGGCTCATTATTTTGGGTTTTGATTAAATCAATGAAGAAATATATGAAACGTTGTACAGACATTTTGTACATAGATCCTAAATGAAAACACCAGAAAATTGTTCATTTCTACCACTGATTTCTTGTAGGTGCAAAATGACAATGTTGCTCCAATCTACATCATCAACCTCCTCATCTCTGACATCATTCAGCTCTGCGGCCTGATCATCTTAGTGGCAAAACCTAAGAACTGGATGATCTCTCTAATCTTCTCTTGTATTTACGACGTTGGTCTGGTGACCAGTGTTGGCTTCATGGTCTGTATCGCCCTGGAAAGGTAGCTATCTGTCTATCCTGTGTGTTTTTAGCTACTTCCATGTGTGTGACCATTATATTACCATATAAATCTGAAGCTCCTCAAAGTCAGGAATATTCTGTATCTGATGATAGACTGTGTATCTTGTGTTACAGGTATTTGATCATTGCATGGCCACTGTGGTACCGCTTCAGAAGAACCATCAAGATCTCTCTTGTGGTCTGTGTTGTGGTCTGGACCCTTCCTGTTTGGGTCTCTCTTTTAATTTTTGGGGTTAACGATCTTAAGGTCTCACTAAAGATTGCCGCTGTCTTCCTCCTCGTTCCTTTCCCACTGCTCATATTCTTCCTGGGTGGAACCCTTAAAGCCCTGTCTGCTGCCATCTCGGTCCCCTCTGATGAAAAACGACGAATTGTTGGAATGTTGGTCCTGGTGTTGCTCAACTACACACTGCTGTTTCTACCCATCATCATCTGGTTCCTGGCAGG
Source organism: Scomberomorus guttatus (assembly GCA_038419695.1). Lineage (NCBI taxonomy): Eukaryota > Metazoa > Chordata > Actinopteri > Scombriformes > Scombridae > Scomberomorus > Scomberomorus guttatus. The sequence goes on from CM076458.1 coordinate 2,832,962, forward strand.
AGAAGTCAGTTATAATCTTACCTTCGCCAGGCTGACTCTCATGCTTGTTCGGTTCAGTCCTCTTGCAGACTTGATTCTGTATGTTTTCATTAGGAAAGGGGTCATAGACAAGCTTTTGGCCTCTCTGTGTTGTTGCAGAATGGACAGCGATGATAACAGCAGATCATCAGCATGAAAGACAACAACATGTATACAGTCAGCTCACTGTCCTCTATCAATACTATTTCCAATAAGACACCTAACAGTAGTGTCAGGGACCGAGCAGTGAGGATACTAGGTGTAAAAAACAAAAATAGTAATTTATTTACAATTACAGTTGGAATGAACAAATAATCATTCAAAATACAGAAATAGGAAAACTAGAAAATAGAATTTCAAAAACGAGGGCGCTTTAACTTAAATTGAGGTCAACTAAACAAACAGCAACTTAGGACTGAACATAACTGACCTGACTAGTGACACAAAGGGAGGGTTTATAGACAAAGGCTAGCCTACACAGACACACAGGTGGGCAGGAATAAACAATTAAGTCTATTTACAACCAGTCTAACTGTCAAACAAAAACAACTAAAGTTAGACCATGTCCACACTAAGCTGGCTAAATTTGTAAATGAATGTTTTTCTCTCTGTCCAGACTAAAACAGCTTTTCCAAAAACAGCCTCCACAGTGTGTAAATGTGGAAACACCAGCTTGGTGTCATACTGTCCCACAGTAATTCCATTTAATTGGATCCTGAAAGACAGACTCCCCTCTGGTACACCCAGTTGGCCTCTTCCACTTCCTGTTTGTCACAGTACAAGAGGCCACCTTAACTGGTGCTGCATCTTTTGGCCAGAGAGAAGAAACATGAGCTGTTCAACACCATGATCACACTGTTATTATAGCTGCCACTCTGTCTTATTTCTACAGGGAGAGCATCATATCAAGTCTATAGACTTTTTTCTTCTTTATCTTTATCCTCTCATACACATTATAAAGTGTTACTTTTTTCCTACTTATAAATAGTGTATGTTTATGATTTGGGTGTGTGTGGGGGTGGGGGGTGGGGGTTGGGGGGGGATATGTTTGTGCAAAAAAAAAAGTAAACCACATATGATTTACTTTTTTTAAAATTTAAAGCAAGTTATTTGTGTGTGTGTGTGTGTGTGTGGGGGGGGGGGGTGGATTGTGTTCGGCATGCTATGGCTTGGCAATATAGATAAAATCACAGTACTTTTTGTTGTAAATTGTAAATTTCCTGGAAATTTAATAAAAATATGTTTCTAGACAAAAATGAGAATGTTTGCTTCTGACTAACTCTGTGAATGTCAGGGATTATATTTTCCATCTTACAGTTCTTCTGTAAGTTTTGTAATGTTCTAATGTAATGTTAAAATATAAGTGGTGAAAAAATTGTTGAGAAATAAGCTGCCATCCGGTCTCACGCTGACCAATGGGAGATTTCTACATCAACAGCACCTCACAAAACAGCGTCTCATATGTGACAGTGTAGATTGTCATCTGCATCAGCCTTCCTTTGACCTTACTGGCCATCTACACTCTTTATTCTCTGGTGTGGATATTATTAGTGATATTGTTATTCCGATGAACAATGCATACACACTGTTAATGCCTGTTTATATCTACTGAAGGCATTATTGACAAAAGACAGTACTTAGTCCTCCCTGGTGATATTAATGCATGTACATTTCAGTACAGTTAAGATATCTCAGGGCACTCTTCACATAGAGCAGAATGTACTCTTTCATTTACAGAGATGGACATGATGAAACCAAATATCAGCTACATGTTTGTAGCAGAAAATGCATGTCATATCTTACAAGTACAACAGGAAGCTAATGAGTGTCATTACTCACTGTGTGGATACGACTAAACAGTAGACTTTGAGAAAAAAGAAGCTAACAGCAATGTCCAGACATGTCAGTGATGTGAGTCCATATATCCAGAAAAGGTGTTTATTAAAAGTGAGTATTTCTGTTATGTCTTCAACAGCCTCTTTGGTTATAGCTAAGGCTATTAAAAAGAGTAGCAACCAGACAGCTTCCACAAAATTGTCTGACAGTAACACTTCTAATTTCATACGTGCAATAATTTCCATTGAAACTGCTGCACAGAGGCTGTTAAGAAGCAGATAACAATCTGCGGTCGCTGATACATTCAACACATCATAACAGTGGAACAGCAGCACGTAACCAGGAAGCTTTGTGGTATTTTACTATTTAGCATATATACAATTTTAAGCAGGAACTTCTTGAACACATGTTTATATTTTCCTATGTTAATCCTGCTGTATTTCCCTACTTTAATTAGCATTATTATTTGTAGTAGTAGTAGTAGTGATAGCAGTAGTAGTGCTCCTGCTGTTTTTCATTATGTGTTCACAGTACTTTTATTTGTGAGTTGGGTTTTCATACTCAGGTTTTTCTTTCCTCTCCATGCGTCCATGTTTTCTCCAGTTCCATTTTGTGCTTTATCAGCATGTTTGTGTGAAGGGCATCATTCTACAGCGACTACATCTACGACTACAATGACACCACGTACGACTACGACTACAATGACATCATGTTTGAAGAGTTTGCCTTTCTACAAAATGAATTTCCAACAGTCTTACACACGATTACATTGACTCTCATCCTGATAGGTTTTCCACTGACCTTACTGGCGATCTTTTCACTGTATTCACTGGTATGTAAAGAATTATCAGGCTTTCCTGTATGTAGAGATCAGCAGGGACCTGGTAACTGTTGCTTTCCACAACATAGTGCAGCCAAGATGTTGCAACAACACTTTTGTTCACTGGCATATTTTTATACATAGAACTACAGTTGGTATGTGTGTAAAATGTATTAGGGAAGGTAGATCATTCATGTTAAATAATAAGTTTATACATTCCCTGCTGTCTTTTTCATCTAAGAGTAACCCACAGTCTTCCTGTTTCCTGTGACATAGAAACATCATTCTTTGCTCTGTGTAACAATTTTTATTTACCACAGCTGATGCAAAGAGTTACAACAGTTTTTGTATCTACAGATTGATTTTTTATGCGTTTTAAGCTGCTTTAACTTGAGCCTAGTAGTAGAAAGGTATGTCATTCATGCAGAAGTCAGGCTGCAGGCTCTCAAAGGTGCAGTCAGACGTGTCCATGGCACAGCGGCCGCAGTGGCAGCTCAAAGCCACGGGGTAGGTGACTGTGGGATCCACACCGGGAGGACAGTCAGGAAGTTCAAACGTCTTGTAGTACAATTCCCGATATGTGCACACATGCTGGTACACTTTGCTGAACGGTATCTTGATGACAGGGTCCTGGAGGGAAGCACAAGTAACAGGGTGTGTCCATTTCTAAAGACTAACGCCACAATACTGTCAACCTACACGTCATACGTGGGGTCGGGTTCCTAGTAGCCCGTGATGATAATTTCACCAAAACCTCTAAAATAACTTCACTTTTTAATCTCTATATCTATATATAATCTATACAGTGTAGTATACATATCTATATATATTACCCCTCTGTGATGTCATCAGGGTTCACAGCATCTCTTTCTATAGCTATGCTGATGACACAGGACCAATTGATGCTCATCTTAGATATTTTTTTAGATATCAGCGCCTGGATGTCACAAAACATTTTACAGCTCAACCAGGATAAAACTGAAATTTTAGTCATAGTTTCTAAGACTCAAGAAACCTTGTTGTCTGTGACACAGAACTGAACTTTAGAGCTTCTTTGTGTCACCCAATCTGTTTTTTATCTTCTAAAACATAGAGCCAAAGTGTGACCATTTCTCTGTCTGAGTGACACAGAGAGACTAATGGATGTTTTTATATTCATATTCTGAGCGCTGACCAGGACCAGAAGGAGAGAACACATTACACCTGTTTTAAAGTCCTTACATTGGCTGCCTGTCAGTTTCCGTATTGATTTTTAAATTCTTTCACTTGATTTTAAAGCTCTTCATTGTCTTGCTCCAACATGCTTATAATGCATGACCTCATATCCTCTGCAGACCTTTAATTGTTCCACAGTTTTATCTGCTCTGAGCTGCTGGAACAGTCTGCCTGAGGATCTGCAAGAGCAGCGGAAAGTGATGATGTCTACACTTAAAACCTCTTTAGTCTGGCTTTTCATTAGAATATTTTATTCATTTATTTTATTGTATTCATGTTTTAATATGTTTTATTCCCCCTTATCTGTTTCATTTGCCACCGTCTTTTATCTGTTTTATCCAGTTGTAGTTTTATTTTATTATAAATCTATTTATTGGTTTTTTATTGGTTATTTTCTTATTTTCTAATATTGTTTACATTTGTTCTGTCTTATTATCAGCATGTCAGTCATCTGTAAAGCACTTTGAATTGTACTAACCTGTACAAAAGGTGCTATACAAATAATAAAAATTTATAATAATAATGAATAATAAAATCGATAGATTATAAAAGAATCAACTGTGGATGAAAAGTTCTAATCAACAGCAGCCCATTTTTATGAACTAATTTATTTTAGTTAACAGGTGACACAAGTGTTAAATGCAAAATGTCAAAAACACACTAAGAGAGCAGCTGCTATAAAAAGAAACTGCACCTGTAAGACTCATTGCCTCGTCATGCATCACAGACAATATACCTTGGTGATGCAGTGGCCACTGCAGATGGTTGTTTCCACCGGGTGACACTTGGCACAGCCCTCTTTCTCCACAGACACCGTCTGGTTGATGAGCTGGCAGGGCGGCAGCTGGAAGGCCGCTGGTGATGGAAGATATTGCAGGTTGATTTAAGTATGTCACACACTATAACTCTGTGTGTGAACTGTTCATTCTGCAGTATTGACATTTTAGATTTTTTAATGTCTGCTTGCACCTTTTCAGAATCAGAATCAGCTTTATTATATGTTTACACATGAATAATAATAAAGCCATATTGTGTATACACAACCTGTTGTTGAAGGTTTATTTTCATTGGTGTCTTTCTTATGAAAGTGTGACATTTTCCATTATTGTCCACTGTAATTTAAAGATATGAAAGGGGGGTGTAGCTAAGTCAGTGTTGCTTTGAGTCTCATTGGTCACCAAAAGATGTTAATAAAGGTTAAAAGTTACTTCACGTTTTATTTCTTGCAGAAAGAGTTATTTTCCAATAATAACATTTTTACTAAATGATGTGGTGAAAATAGAGTTTCAGATTAACATAATCTCCAAAGATTAAAGCTGTTTTATCGTCTTACCTGCAGGAGTCAGGGGCCAAATGGGAGATGAAACTCCCAGAAACAAACTCAGCATCAGGGGAAACATCATTCTGGTGACCTGTACAGCCATCGTCCTGGAGGAGACGAAGCTGGTTCGTTAAACAGTTAATTAGCAGGCTCACTTAACATGGTTGGTCGTGGAGGAAGGTAGTTCCTGGAGGATTTACTGAGTTATTGATCTGGATCTAAATTCTCTTGAGGAGCACAGGTGGTGAAATTCAGTTAATTCTTCTAATTTAGCCTCTGTGTGATCATTTTGTTTGCAGATTCCTTCTGACTTGATGGTACTAGTGTGTTTTGTTTATTCATGTGTTTTTCTTTGTTGTCTTTTCCTTGTTTGTTACTATTCTATATATAGATATAGCATAGCAAACATACCAAGAGTTTAAACATTGTCATCAATGACTAATGACTTTATACACAGATATAAAACCAGCGCTTAACAAAAAGCAAAGTAAAGATAAACTGAAAATCATCATTGGATTGTTACTCGTTTTTTGTTTGTTTGTTTTTAACTGAGTATCCCTGCTTTAACGCTTAGTTTGTTTAATGCTCATTATGGAGTTTAAAGGCCCTGAAAACACATTTTCTTTTATAATATGAGGTACATGAAGACAATGTTTTCTGCCAAAATTAGATCAGTTTTACTTATTTCACATCAAAGATTTTTGCGTTTCTTTTTAACATTGACAACTGTCTTTGTGGCTTGTTGTAAAGAGGAAATACACACAACCAGGCAATATGTCACCTGCTCTTCTACTATTGTTATTCATTGACTTCTATTCATGACATTTGAATTTAAATAGTACAGTTAAATAATACAGTCACCATTATTTACTTTCATACATTCAAAATTTTAGATGAAACCAATAAATAAATCTCCTTGTTGTTGTCTGTGAGTCGACTTACCTTTCTGGAGTCTGCCGCCGGTGTGCTGAGGCCGACTGTCCTGGTCAGTATTTATACAGCAGAGAGGAGTCTGGTATCCAGGATGAAACTCACTCATGTTGGATGTCACACTGCTTTGACCCTGGTTGCCTGTTTCCATGACACTTTTACATCCAGTTAAACACATACAAGCTTCCAGTATAATATAATATTAAAAGGAGTAGTTGGAGGTTCAGCGTCTAACTCAAGAAGAGAGGAAAGTTTAAAATCATATTTGGTGTCCACATGGTCAATGACTAAATCACTGTACAACAGTTAAGAGAGATAATTGAAATAGTAATACTATTAAATTATTAGTATTTAGTTCTTTGTCTGTTTCACTATTTTTGTATTAAATGTCCTCTATTGGTTACATTTTTTTAATATTAGTGGTATTCAGTGGCAGAATGTAACTAAGTACTGTAGCCTACTGAAGTACAATTTTAAGGTACTAGTACTTTACTTTATTTTTTTCTATTTTACGCTACTCTGTATTTATACTCCACTACATTTTAAAGGGAAATATTGTACTTTTTACTCTGTTGCATTTATTTCACAGCTGTAGTTACTGGCTACTTTTCAGATCAATATTTTATATGTAAAACATCTGATCGTATTTATAAAATAACAATAAAATCGCATTGTTATAGATTCCACTACCCAGCAGTATTGTAGTTAATTGTAATTATAGTAAGTTGTTAAGATTAGCTTCATATTGACAACTTTAAAATACAGCTTACTTTGATGCTTTCTACATTTTGCTTCCAATACTTATGTACTTTTACTAAAGTAAGATTTTGAATGCAGGACTTTTACTTGTAGGGGAGTATTTTTTCATTGTGGTATTTCTACTTTTACTTCAGTACTTCTTTCACCACTGGTGGTATTAGGAGTATTATTGTCTGTGACCACCAGAGGGAGCTTTTGCCCTTTTCACAGCCCTCTCTTGTATTGTAAGCAGTAGGCTAAATTATGTGCATCCTACACTAGGCTGTTTTATTCATCTTTGTTTAATTATATGTCTATAATGTCTATTCATGTACTGCTCATACTTTACTTGTTATCAGGTTTACACAGAAAAAGGGACAATGCAGAATGGAGGCTAAATTATATTTTTTGAGTAATATAAATATTAGATTGTCCGTAATAAGAACAGATCTGAGGCTTCAGATTCCTGGTTTTCACCCAAAGCAGTTGTCAATAACAAAACAGAAATGTGTATATGGAGATACATGGCTAATGGCCCAACCCAGTGCTTGGTATCTGATTATAGATTGAACCAAAATATGCATATTGTCAACAGTAAAAAAGCAAAATGTCCATTAACCTATGTGAGAAAATTCCAAAAACAATTATTGCTCAATATCCCTTTAACAAAAATTAAATAAGAATCTATAATACTTTTATAAATATACTATATAATGTATAATATTTACTTTATCTTAAGAAATTGGATTTATTTGTATTTAACTCTCCATTTTTTTACATAGTTTTTTTATATTAAATGCCATTAATCCTCTCAAAGAGGTGTTTAACTTTGTTGTATTGGTCATACAGACTCCTGAAAATGATCAGGCTATTATTGTATTTGTCAGAAGAGCTAGTTGAGGAAATAATTTCCATCTTGACCACATGTACACAGGATAAAAGACTGTCAGGTAGTAATCTGCTGCTACCGGTGGAATAATCCTGTTTTATCAGTGCGGGATCACTGTGACACACCGGCTTCCTCCTGACATGGTTTATTTTAGACTTTGATCCTGCATCGTTTAGAGAATGAAGGCTATTAATGGGTGAAGATGACATAGTATGATGCCTGTTTGGGACAAATAAGCAGCCCTCAACCTTGAATTCGAATTCCATTAATTGCTTCTAATTGATTGCTTATATATGCTAGAGAGAGAGAGAGAGAGAGAGAGAGAGAGAGAGAGAGAGAGAGAGAGAGAGAGAGAGAGAGAAATAAGAGAAACAAGAGAAAAAATAAGAGAAAAACAATGCAATGTAAGAAAGCAAGAAATACTCAGAAAAAATGTATACATACATACATTTTTAAAAAGGTAAATAAACGGCATTTTATATCTACATAAACTTTCACTAATATCACAACGTAACCCGGTGTTACATCGTATTTGGGGACCCATCATTATTCTGTGACCTGCAGTGTTGGAAGAAATATTCAGATCCTTTACTCAAGTAAAAGTATCTGTTATATTAAATACATTTAACAAAGTGCATCATTAATACTGATGAGTCAATGCATAAGCAGCATTTTAATATATCAGTCACAGCCCGATTTTGTGCAAAATTAGTACTTTTACTTTAGTACTTTACATAAATTTTGCTGGTAATACTTCTATACTTTCACTTAAGGAGGATTTTAAATGCAGAATTTTTACTTGTAATTAAGTATTTTTGACATTGTGGTATTGATACTTTCACTTAAGTAAAGGATCTGAGTACTTCTTCCAACGCTGCAGGTCACTCTGATGAGTCACCAAATTCGGTGTAACACCGGAACTATACATCAGCAAACGCTGTTTCCTCTTCTCGAGTCGGCGATTTATAGCAGTCGGACCTATTCGGCATACACAGCGCATGCGTAGAACCCAATGTGATTACGAAAATGCCTGTTACATGATTGTTTTTTAAGGTAAAATCGTTGTAAATTTTGCATTAGGAGACACGCGCGGTGGTAAAATGACAGGTGAACAGGAGGAGACCAACAACAAGGTAAAATCCGGAAGTAACATGTCGTTGCTAGGAAACACGAAGCTTCCAATTTTCAGAAGGTCAAGAGTTGCAGAAACGTTCATTTGATTTGTTACGTATTAAATGTTATTCTCGATGAAGTGTCGTTACGATTATGTTGGCTGTCAGATCAGCTAAAAGCTAAAGGAGAAGCGAACACAGAGAATAGTCGGTTATAAATGATTTTACGTCACACATTTGTTTCCGTCTGAGTCGTGTGTTGACGTCCAAAAAATGGCAAACTCTTTTTTAATGAGCTAAAACCCAGGTAATATAGCCAAGTCGAGCTTTAAGTTTAGGGAGTCAGCAAAGTTAGCCAGCAAATGGATAGCCACGATCAGATATGATCGGTTTAAGCCAGATCCCGCTTGAAAATGTAATACTTAAAGATTAATATGGGCACAGACATGGAGCTCAAATCTCTGATAGTGAGTGAAATCGATTTTCTGAAACATGTTGTCCTAATGAAAAATTCGGCTCACAGTTTATTCCCAAAATAGCACTACAGTACAATAAAAGATTGACTTTTGTCAGCAGCTCCACCGGTCGATAATGTCATCCAAATGCACACTTTAAAGGACAGGTTCACAGTTTCTCAAGTCTGTGTATAAACAGCAGTCAGGTGTCCATATGAACAGTGAAAGAGGTTTTCCTCACTGTTTCCTCACCTTCAAATATGCTTTTACACATGCTTTTTTAAAATGTGTTTTAAGACAGACTTGAAAAATTGTGAACTTGTCCTTTAACACTTTTTTAAGGGAGTTGTATTGTATAGTGGTGTATCAGCTGTTATATATAAACTGATGAGTTGATACCTAATAGACTTCATTCATGCTATAGCTGACACTGAAATCTTGGTTCATAAAGTACTTTAATATGAGTATTATGTAAACTTGCATGATTCAACATTTAAGAATTCAAGGAAAACTTGTGCCCCGGCTTATGTCCAGAGATAGAGAACACATGCATACAGTAAAGATATGAAGTAGAAGTATGAATTTATGTCTCAGTTTTACATGCAAGAAAAAATGTCACATCTGGGGTCTGTCCCTGTCCCTTTGTCTCCCCTCTCTGTCTGTCTGGGCTTCAGGGTTTTAGGCTGCTGGGGATCCTGGATGTCCAGAAAACTCCGTGTGCCAGAGAGGCCATCCTGCACGGAGCTGGAGGCTCACTAACAGCTGGCCTGCTGCACTTTCTGGCCACCAGTGAGTCAAGCCTGAACAGTTTTTTTTCTTGAGACATTGTTTGACTTCCATACTGGGTTCACAGCCCCAATTTAATCATTTTTCAAGTGTTTTGTATGCATTAGTGATAACAAATCATATAAAAAGTTTTGAATAATTGTGAGAAGAACAAAAAAAAGGATTTTTTTTTTTTTTTTTTAATGTGTAGCATCTATGAATCAGAAAAGATAGGTGAGGTATTTGTACTTAAATCTATTCACGCACACACACACACACAACTCAGTATAGGCACATATATCTAGAACACATCATCACATTTAAACACATCCATCCATCTACAAATATCTGTATTCATGAATATATTGCGTCTATGTTTTGACTTGTGCTTCCCTTCTGCCTCCAGTGTTATTGTTTTCAAAGAGCTTACTCCCAGTATTCTGAGTAAATGTCCTTTTGATCCATTATTATCACGCCTAATAAGACAAACAAAATAATCTGGACGCACAGAAATTTTCATAATACATTCTTTTTCCGTTTTCACACCAATCCGGTATGAATTTAACGTTTCACGTGAACAACATATGTAGCACTCAGTTTTATGTGATTGTTTTTTTGTTTTTTTTGGTGAAATTTGGACAACCTGTCGAGCCAAATCAGAGTTTTTAAACTTAATGGGACCATCCCCAGATTGATCCCTGCAACAGCTTTGTGCGTTTGTGGGTGCTTTTATTATTATTTTTTAGGGAATTTTACATGTTTATTTAATAGACTATGAGTCAAAAGATGAGCGGAAATGAGGAGAGAGAGATGGGAATGCAAGAGGAAGTAGACCATGTTCTTGTCCTAATTCCATATTCTTCTCTCATCTTGTCGATGTCTTTGATAAATCAGCCAGCAAGTCCCTTCTTTATTCGGATGAAAATCGCCCACGCCTCCTGTTTCTGACACTGAGAGGCAGTAGATGTTTAACTTGGCAGAAAAAAGGTTATTTGAACTCTGAAATGAATTTGTGTTGTGTTTGAACTCTCAGCAGCAGCTTGTCCTCTTGTCTGCAGGTCGGGTGAAGAGGTCTTTTGATGTGGGATTTGCAGGCTTCATGCTCACCACACTTGGATCTTGGTAGGTTTTTATGTTGTCTTTATGCTCACCTGTCTTTTACTGTTTGATCACAACAAACACTTTGTCGTATCAGGTAACCTGTTATTTGATTATTGCTTACATTCACACCAGGAAGCTGTATTTTGAAGGTTTTATGCGCACACAAATCTAAAATGTTATCAATATCACTTTAACTAGGATTTTTGGATTTAGTCTTTAATCAGAGATTCACCTGTTTTCAAATTCAAAGCAAATACCCTTGGATTTTATTTTTTGAGCACCACAGCAGGGAAAATTGGACTCGGTTGCAACTCTCTGAAAAACTTTCAAGCACAGGTGTCAACTTGCTTGTTTAGCAAAAAAGTGATTTAAGTTCATTTGCTAAATCAAATTAAGTCCACCTGTCAGCTGTTCCTCTCAGTAGAATGAAGAAGTCAATTTGAAATTTTAGGAGGGAAAACATTGTTATCCGAGCATCATGTGTGTCCCTGAAAGCCAAATTTCTGCAGTTTCCAGTTACCAGAAACTCTGCCATGTCTCCCTCCAGGTTATACTGCAGGATGAACAACGCTAAGCTTCGTGTACAACAGAGGATGATCCAGGATAGCATCAAGAACAAGGTCGTGTACGAAGGGACCATCCTGGACCCCACAAACAAACCCCGAGCAGAAACACCATCAGGCCCCTCATGACCTCCAACGCTGAAACTCCTCCTCCTCCTCCTCCTCCTCCTCCTCTGTCAGGGCTCGGAGGAGACGAGATGACTCTGTCAGCTGTCACTGTCATCCTGTTGTTGTGTTTTCCAAAAGACTGACTTCAACTGCACAAATGATGGAATGAAAAAAAGTTGTATTTTGTGGGTCCTGTTTTGTTTTTGTTTTCTTTGCGTTTTTTTTTGTCTGACAATTTAGGAAACTGCAAACCCACAACAATTAATCTCGTAATCTCAGCCTGTCCACATATGGATTTTTTGACTGAAAGAGGAAGCTGCTCTTAATGTGTAGCCTGATCCTGAAACAACAAAATTATTTGTGATCCAAATTTATCAGTTAAATTCTCAGTAGCTGAAATTCTGTGATTCCAGCGACTAATTCAGTCTTCATTATTTACACCAATCAACCACTAAATAGAAAAACTACTAGTGTGACGTCGGTCTGTTGCTGTACATAATCTGCTGTGCATTTGAACCATCCTGAGCCACTGTACTGATAATTCATAAAAGTGGTAGAAAAAAATAACTTTGCTTAGATTACAGGTGCAATAAGGGTAAAGCAACACAACATGGGGTTAAAAATGGCAAGATATTGACATCTTATTAATTGATTGTTTCATTTAAACAGAAAAAAAAAAACGATCCAGTTTTAAGTCAGACTGCATCCCTGAAAGGTCAAAACCACATTATGGACTCAAATGTTTTCATTCAGATGTCTCTTTTTAAATTAAAAATGCATGTTTGAGGCAGGGTGTGTATCAGAAACACAACTCATGTGAGTTTATGTGATGCAAAGTGCTGTGAGTCAACATAAACTGTATGTATTATGCTATGTGTTCTGACTCTTTCTTTAAGAATTGTAACTGGGAAGCATTTTTAAAAGGTAAATCAGCACTGAATCATTACAATACTTCTGCTAAGGTGCTTCAGAAGTAGTTAAAAATGATGAACAAGAATTATAAAGTAATTAAATGGCTGATTTGCAATCAGTGATGTCACAGCAGGTGTTTGTGCAGCATCCTTGAAGTTGTTAACCTACAGATGGCTGTGCAGCAGCAGTTATGTGATTCAGTGTTGAATCAGCCTTGAAATTCACATGGAAACCTGATTATTTGATCACTTAGTATTTAAGCGGTAAATGTGTGTAAAATAAACTGAAATGAAATGTAAAAAAAATGGTTTGACTAAGTTGATTGTCATGTTTGATATTTTGTAAATTCAAATATATCAGTTAATTGAAACAAAGATGGTTAATATAAGTCATTATCAGCAATGGTTTTATCCATTGAGAAAGCACAGCTGTAATGGTGTATAACCTCTAACTGCTTAACGTAGTATTTTGTGATTGGTCTACACAGTGCTGTTTGGAGACTGTGCCTGATCCTCTTTATAGCTCTTTATAAGGAGTTAGATATAATAATAAAGATGTGGGAGTTTAAATAGATCCTATACTTACTGTAACTCACCCTGGATGAAGTATGTTGGTAGTATCTATCGTTTTACCCAGGTTTGGTGTGCTGTTGTACAACCGGACAGCCAGCAGGTGTCACTACGTCCTTGAGTTCAGTCCCTGCATTAATCTCTCATCCAGTCCCACACTGTACCTGTGACACGTGTCAAGAATCCTGCTGAAGAAAGTGAAACGTGGTAGAAGATTTAAGTCGTTAAGTCTCGTCTAGAACAAAAACAAAATTCGACTTTCATGATGTCTGTGTGTTTTTACTGGCAGCAGACTCAAACAGCTTTACTCCTTACAGCCACTTTCTATTACTGTAAATTAAATTCTGCACTTTTCAATTTTTTTTTTACATAAACAGAGAGAAGAGAAGGTTTTTACAGACTTTCACCTATTTTAAAAGTAAAGACACTAGTGATGCTGCAGCTAATGCAGACACACTTGTAGCCACACTAAGTTACTTTTTCTCGTCTTTTAAAACACAGATATTTACATGACCATAATACTTCATTGATTCACAATTTTTTCCACCATCTAACCCAAGTTCTAAATTTCAAACAGTTTACAGTATGTTCTGTGTTTCTCTTCAATCAATATTGTGCCAAAACAATATTAGTCTTCTTGTTAGGGACTAAAGTCTTCTGAAACAGCCTCTGAGATCATCATGACACTACAACTCTCCACTGAAATCCAAGCTAATTAAAGTCTTTCACTGGTAGCAGCTTATTAAGGAGTTTTGACTAACAGTATATTAACAGTTTGGGGTTTTTTTTTGGCCACCTAGGTCAGGGTAAATGAGCCGAGAAGACAACACTGACACATGATCACCTTTTAAGTGTGGATATGGAGCAACATTAGTATTCATTTGGAGTGGTGTTTGTAAACCTATAAAAATATTGATTATAGTCGCTTTAAGCTCCTGAGTCATTGGAAGGGCAACATGAGGGAAAAGCTGTGGCCTTTAACCGAATCATTTCAAAACACATGAATAAATTTAACATGCAAAGAAACAACAATTAAGACAGTCCATTGTGTAGCTTCCACACTTAAACCTGCAGGGAGGTGTGCTCTACCACGAGACATCATGATAACTGTAGGCAGCGAACAAGCACACAAACTGCAACTTGCAGGAGCACTTTGACAGTTATGCAGCGCTGATTTTATTCCCTAAACTGACATTTGCTTTCGTCAGAGCTTCAAGCAGCAAGAAGGTACAGTTTGAAGCTCTTCAGATGAATCAGTAGCTGAAAGCAGCTATAATGAATATGTTTAAAGTCATAAAATCAGTGCTCCTGCCTTTTTGCGAGTTTGTGTGCTTGTCCACTGCCAACAAAAAAAAAAAAAAGTCAAGCATAACCTCTGTTGTACAATTTCCAACACAAATATTGGAACTGTTATATAATACTAATCTGCACTACGCTGGTAGCCTACTGCATACTTTCAACCTCATCACCAAACTAACCATCAATCAGAGGACACAGGAAGCAGACAGAGCAGCGTCCTTTAAACAACGATACTTGTGTAGTCTTATTATAGAAGACCTTTATCTCTATCTATGTCCCAGGGTCCTGTTGTTCCACCAGAGCTGTTGGCACACCGACAAATCAGGAGTGCGATGTCACCTCATATAATACCACAAAGATATGTTGTTACTTGACTTAGAGTGACACGGACATCAGGGAGGAGGGACAGGGGGGACAGTCTGGACATCTGTCACAACTCTGCATGCCTCACAGTCCTGTGTTGAATTGTCAAGCAGAGGGAGGCTATTTTAGTGCATCACCATGAGCTGGGAGGGCACATGAAGTCGGATAGGCTTTAAACAATTGCAAGGTTTGATTACAAAACTGATTATATCCATGTTTGGCTATATATCCGTGCAGATTTTGATGTTTGAAAAACAGTAATACTTATGTCATTACCGAATAAATGTTCAAATGCTAATATTAATAAATGATATAATAATCTAAACTGGCAGTCAATAAAAGAGAGTGGATATCTTATATTTGTAATGAAATATTTTTAAAACAGTCCGCACACCAAATTCCAGTATTTCTACCTGGGTATATTTTTGTCCATTATGACTTAGTCATGATAACATTTTACTACCCTAATAAGGAAACAAAACTGGCATTTGTTTCCTTATCAGGGCGTCTATTCATTTTGAATCACGGAACGAACAAAGATCTTGGCTGTGACTGAGAGGTCTGGAACAGGGTCAAAGTTTTACTTACCACCTACGCTGTAGACATTCAGGACTTTGGCCAAAAAAAAAAAAAAAAAAAAAAAAAAATCAGGGCAAAGAGCATAAACATCCTACATCTTTAAAAAAATCTGACAGAAATCATCCCAAACACTTGTGTATGAACAACAGTAAGCACAAAGTAGTTCACTAGGAATCCCTGTAGCTGTTAGCAAACTGTACAGTAGTTTGGCAACAACAGTTTATAATTTTTCCTTTATCATAGTGACAGTCAATGAAAACACCATGTGATTTCATTTTTTGAATTCAGAAACTTGCAGACACAAACCATCTTCTCATGTTTGCTACTATTTGTTCAGCAAACACACAAGCTGCTGAAATCGTTTGGAAGCTCTCTTTGCTCTGATCATTAATGTTCTTGCATCGGTCCGGATTTCCCAAATATCTACAAAGGTGGTGGGTAAAATGTTACTATGACCAATAGTCACAATAGACACAAATATGACAATAAGACCTAGGTTGATCATTTAAGGTATTTGGCTGATGCTGCACCACAAAGTTGCTTTAGTGTTAAATTGAGAAAAAGTTTCATGTGAAGCATTTTAACGGGATCTCTGCCATCTGGTGGTTACAATTTTCCAACATCAAAAGTGATGTAAAGACCACATCGATCTAATAGCAAATCTAATAGCAAAGACAGGCAGATTATTGTAAATGAAATGATTATATTACAAATTCCAGGTCACTGAAGCTCATTTGCTTTCATGTAATCTGTTTTGCTCTGCCTTTAGTAATTTAATCAATAGGCCTTCAAGGGAAAATAGCCCATCATTGGGTTGTTAAAGCAGCTCTGCTGATGTTTCTCTGTATTCATTCAGCAGTGGTGCAGCATGCTGAGAGGATTAACCACATGGATCATGATAAAAAAAAAAGAAATTTACACCAAGATTTAGTAAAATGTTTTTATTTTAACATTTAGATTGTTTTCAACAATAGTCTCATGTGACCAGTAATTGTTTTATATGCTGTAGCCACACTAAAATCAAGACTTTAAACAGTGTTTGAACAAATTTAAAATTACCTTAACTACTGGGCACAGAACCAAAGGCAGAAGGGTTCAGGGGCCCCCCAACGTAAGAATCTGTTTAAAGTTACTGTTGTTAAACGAGTACCCCACTGATTTAACATTGCACTCCTATAAAATTGTCGGACTCACAATGGACAGTTTTTAAAAGGATAAAAATGTAGCAGATTTCACACAGCTCCCTCCGGAGCCACAAAAGGCTTTTTACAACTTTTTTTTTTTTTTACATATGCAGTAGTACTCCCCAAACCTGCAAGCAGACTTTGATAATCACATTTTTTCCAACATGATATAGCTGCTTACCTACATTAAAGTTAACAAATTAATTCATGAATGTTTTACAACAGAAAAACTCTGCTTTAAGAAAGAATAACCTGTACCACAAGTTTTTTTTGTTTTTTTTTAATTGTTTA
The DNA here is from genome assembly GCA_038419695.1 of Scomberomorus guttatus. Classification (NCBI taxonomy): domain Eukaryota; kingdom Metazoa; phylum Chordata; class Actinopteri; order Scombriformes; family Scombridae; genus Scomberomorus; species Scomberomorus guttatus. The sequence continues at coordinate 2,850,030 of CM076458.1, forward strand.
CAATAATATTTTGTATAGTGTCTTATAGTATTGTGTATAATATGTGGCTTTGAGAAGACCTCAAACTGCCCTCCTTCACCTCCATGAACAAAATACTGAAGTTCAGATGTAGTTTTCAACCAACAGCAGCACTCTGGAGTTGAGGTTACAGTAAAGGGAAATGTTGTTGAAAAGACTAACATGTCTTAAACAGTAATCCGTCCATGCCTGAAAGTATCACTGCTGCATAAAATTGCAGAGAAAATGCTGAGCTCTTAAAACAAAGAGCATAGCTTTTTTATTTTTTCCATTTATGCTATATATAAAAGTATACAAAAATCAAAATATACTGTACTATAATTAAGTGTGTCATTACACATTGCATACATTTGTTTTGGAACCAGTATGTACATTTTAAAAATATATAAAAACGTATTTGAAATGAGGTTTCTTAATTAAATTGCATTCATAGCTCTTACCTAACATCTTGATTCTAACATTGGTTCACAAGCTTCATCGTTTTCATTTTGTTCTTTCAAGCTCTCGTCTTTAGTGTCGGATTTGGCGCCACCTTGTGTTTGTGCCGAGTTCAGCGCTTTCACTTTAAAAACATCCCACTTCTCAGGAATCAGGCCTCTGCTGAAGAGCAGAGACGCCAGGTAGGAGAACAACAAGATGGCTACCACAGCAGAAAGCATGCAGATGGTTCTGATTGGGGAACGCTGGATGTAAACATCATTTACCAAAACGCATCCTGGGAATTGGATGATGGGCGGTATACCTAGCAGCGGCTCCCCGCACAGCAACCTCAATAGCACGCCCACCATGCAGCCCAGAACGGCCCCGTAACCGTTGGAGACTCTGAAGAAGAGGACGCAGATGAGCTGAGGCAGCATGAGGGTGTAGGTGAGGTCAGATCGAAGCATCCAGATCATCAGGACGCTGTTGTCCAGGAAGGTGAGACACGTGCCGGCCAGCCCCACCACCACCACCGACACCCGGATCACCCACTGGATCTCCTGCTCTGAGGCCTGGAGGGAAGAAAACAAACAACAGTCAAAATGTGTGGCCCATCTTTTTTCACTGACATAATAAAGTCATTTTAAAGAGTCCGGAGACATGTGCACACCTTTTGCATTCTCAATATACAACCATGTACCTTCTTCCCCCGTTTAAAAGTTAATACTGATCGAAATGCTTTTAAAATGTTTCTATCTTGTGCATATAACGTTGTAATAATAATAAACTTTATCCATACAACACCTTCCAAAAGAGTTACAAACTGCTTTACATGAGAAAACTGCGATTAAAACATTTTAGTACAACCAAATTAAAGTATAAAAGTTCCGAAAATGAAGGAAATCTTAGTTATTTTTACTAAAATTGTTAATGCATACATCAAAAAAACTTTCTTTGTCCTGATATGGCTGGTGATTTTCTATATTTTTCTTCTTGTCAACAAATCTCATGTGCAAAACCAAACCAACAATGTACTGATCAGGCTTTGGACACAATACTTAATACTACTTAGTAAGTAGATTAATTCATTTTTGGTTTGGCTCTGCACATGAAATCTGTTGACAATAAGAAATATATGGAAAAGTTGTTATCTGTGTGATCTTTGTTCCTGAGTCCAAAGTATCTTCACTAATAATAATAAAAATAATTAATTGATAATGAGCAGCAGATTAGAATATGAATACACCTGTTAGGACCTGTGCTGCTGACCCAGTGACATAATGGATCAGGGGCTAAGAGGATTGTGGTTTTAAGTCTCGCTTGTGCACCTGCTTCGAAACCAGCTGAGCCATCAGGTCTTTCTGAACTGCATCAGCTCTCACATAGAGAGTAATTAAATATGAAGTATGAGACGAAAATGTTTGCTGATCAGACTCATAAATGCAAATATGAATTATCTTAGTTTCCATGATGACTTTTAAACAGTACTTTCTGAGTTTTCCTCTATGCATCCATCACGGTGAATTTTCTTCCATCAGTCTGTTTTTTTTCTCTCAGTGTTTGTCTGTGCTCATTGCTACAGAACATGCAGTACTGTACAGTATTGACGTTATTATTAGGCCACAAAGTCTGCAGAGAGAGAAGGTTGGGGTGGGTGGATGGGGCAACTAAATGTCAGACTTAAACTGCTGTTTGTTTATTCTAACCATGATGGCGATGGTCTGCTTATCTTAATGAAGAAGTTATTTTAATCCAAACTATGACCTTTTCCTAATGCTAACCAAGTTTTTTTGTGCCTAAACCTAACAAGTCACATATAAACAGTCCAAAACCCAAATATATTTTATTTACTATAATGTGAGACCAAGAAAAGCAGCAAATTCAGCAAATTGGAGCCATCAGATCTTTTACAAGGTTTTACAAGATCAGATGACTGAATGTTTGAGTAAAAACATTCTTTGTCTTCGAGGAGGGTTTTCACCTCTCCTGTCTTCTTCCTCACCTGGGTCCTCAGGATGTTCTTGTAGATGTTGGAGGTGAAGATAGAGGCTGCAGACAGCAAGGCAGAGTCAGTCGATGACATCACAGCGGCTGCCACCGCCCCGATGCCGATGATGGAGATGTAGGTCGGGGTGAGGTGCTGCAGGACGATAGGCAGGACGAGACCCGCCTCCCCACGCTCAAATGGAGACGGAGAACCATAAGAGGTCAAGTTCCAGTCTGAGGAACACAAAGGTAGTTTGACAGACAGCCGTAAATTGTAAAACGTGACTTTGTTCACTATAGATTAACCTGGAAAACTTACTCAAAATACTCAAAAAAGTAGTTATTCATTTTCTAAAATTTTAGCCTCCAACAGCTCAGTATGTAGTGCAGTTACATGAGATAAAAAGCTGAATATGAACATAAATGCAAATGAAAGCAGACAAACAGCAGTCTCTACAGTACCAGTATTTAAATTAATACAAAGACTTAAATGCAATATTTACTCATTTTAATCACTAGAAAACATATTAGCCAATTGGAAGCATCAATTTTTTTTATAAAAAACCTACCAGTGGGGTTATGTTTGTTCCAGAGGAAAAGCTTTTGCTACTTCTTGTTTAACTTTGGTATAAAACACCACAGACCTGCTTGTTAAGCATATATGATATATATCTGTAGTACATTTACACTGTATTACAAAACTTTTGGTACTGAAGTGAAAATCATTCTCTCGCTGCCATTAGACACCATCATCTGTTGCGCCTTTTTTTTTTCTGAGCAAATTTAAACTTTCTGGTTAATTCTATGAAGGTATGAGTCACACCTGTTGATGCAGCCACTGCACCGAGGAGTATGGGAGGGATGCCTAATGTGGGGACGATGAATGCAGCAGTGAAGCAGGTGATCTTGGCTGTAGCAGAGGAGGAGGCTGACAGCGTCCTCTGGTGGAAATTCTGAAGCCCCAAGTTCCCCAAACCCTTACAGGGAAAAAAGCAAGCAGAGAGGAAATCAAGACATTAAAGGAGGAAAATCAGGATATCACAGAAAAGAAACAGTTCTTCTAATGTGATGACAAATCAAATGTTATATTCTATTAGTTTATATTTGAATGTTTAATAATGTGTTTATATTTTTCTTGTATCATTCAAAATGAGCAAGAGATATGTCACTTCTTCACTAACATCTGTCTTTGCTTCCTGTTTGCACAGCACCTGCCTCCTTGAAGTAGTTGCTAAATGGGACTTTTATGTTGACATACTAACTACTAACTTGTAACAGTGACTAATGTTTGTGTTTGGATAAAGAAATGATGTACGACATGTTAATTAGTGAGATTTAGAAGGGTTGGTAGGTGTATTTCTGAGAGAGACGAGCTAGCTGTTTCCCCCTGCTTTAAGTCTTGATGCTAAGCTAAGCTAATTGGCTCCCACCTCCAGCTTCGTACTTTAACGTACAGACGTGAAAGTAATACTGATCCTCTCATCTAAGTCTCTTTATTTGGTGTATGAAACAAAGTCACAATTTGGGTATACGGGTTAAATTGTGTTTTCATTGTGCAGCAGACAAAATATTCTTTGATCGAGATGCATAGAAGTGTTTGAGGATTCTGGAAATACCTTCAAAACTGTGGTAACTGTTTGAAACCACCTTGGTTTGAGAAAAATCATCAGGGATTTATCTTTTAATAGTCATCTCTGTGACCTAAATATAACAGAACATGAGAGCCACAAACTGGAGCAGCTCAAAAACACTTATCTCAAAAACTCCACCTCCTCATACAGAGCTCACATACAGTGTACAGTATATATATATAGTACTTCACCCAAGCTTATTAACAGATTCAGCAACAGCATGCATCTTTACTGTAAAGAAAATTCCCATTAATGCACGTTTCCACCCCCTGCCATTTTGCAAATATTGGGAGTGGATGAATCAATATAAACAGCCGGTGACACTATTTTTCCAGGCAGGGCCATTAAACCATTTCAGAAGAAGTAGATGCAGCGAGATTATGTGATTAAAAGAGCGCCATTCAAACCTCAAATGGTGAAAAATAATGTAGAAAACATGATGGGAAATTGTTACATGTATTCATATGAGGAGCGTTACAGTCTCCTCATTGCTCCACACAGATCTGCTGTTTTGGTTTGCCACTATTTTTCGTCTTTTCAGTGGAGGAGAAACGTAAGTGGACGTTTAAGTCACATGCTTCATGTATGTCATTATTTGATCGTTAATCTGTTTCCATCGCATTTTGCTCTTATCGATACGCCAACTTTTCCACCTCAGCCAATTGTAAAAAAAAATAAATTCAAAATTCTTCCTGTCTTTTTTAATGCACAAATTGAAAATGTAAATAAAAACAGGAGGATGGAAATGCACCTAGCGTTTCATGACTAACAGCAATTTAGTGTATACATTAGCTAGCTGTAAAAGTTCCATTTTGCAACTACTTCAAGGATTTTTTTCTGCAAAAGCTATGCAAACAGGAACCCTAAGGGAGCATGTTCACGTACCACCTATTTGCACAGATCACAGTCTAATGAAACAGCAAAAAGGATATCATCAGCAAAAAGCAGAGGTGCTCTCCAGACCATGCCTGAAACGTGATAAACTGTCCATGAATTAAAATAAACAGAGAGGTAGAGGACATCCTTATTGGAGGCCTTGAACAAGCTTCATCTTGAACAAACTGTGTGTGACATTGGGTTAGGTTTTCTAGTTTCCATGAGAGCCCTTCCACCCTTACCAGCAGTAAAAAGTTATCGATCCACCTCCAGGCTCTGTCTGCCTCCAGAGTCCCGACCCACGGAGACTGGAAGGTGTAGTTGTAAGCCGTCTCAGTGATGTCCACCACAGCAGGGCACATCAGGGCGAAGGGGACACACAGCCACTAAGAAAAACAATGACCTTTAGTGAACTACAGTACACTAACAACCAACCATTCAGACTATCAACACAAGGAAGAATATCACCAGACAGGCATCTCTCATTAAGGATATACTAAAGAGGTCTGAGACACTTATCTTCAGAAAGGACCTCGGGTAAGACCAGCAATAACAAATGATGTTCATTTAAATGAATCTTCTAAAAACCTGCATGAACTGATTATTTTGTCTACTTGTTTTCAGCAGAAATAAGTAACACTGACATATCACCTTTTAAGATATGTTGAACTTGTTAGCAAACAGTTGCTTATTTCCACATCCAGCAGTTACGGAGCAACATTATCATTCATTAGGAGTCGTGTTTCTGTCCACCTGGTGAATGTAAGTCCAATATTCACTCTCTTTTAGCTGTTTTTGCTCTCTACCAACTCCTGAGGGAAATATCTGGCTCTTTAGCTGCTAAATGCTCCACTATGTTCACCAGCTAGTCTACAGCTAACTGTGTTTGGTGCTGAGCAGGTAGTGTACAGTGGCTTTTTACAGCTTTTTCTCTGAAAACAGCTGCCTAATGGGGCTGAAAATGACGCTACGAGAGCACTGAGAGTGAACCAAAACAGTAAAGTTGTAGCCGGACAGATAAACAATGAGCTGAAACTTGCTATAAAGCTCCGTAAAGCCGAGGGGAGCTGCAGAGTCGCTGATAATTGTCTGTAGGTTCATCACTACGAGCCACATCTCTGACATTACATGTTGTCATTTAATTGTCATAAGAGTTTTACTCCAAAATGAATTCAAATGCCATTCAAATTTAGTTAGTAGTACAAAATTCAAAATTACATTTAAAGCTAAATTTAAAATTGAAACTGAAGTAGCTAAAGCTGCTAACATGAATCCTTAAAGGAACGGCTCAGCATTTTGGGAAATACATTTATTGGCTTTCTTGCCGAGAGTGAGATGTGACGCTCGTGTCTCATGCTTTAATTATGGAGCTAAAGCCTTGACTCAAAGACTGGAAGCAGTAGGACATAGATAGCCCAGCTCTCTCTGAAGTACAAAAATATACAAAACCTTTGAAGTGCACTTTTAATGGATTGGTCCATGACCCCCAAGACAGCTAGGTAATAAATTAGTAAGCAGGAATAACTCACCAAGCTGATGAATATGAGGATGAGCTGTATAATGTCTGTGTAGGCCACAGAGTAGAGCCCTCCCATCAGTGTGTAGGTGATGGCCACAGCAGCTGAGATCCAGATACTCACAGTGTACGACAAATCCAGGATCACACTCATGGTAACACCTGTTAAACCCATATACATCTTCGTTTATACATACTGTCTATATACATACTGTATTTACACTTTTGAGTTACTTGTGAGAATGTTAAATTTTAATGTTTACCTTCTTTAATGGGACCTGATAACTTTGCCACTGCAGTTGATCAGTTTATTGGTCCATTTCACTCAGATATCAGTTCTACCACTAAGAATCTTGGTATCAAGCTGCTCTAAATCATTTACTGTTGGTTCAAAATGCAGCTGCCAGGCTATTAACTAGAACTAGCCATAGGTCCCATATTACCCCTGTTCTTGCATCCCTCCACTGGCTTCCTGTAAAATCCAGAATAAACTACAAGATCCTGTTGATAACATACAAGGCACTGCCTGACTTTGCCCCTAGTTACATTTCTGATTCCTCGTTCCACTCCAATCCTCAAATCTCAGCCTTTTATCCATCCCCCACTACAACTGCAAAACAAAAGGTGACCGCACCTTTGCAGTTTTAGCCCTAACCTCTGGAATCAGATTCTATCAGATTTGCTGAATCTTTGGACTGTTTTAAGCGGCTTCTAAAAACCCATCTTTATAGACAAGCCTTTTTATAGATTTCCATCCCTGTTGTATGTTTTGGTTTGTTTTAGTTTGGTCCGTTTCTCATTGTGCTGTGTTTTATATTGTATTTTATTTCACTTTGTTCTTTTGTATTTGTTTGTGTGTGTGTGTGTGTGTGTGTGTGTGTGTGTGTGTGTGTGTGTGTGAAACACTTTGTAACTGTATGTTTTAAAAAGTGCTATGTACTGTAAATAACGCTTTACTTACTTAATGTTTATCTTCATCGCTGTGTTACTAAGACCAAAAAAATGCCTCTCGATGTTTAACTAAACTTAACCTTAACACTAATCTCATTTTTATTATTAAAGAAAAAGGCTGGTGATTTTCTATATTTTTATAGAATTTAGTACTGTGTGTATGTGAAGTCTGATATATCTTATTCCTCTGTGCTGTAGACCTCCATTGTTTTTTAAATAAACTATTAAAAACAAATCAATGAGCCACATCGCTGCACTGGGTGAGATGTTCCCTCACCCCAAACACTATGGTTACAGTAGGTTGTTTTTAGAAACTGCTCCACTAATAACAGTGATCACATATTCAGTCTCAGGAGAGAAGCTCACTGTACAGCAGACCCCACTGAGCATGTGCAGGAACGCAGCTTCATTTACAGAGCTTCGCTAGTTTGTTGCGCTACATATCACAACCTCTTGACTTTGTACTACATTTTAAATTTCTCAAAGAACTTCAGTACAAAGTCAAGAGGTTGTGATATGTAGCACAACAAGCTAGCAAAGGTGTAAACAGAGCTGCATTCACACACATGCTCAGTGGCATTTGCCTTACACAGAACTACTCTCTGGAGACTGAAAATGTGATTGCTGTTATTAGTCTTTGGAGCGTTTTTTTAACAAACTAACGTGGCCAAACTCTTGAAGGAACATGTGACCCAGTGCAGCGGTGTGGCTCATTGACGTATTTTTAACACAGTATATCAGGCTTTGGATACACACCAATACTTGATAGTAGATCAGTTCATTGTTGGTTTGGCTCTGCACATGAGATTTATTAACAATAAGAAAAATATATCCTGTAAGATAAGATCATGTATGATAGATGTTTAGTCATCCTGGTGGGAATGTCAACACTCAACCCAAGAACAAACCCTGCTTTCTATTGTTATTGGGACATTTGGATAGAAATACAAACCCTTGTTACTGGTGCATTATTATACCATTTGAAGTATTGTGTGGGCGAGACAGGATTGAGCTAGCCATCTTTGTTTGTCAAGGGAAGGTTTGCTTGGAGCTCCTGCTTGGAGCTCCTGCTTTCAGCAGTAGTATTGTTAAATTAACACAAATCACATGTTGGAAATTCACTGTGGAACCACAGACATCTGCTACTGGCCACTGACTTGAGCTTAAAATTGCGTAAGGGCACTTCAGTAGCATTGTTAGGAGGGAGAGTCCCAGCTAATTTAAGCCTGTTATCTTTTGCTTACTATACTATACTATACTATACTGTACTATATCAATAGCACTGCCATATTAATGCTATCAATGAAAGAGATTCAGATTACAGGCAGTGAGCCAGTGAGGGCTTAATGTCTTACTTGTCATGGCCTGAGCTATTTTGGCACAGGTTACAGGCAGGGCTGAGTAAAATAGCTGTATCAATTGTGACCAACCCTGCATTCACCTGAAAGTAAGGTCAAATGTGTTTACATTAGGGAGGTGATTAGCTCAGAAAGATTGTTGCAAGTCTTTTATATGCCGGTTTCCCTTATCGCTGTTCAGTCTTTAAGGTTCTAGGGAAATGTGGGAGTCACTGTTGTCTGGACCTTTGTTACCCTCCAACTCTTACTGTTTATCTATCAGGTGAATAATGACTTCTTTTTGCAGTCACTCGCCTTGCCTAAGCTTTAATGAATGTTGAAAAGTTGAGCTTATCTTAATGTGAACTCATCCATCCATATACATATACTAACAAAATTAACACAATGCAGCTGAAGCCAAAGCTATCACTGAATTACTGATGAATACAGTAAGATGAATACACGCGTTGTATCATACGTTTACAGTTTAATACAGCCCGACCGATACCAAAGTTTGAGGCTTGTACCCGGTGTTGACATTTGAGTTTTAAATATCAGAGCAGCAGATACTATTTTTTTAACATAACATAAACAGACATTTTTGATTAGGATCGCTTAAATTTGTGTTTATAAAGAATTGTGACCAAGATATGTACTGAGCATGTACTGCAAATTTTTAGTGACTTATTACTGACAAATACGCAGGTGCTGACATATCTGCGCTAAAATGATATTGGCCCAAAAAATTGGAAACAGCACAATTAAACTTTAAATTTAGCGCTGCAATGATTAGTCGATTAATCGATCAACAGATCCGACACACAAAAAACACAAAAAATTCTCTGGTTCAAGCGTCTTAGATGTGAGGATTTGCTCTTTTTCTTCAACATAAAACACAATCATTTGAAAAGCTTTAGGTTCTGGACTGTCAGTCGGACAAAACAAGCGAATTGTAGGCATCGCAGGGCTACAAAAAATTGAGAATGGCATTTTTCACAATTGTTTAACATTTCATAGACCAAATGATTAATCGATTAATCAAGGAAATAATATAAAGATTAATTGATAATGAAAATATGTTAGTTGCAGCCCTACTTAAATTCCTAGATTTTCATTGCAGAAGTCAAATCTACAGCATCTGTACAGTAAATCCAAGCGGGTAGCTCCAGGTCTGAAAAGTGAAGGCAATGCGGAAGTGCCTTAAACCTGCATTCTCTCTAATGGCCAGCAGGGGGCGACTCCACTGGTTGCAAAAAAGAAGTCTTCTCACTGGATTTATTACTTCAGTAAACACTTTCCTAATGAGTTCCTCAATCTCTAGTTTCAAGTTTTCTTCAATACAGCATGATGTTCATTTTGTAAATGATGGCCCCATTTAGAAACAGACGATAAAACAGGGTATGCTTTAGGGCGTAGCTACCATGGATGTATAATAAGAGCTGGATACCAAAACTGGCACCCATTCAATCCAAAGAGAATTGCTTGCGACCCTGCCCGCGAGTTCCCGCCCGGCTCATAGACTTTACATTGTGATGACGTCACAGATTTTTAAATTGCTTTTCTTGGCTTGAGGAAAGTTTTACAAATATAAAACATCCGTGGATCAAAAATTCATAATACAAAGAATCATAATTGACCTTGTTTGCAGTTCGAGGTGTTCTGTCAACAGTTTTACAGACGTCTCTTTTATATGGAGAAAATGGGGATTGGGCCACAAGGGGATTTTCCGCTGCAATACCATGAGTGACCACTGGGAAAAATTGACTGTAGGGCTTAACACCCTGTCTAGCTCTTATAATACAAGCCACGGCGACAACGTTGATGGTGACGGTCAAATCACCAAACTTGAGGCTTCAAAATGGCAGTCCACAAACCAGTGGGTGACGTCACGGGGACTACGTCCATATGTTTTTACAGTCTATGAGTAAATCCAAAACATGCCACCTAGACCTGATTTGTTGCAGACAAAAGGAAAGTGATAAGAAAAAAGATCCAGTGCAAGTCGCCTGCATTTGTTTACCTCAGTGTTTAATTATGTTGATGCAGTTTGTTTATTTACCACAGTATAACTGTCATAAGCCCATCATTCATGTGGTTGTTGGTGTGATTTAAGATCTTGGTCCCTTTGGAGTTATTTCAGACCAACTGTGCAATTAGACAAAGGCTTGTGTTTCACTCGACACTTGAGCGAAGAGCTGCGATCAACAGCTGCTCCGCTGCCAGGGTCAACATACAGATCAAGTGCATCACACATACACACACACACACACACACACTGAACATGTTACATATAGAAACATTCTTACCTAATCCTATGAGTGTTCCTGCCACCCACATAACCTCTGATACGAGTGAAGCCAGTGACAGAGCAGCCGTCGGCACTTTTCCATATTTGATCTGGAAAGGATCCATCATGGTGACATACTTATTGTTTCTCATCGGCTCAGCAAAGAACAGGCCACCTCAATGATGGAAAGGGAAAATAGATAGATTTAGATTTATTAGCTAACAGTTATTTGTCATTATTTAAAAGTATCATAGGCATTAAGGTCAACATCCAGCTTTTGAATAAGAACATTTTTAATAAGTTTGATTAGCCAGATTTATAACTTTTAGCAAAACACTAGATAACTTGTTTAAATATTCCTCCCTAGATTTCCTCTTTAGTAGCTGCAGAGTTGGATAAAACGTTTTTTGCTTTCCTCAGGAAATTGTGCAACAGAAGTGGTAAGCCACACAGATCCCTACTCATCTTGTCTCATGATCACTGATTCTGTTCTTTTCCCCTTAATGTTACTGTTTTATTTCCTAAAACACAAAAAATCCAGAATAAACCACTGCATGAAACACTGGCTATTAGGCAGACATAAAATCTGCAGCCACAGTAAAATATTCCTTTCACTGCCACGAAAGCAGAACCACATTCATGTCAGCTTTCATCTGGGTATAAGAGGATAAATCTTTTTGTCTCATGTGACTTTCATGTGGAGGAGGAATGTTGGTTTTTCTCTACTAATCTCCACATATAAGGAAGTTGTGAAACCTGTTGTGTTGTCATTTATCAAAACAAAAAACAGACTGTATTCATATTCAGGAAAAAAAAACAAACATTTACACTCTTAAGCATTACAAATTTGTGATCTTGTCTCCGACTTCAGGACATGTTTTCCTACATTTCCCTTGAGGCATTTCAGCAGGTTCCAGAGAAAAGGAATCCATACACTGTAAACATGAATTACTGGTAGTGTAGTTCAGACTTTCCAGTGAAAATAGAAAGATAACAATGCCTCAGTACTCCAATAACAAAAACAAAATATCACGAAAAACACACCTTTGCATACTAACACCAACTAATCCTCCATTATGGAAGCTGTGCCTGCACTGAAATGTGGTTCAGACATGCAGGACTATTTATGTAGTACAACCACAATGGAAAACTTTACACTTAGATCCTTTAGTAGCTCTAAGACTAATGCCCGAAATCAGTCTCGGCTATACTTTAAGAACTAAAGCTAACATTTTAACATTCTAACATTATAAATGCTAACATACAAAATATGATACCATACTGTTTCAGGCTTGAACTTTCAGCTCAAAGCACAGCTGAGGCTGACAAAGTCCAGCTAAGGAGTTGTGCTTAGTCTGATAGTGTAGAGCTGAGTCTGGCAAACTAAATCTGAGATAACCTAAAATAGCCACTGTACAGTGGGTAAACTATAGACTGTATAGGATAAACACATGGTGCTGCCAAAGGGAGGCCCTGACAAATGACTGATTCTGATGAAATTACACGTTTCCATTGTGATTCCTTGGTTAAGGTTTGGTTTAAATGATATTACTTTGTTGAGGTTAGGAAAAGATTATTGACTGTTGGTAGGACGCTCTGTTAATCCAAACACACTACCCTTATATCCTCCTACAATAACGTCATGCTACTTCCGCCCCTGGCTATAGTGCTCAAGTCTGGTCACAAGATTCTTTTCTTCTATGTTTTGACTCGGACTTGTCAGGGTCTCTACCTCCGGTCTCAACTACTACAATCTTTGTCTATCTAGTCAAGGTTTTTAGTCCCTTTCAGCTCTTGTAACAAACATAATGTCACATGCACTGTCCTGTCATTTATGATATTAAGATATCATACCTTCATGGTAACCTTGTAACACTGTCCACGATTATTTTGTTTATAATATAATATTTATATTTTTTTCTGAAAGTTTTAATCAATTTTAGCAAATAATGCTGTTGTTTCCTGTTCCTGTCACATGTTAGCCTTTTCTAAATCCACAGTACTGAGACATATCAGAGTTCACTCTCAGTATTAACCCTCCTGTTATGTTACAAATAACAACACTTCTTCTATTAACATAACACAGAGGTGTTCACTTTCTGTATTAGTCCGATATTTTCTCATCTTTTGTAAAGGCAAGTCCACTCACACTCACCGTCAGTGTCATCATGTTTATCCCTTCACTTTTTTATTATTCTCCACATGATGAGCACACTGTAAGCGTTTTCTCAGTGTACATGTATTTCCTGCTCTGTACACACATGCTGCTGGTTTAACTTGTTGGGTAATTATGCATACAGATAGATAATAAAAACATAAGGGTGTTATGAGTAACCATAGGTCACAGAGGAGGATCACAGAGGAGCCGATGCAGACACCTCCCTTAACTTAAAAGCCAGTTGTGCAAACCAACTGGCCCTAAATTGAGTGTCAAGCAACCTGATTGGTTAATCCAACTCGTAACAGGAGGCAGGCAGAGAAACAGAGAAAAAAAATCAAAAATGTATGTTGTACATAATACAACATACAAGTATAAAAGAAAAGAGAACGTCTTCAAGTGACACCCATTCACGTTTGCCTATGTTCAGGATCGCGCCCCAGCCTTCGATCTGATATTTTAACATCTGTTGTGTGTTGTGTAATAAGCGTGCCAGACTCATGGGGCTGCCAGTGTGGCTATACACTTTTTTTTTTTTTAACACACACGATCCCAAGTGGAAAGGAACTCAGTGACCTTGCATTGTCAAGGTCTACCTGTTACTGTTAAGAGGAAGTCTCACCAATGATGAAACACAAGGTCGCTGCAATTGGCATGACAGCCCAGATCAGTCCCATGGAGGGGTTGTAGACGGCCTCCGCTGTTCCCACAATGAATCCTCCTCCAACCCATGTAGCTGTACGACACACACACACACACACGCAGATTCACACACAGGCAGAGGACAGTAGCAGGGAGTTCGGTTGCCAGACTTGCACCTGCCTGTAACCTGATAACAGAAGACTAGCCTGTCTACTGTAACTTTAACAGGAAATTAAATTTAAATAGGAATTTATTGTAAATTTAATGACCACTTAGTTTGAAACATCCATGTCCTGGAAACTGTTTCACCGTGAGATCTGGAACAACTGATTTGGGCTGAGAGTCATTATAAAATATGAAATAAGAGGACATGCATTGAAAACAATTCAATGACTCGTCTCCTTTTATGCCTACATTCTGACTCAGTTTATTTCAAACCATATTAAGTTCCTGTTTTTTAACAGCTTCCTGCAATTTAAACAGCTTCTCCTGTTTTCTGTCTCTATACATGAAAGAATGATTATGTTTGTTAATTCCTTTTTATACCGAGTCTTCATCTTTCTCTTGTTCCACCATCAGTTATTAGGCTACTGGCAGATTAAACATAGGCTATATATATATATATTTATTTATTTATTTATTTATTAGAAATAAAACTGTTCGTTTGTAATCTGGCACGTTAGAATTGATGGTTGTCCACGTGCAGATGAATTTCATTTTGATTAATCTAATTTAATTTTAATATTTTAAAATATGATATTAACTATAATGCAGAAATACACCGAGAAACTGGTGTAAAACGGCAATGACGTCAGCAAAATACCAGACGCAGATCTTTCCAGAAAGCGAATAAAAAGCCAAATGATTATTCTTTCATCATTCAGACGACCTTGTCGCCGGTTACCGCGGATACTCGCCTGTCATGGTGAAGATGCCGACCACCAGGTTGATGCCCCGGTTTCCCAGCAGCGCCATCTCCGTTTTATCCCCTTGGCCCATCTTGGCTTCCCTTTTCGATTTGAAAGAAGCCCAGATGCCGATCCCGAGGACCAGCAGGTAGAAGAACATCATCACGGTCACACCGGGGATGTTGAGAGCCATGATGGAGCTGAAGGAGTCCGACTGAAGGACCGAGCGTCTGCCGGGCTGCCTGGATGACACAACACATCCCTCCCTGCTGCTGCATCAACACGGTCATGGAAGAAATGCTCTGAAGCTCAGTGGAGGCGCCTGGAACTGCACATAATCCGCAGCATTAAAAAACTCATACACAGAATATTAGATTAAATAAAATTGTTTGTTATTTTTGTGTATATATAAAAAGCATTTCCCGTTTGGTTCCAAGCCTGGAATAACCCTCCCTGTTTCTGCCACTCTCTGTGTTTTGTGTATGCATTAATAATAATTATTACTGGCAATTAGTTGGTGGTATTTTGATTTAGAAAAAAAAAATGGGAATATGCACCATGTTAAAATGATAATGTTTAAATTGTATGATAATATAATAATATATTAAATCAAACCCTGTTGTTCAAGGTCAAGGTCACTTTTATTGTTGATACTATTTATGGTTGTCGGTTTTTCAGTAGCTATTCAATGTATCTATATTTTGTAATTACATCTCTATAGTAGTAGTTTTCATTGTTGGTGAAGCAGCCACATGAATAATTATATATTAAATATATAGAAATAGATTTTTCACCGAGATTAACACAGACAGCTCATCAAAAATGTATATACAACTTTGCAAGGGAATAATGGAACATGAAGGAGAAGCCACAGTGAGCGGTTAACTGAACAATATGTCTGAAATCAGATTGCAGTTTATTTTGGACTGGCTGACTTCTTCTTCACAACAGCCTGAGTTTGTATTGTAAACAGACACGCCAGTTGCACGCCAGTGGTTCATCTGTTGCCATTGTGACAAAATAGCTGCTAAAGGAATATTACAACAGGTCAACCAGGTCAACAAATGTTAAGGATTATAACTTTAATATTAATTGAAATTATAAATTATATAGCTAATTCAAAGTTCAATCTCGAATTTACAATGTAAATTTTGACAAAGTTTGAGAAAAAAAATTCTAGTTTTTTCCAGAGCTTTCAACTGCATCAGACAGTCTTCACACACCAGCTGTTATCACCTGACTGAAGTCCCATAACTCTGAAGAACTTGGACTCATGACATCATTATTTCTGACCAACAAGCTTTCATCACTGTCTAGTCATTAAGAATTAATTAAATACTCTAGGTTCGTACATTTCTCCTACCTCTCATATAAAACTCTTTCAAACCCAGAATGTTTTGTTACCAACAGTAAAGTGCTGTTGAAAAGGGGACATGTTGTGGTTTTCAGTACACAGACAGTTGTATTGGTTTGCAAGAGTTGCTATTTTTGTCACAATGCGGAGGAACTGATGCTGCTGTGGTCTCTCGCTCATGCCAACAGAGACACTGATCTGTGGGAAGGTGAGTGAAAGAGCTGCCCCCTCAACTGCAGATAAATAACTGTGTCAATAGTATTGCAAACTATATGAGCAGCAGGCTTCATATCATTTTCAGAGACTGTGTTATTGTTGATTGCGTAAAAATAAAAACAGGCTGATAAAATAGAAACTATATCAGCTCATGTAAGAAACACAAACAGAAGATAATCATAAATGCATTGCAAGACACATAATCTGCAGGATTTATTTTGTCAGAAGATTATTGTGACCGTACCACCACCAGCATCCTGCTGTTTTTCCCATGATCCAAAGCAACATGCCTGGGCCTTTTCACAGAAACAATAGCTCTGTTCACTGTATCTTAGAGCATCCTGCTGGTCACAGGTCAACTGTAGCAAGACCTGAACACAATGTCTGTAAAGAAAAGAGCCAAGGGGGGGCTAACGTGGGTTCTCCCACATCTTGACAAGTGAACAATGAAGCAGAAGGATGATCCTTTGATGGGTTTTAACATGTTAGAGGATCTGAAAGGCTGAAAGGCCACTGATGTCCTAACGATTCATTTCCCCTGTGTGAGTGCTGCCAGAGCAATATTTATGGTTTTGGTTGATTTCCATTCATTATTCATTGTCATTATTAGACCAATGTTGGGCTTTCATCAAATATCAGATATCAGAAAGTCAGTATGTTATTTTATGTAACTGTTTTTATGTTTGATGATGTTCTTTCAATAAAAAAACGATTAGATTTTAGGGCGCCGCAGGGATGAAATGTATTTGGAATCCAGCTTTGTGATTGGCTGACCGGAGAAATATTTTCCTCACTGTCACTGCGTTAAGGTTTTCTTTTAACGATATCTTTAACATTTCTCAACAAAAAAACACGAAAGTGTCCTTGATAACTCAACACTACGATAGGTTAATGTTAAGGCCACCAGTTTTAACTATTTCTCCTTCAAGTCTGAGAAATAAAGCTATATCTGAAATAAACCAACTTTTTTACTTTTTCTTAACATAGATAATCTAGATGTAGTATAATTACTAGTTCGGCTGTACTAGAAATTTGATATATTTGGTAGATATATCTTTAACAACCTTATTTGCAACCCTACTTAGCAAACCAGAACAACTACGACGTGGTATTGGCTCTTGGGAAGTGTAGTTTTTAAAAAAATATTAGTGTTTTACTAGAACTGGAAGTTGTAAATACTGAATTGAGAGTACAATTGTGTCAGGTCATATATGTCAATTATATATGTGTGTGATCTTGACTATACTACTACTGCTTTGCTCTTCACTTTATGTAAGAACATAGTTTATGCAAACAAATGAATGTTATCTAAACTGTGTGTTCATAGCTTCAGGGCTTATCACACATTCACCTAACACAAAAGAAAAGGGCTAAAATACTGTTGCAGCTGCCCGTCCGTACTGCAGCGGTACCAATACAAGTGGGTGGGCCATCTTTTCCCAGAAAAACTGACTTATGAAGAGTTAGAAGAAAAAAAAGAACAAACCTGAAAAAATGAGCAACCAGTTTACTTTGCAACGTTCTGCATCACAAAACATTTCCTATCCAACATGTTCAACCAACAGAGCATCAGTCTATAAAGGCAAAAAGTGGTCTTTTATAGCCTTTCCAGCATAAAATACAGTATATTTGCAATAATTTGGCAAGACTGGCTGTGCATCGGCTCTACAGCACATGGCACTGTTAATATGTCAATATTATTGCACAAAGTGGCAACTAAACAAAAACCCAGAGAAGGTGTTAACTTAGACAGAAATTGCACATGTAATATATCCCTTGAGTATTCATTATTATAGTCTACAGCCATTGTTACTTCAGTACCACCTGGTTGTTTCAACACATGAAAAACCAAATCTGCACATTTTACAGAAAACGGCGTCCTTACACTTTATTCCAACCAAGAAAACTGTCCATACCACTTTGATGAGAAGCACCTTGATTTTCCATTCTTGACTGTGCAGGGAAATGCCTACAAATGTGGCTGTGAAACTGGTTCATAAATTGCGGATAAATCAGCGGGTAAACCTGTGTCAGGCTAACACAGGGAGCGAGCAGGCCGGGCTAACCTTGTTGTTGGATAATGAGTCTGGTGGACTCAGTCGATGGAGGCTGTGGTGTTTCTTCTTCCTCAACCCTTGCTTTTTTTAAATAACACATTAAAAAAACTTTGTTTAGCCATTGTTGTAGCGTTAATGTTGCATTGTCCGAAAAGCAAGCTAACTATGCTAACTATTTGCTGAAGGCGGTTCAGGAAGATCTGTGTGTCAGAACCAAAGCAACCAATTATGTTCTGGTGACTTCCTACAACTTGTTTCAACCATGGATGTATTAAGGACAACAGTTCCATTTTAATCACAAGAAAAATTCAACACACACGGCAAGTCAACAATAAATCAACCACTCATATTTCAGATCGGATTCAGGCTCAAACATGTACAGATGTATTTGAGAAGTAAATATTTCGAGTAAAGAACAGGAAAAAGAAGAGAAATTCGACTACTGTTCTTGTTTACAAACCCTCCAGAAGCTGACCAAAAAGAACAGAGTGATCTCTTTGGTAGGGGGGCCTTAAAGAGACAGGAGCTAAAACAGCCTTTTTTAGACAGAGGCTGAACTGAGGGGCTGCATAAAGGTCCAGTGTAAGATAAATAAGGAGGGTTTTTTTTAACTGTAAATCATGCAAAGATATTCCAGTAGAGCCTCACAATATAAATATAGACCTAGAAATGTGCATCATACCTCTTCTTTAAAATTGAAGCAGTAGAGGCCGAGATATTCTGACTTTTAGTCCTTAGTATGGGTTAAGCTCCAAAAATGCTACAATTCCAATACTGCATGTTTTTGTTAGGCCCCCCCTGTGTGGTAAATGCTGGATTACTTTCTAAAACTAGACAAAGCTCCTCCAGAACCACAGAGAACATTATACAACTGTTTTCACAGGCTGAGCACTCTTCTGGCAAGTAAACTGATCTCAATGCTAGAAGCTTAGAAGCTAATTGACTGTAGTTCCACACAAGCATGTGGTAAGTAGTTAAGATAAAGGCTCATTTGATGTATTGATATCACGCAAATGTTCACCTCCTGCATTATCCTGAACACACAGTGGGATATATGTAAACCACTGGACAATATTCAGCTACATTCAAAGCAGCCAGCTGAGCTCTGTGGTGATAAGGTGGCTCAGCGCTGCAGCAATAAATGGCTTCCTAGAAAGAACCATGTCACATACTGTTACACAAAACCCTGACGCACACACACACAAAACTCAAACTAAACATGTCCATTGATATTCAAACAGACATGCTCTCTGTCTGTGATGCTGATCACACCACCATCTGAGGGTTTTCAGCAGTAAAGTCTTTTCTTTTTTTTTTTTTTGGAATGCAACAAAGGTGCTTTTGATGGATGGAAGTTGACTCAGTGTTTGTCACAGGTAAGATAATGGTTTTAGATAACAGTCAATTCGACACTGCTAAATATTAAGATGGGGTAATATTGGCTTCAGCAGACTGGGATATTAACAGCTCTCTATCATGTTGAAGGAAGTATTAAACTTAAATTAACCAGAATTTTTAACCAGAACATTAACTCATATGACTGTGTGATGTCCTGAACTCACAGATAATTCTTACCAACTCTGTAGCTATACAGAGCTTTTTAGCCTCTTTTAGCTCATAGTTTTGGGTTTATGGCAAATTTACTGTCTGGTACAGTCTCAATGCTCTCATTAACCTTGATTCCAGCATCAGCAGGCAACTGTTTTCAATAAACAAGCTTAGATACATCCACGGTACACTACCTGCCAGCAGGTACCTGGTGTTGAAAGTGAAACATCTACTAGATAAAAAGCCAGATATTTTTGTCAGGAGTTGGTGGAGACCAAACCAAAGCTAAAAAGAGAGTGGATACTGGACTGAAATTCATCAGGTGCACACAAACATGGCTTTAATTCACTGCCTATTGACCTTACAAATTAATTAGTTTGTAAGGTTACAATGATGTCAGGGCTTTGTGTCTGTCAGCTTGTTTTGATATTTCTCTTGACCCCCAGTGGCCAAAAATGAATGCAGCTTTAATGTGATACATTTACCAAAAGCTTTTATTTTTGTTCTCGCAGTGTAAAAATGGTTGAACCTAAAACCACTCGTGCAGAATAATTCACTACTCTGCTGCCCATTTGTATGCTCAGTATGTTCCACACAGTTTATGAAAATGATGTGTAACCTGTAATTATTTAGTATTAGTATTTTATATTTTGATGACTCTAGTTTTTAAGGAGGAATCTAATTCATTTGTAAGCAACCATCTATGTATGCCATTAAACGTAAATGTTTTCTTTTCTCAGTCAGCCAAGACATTTGTAGATCTCGTGTTATTTCTGAGAAAATGGGATATTAAATTTGAGTGAGGACAGTGCAGGAGTACCAGATTGGACTGGAGCTCAGTGCCCAGTTTGGACAGACTTTACACATCAGCAGTCATGGGTGACACAGATGACAGAGCACTCTGTTATCTAGCCTGGCCTATCAACCTTTAAAGCAAATATACACTGAATCCTTTGTTTAAATGGTGACATGTGCAACTGTTTTGTGCTTCTTTTGGTCTTATAAAGGAATGAATGTGCTCTTGCTTTTGACTCAAACTAGTCTGAAATTTTATTCACTACAATCAGCTGAGCGACACCCTCTGAGGATCTCAATGCTTATCTGAACAGCTGAACACATAAATAGCCTCCACATGGCCTTCTATGGCTGACAGCAACACAGTAACAACAACTGTCCCCGACCTCAACAACGTCACTGGCAACCTCAATGCCACCTTGCCCACCACTGTCCATGTGGCCAAGTTGATCAACTGGTTGACCTTCGCTATTGGGCTGCCTGCCATCGGACTGGCTATTTACACCCTCAAGAATCTGTCCAAAGGTTTGTCTTCACTCTACTCTTAGGCCAGAAATGGTCCAATAAGTTATACTCCAATCATAGAACAGATCACAAAAATACACGATAACAAAACAATACACAAAAATAACAAGAAAGTGTTTATAAAATTGCACTACAGTGGAATTTGTAAGTTTCCCAGTAAGCATTAATCTGGAGATTAGCAGGTCAATGTCTAGACGTTTAGGGTAAAATTCTGCTAAACTTGCTTGAAAAGTAAACATTTTTTCATCTGGTTACGTAACCATTGTTGTTTTGCATTTAAATTCTTTAGTTTGATGTGAAGCAGTTCCTTAGACTACACGTCTTTGGAACTCCAAATAGGCAATTAAAAGCCTGCCTACTGGGTTATGTTTTTGCCTTTGAAGAGTCTCTGTCATACAGAAAGAAAGGAGACAAATGGTGGGATAACGGTGCATATTTTCAGACAGTCTTATTTTCAATCAATATCAGTACTGCAGTCAGTACTATTAATATAAAAGTAGGCTAGTAGTAGCAGTAGTAGTTGCACTAATAGACAAAGTAATAGGTTTAGAATCTGCAACAGTAGTAGTAGTATGAAGTAGGAGTTGTAGGAGTTGTCACAGTAGTGTGTATCTGCAATAGTATTATTTAATAACATGCCAGTATCAGTATTTGTATTAATAGGTTAGTGGTAATATTTAGCATAGTAGTCAGCGTAGCATTGGCAGTAGCAGTATTAGCATTAGCATTAGTACTAATAAGAGATGTAGTATGTAGCCTAATAGCAGTATCTTATGATCATTAGTAATTTCTGTATCGTTTTCTCTGTTCAGGTGAGAACAAAGTCCCCATGCATGTAATGTTCCTCCTGGTCTCTGACGTCATCAGTTTCTTCGGTCGTCCCCGTGTGGACAATCAAATGCAGAGCGAGGCCATTTCCTCCTCTAACCCCACTGACTTCATCTTCTACTTTGGTGTCATCTCCAACATCACCCTCATGCTGTTCATAGCCCAGGAGCACCATGTCCTTGTGGCCTACCCACAGTGTATTGGCTGTTGCGGCAACATCCGGCGGTCTGCGGTGGTCGCCCTGGTAGCGTGGGCCGCCCCGTTTGCTGTCCTGGCCCTTGCTGTGTTGCACTACAACTTCTGGTTCGCAGTGGCTCTGCTCACCCCTTTCCCTTTCCTCCTCTTCTTTGCCGTGGACTCCTGGAGAGCCTTCATCTGCTCCAGATCAAACCCTCCGACCCCAGAGAGGAGGAGGACAGTGTGGGGGATAGGTGCAATCTGGGCCAATTACACCCTTCTCTACACCCCTTTCATCCTCAGCGTGCTCCTGGAGGCTCTGTCCTTTAAAGAAACAGTGCAATACCTCGGGCTAGTGTCTCATCTCCTGCTCTACCTCAGCCCTCTGGTGGACCCCTTCCTCTACATATTCATGACCAAAGGGATTAAAGAGGTGCTGCGGGCGCTGCCCTGCTGTCAAAAGACACCTCGGACACAGGACATAAGGCCGACTGTGGACACGGTGGCCGAGACCGTGGAGACAAGACTTTGAGGAGGACATAGACTTTTAAGAAAGATTTCCAAACACATCCATCAGTCTAGCTTGGGAAACTCATGCTGGTTGGAGTTTGGGGGCAGATGCCAAAACCAATGTTTAGTTGGAGACACACCAAGGAATTGATCGCTTACAGCAAATAGTTATAGAGTTTGATTTGGCAGAAAAGGCCCAGCTGTTTGACAGAGCTCTCAAATAATCCATGCAGCTATGAAGATTCTGCACGGAGAACAATCCCCTTTAATAAACAAATAGTAAAGTCAGTAACCAAAGCTCATCACATAAGGAGGGTTGGAGTGGTGGACGGAGCTGCAGCAGTAATTGGTCTTGGCATGAGCTTACTTAGCAGAGTAGTAGAGAGAAGTGTCAGGTTACCAACATCTTTTTGTGGTCATTGTCACCCAAAATCACAAAATTTGCAGCAGCTTTTCCAACAACTTGTGATAAACAATGCACCACATGTCTGAAATCAACACCGATTTGTCTGTATGTGTGTCAATCAATCAATGTGTCATTGTCAAGGCTGCTGCTAGCCTGTGATGCTTGTGGCTCTTTCTGATAGAACCTATCAGTATGCCAGCGGTTGGTTGGAAAGTTGGAAAGTTGGTCTTTTCTGAAGAGCTCCAGGAGGCTTACTCCTTCCTTTGTAAAGTACAAACAAAAATGCTGCATTCTGCACACACTGCAAGAGTACATTTTCAGTGAAGCACGGTGGACATGTCGATATAACAGATCATATTAAGATGACCAAACATAAGCAGTGGTTTCCCTGAGAGCTGACAGCTCCAGAAAAGAAACCCTAACTAAGAAGAAAGACTGCAAAGTGTAAAGTACCTGGCAGGTTTCTTAAAAGTAACTTTCTTTAAAGGCTCTTTCTCGGTTTTTGTTGTTAACGAGTTGTAATTGTGATTTAATGTTGACGTTTTAATCTTTGTAAACTCATGACCTGCTTGTAGCATAGTGTTGTGAAGATTTAAGTTAAAGTTATTTTTATGTTACAGCCTATAAAGTTATTTATAGGCCACAAAGAGATTTGTACCTTGTTTTGTTTAATAATAGAAATAATAGAATTTAAAAAAGCTGGCAAAGAATATGTTACAGCTGGCAGCCTGCGCTTGTGCACACTGACAAATACCTTGGTGGATTTTGGGAGACAAAACATAATTTTTCGTCAGCTGAGGTGCTGCCCATGGTGTTGAAAGATGCGCTCAGTAGGTGGCTGAGCACTGAAACAATTTTCCACTATCCTGATAAAAATGCCTATGGATGCCTATGGTGTGTGCATAAGCGCATATATGTGCGCGTGCATGAACATGCAGTACACTTAAGGGTCCCAGTTTGGGGGTTTGAAAATATGGTCACCCTACACCAGCAGTTGAATGTGTGTCTTTAAAGGGGAACTCCACTGATTTTACACAACAAGGTCTTGGGAAATACTATAGCATATGTGAAAAGAGTTCTATAAAGCCTTTAGTGTCTCCAGATTGAGCTGTGTGAAATATGATAAATTGTCGCACTTGAGTCAGCGTCGGTTGGGGCTGAAGACTACAAGTTCGAAAAGTGGAGTTAGAAAAAAGTGAGGTTACCAGACCTCTGTAGCCCTCTTCTCATCTCCACTGGAGGCTAGCAGTTCCAGGCTACATTAGCTGCTAGCATAACACAACACAACTTTTGGCAGTCGAGTTGCATTGTGGGTAATGTAGGTGCCAGGTTTTGACAAGGAAGAATATTGTGTGGAATAAAAAAGACAATATCACTGGTTGCATTGATTTGATCCTTTTTTTAAACTGTCCATCCAGAGTCTGACAGTGTTAGCACCATGCTAAATCAGTGGAGTACTTTAACTTTTCTTTGAGGCTTGTCAGGAGCGACACGTCGCATGTGTAAGGGGGTAAGGAAATAGCTACCAAGGAATATTATTTGTCAGGATTGAGACTTGATTTTTATTCTACTTTGGCTCATAAATGTGATTCTGAATTAGATTATTTTTACTCCTGAGACTGGTAAATATGCACTCTTTCACGCATTTTGTTTTATATTTTCACGATGGTACATGCACTGTGAACATCTTTCACTCAGGTTTTCAAGCACCCATACACTTTAATGTTTATACCCGTACACTTAATTAACAATATTCTGTACATTTGAAGTTTTGTTGTACTGGTTCTTACTTTGTGCAATAGGTTAAGTTGAATGTAATCTAATCTAAATGACAAATAAACTGCAAGAGTTGGTTAAAACTGTGCTAATTCCTACAATCAAAAGATTGCAAATACCCTGAGGGATGGGCATATTAACTGATTCTTAAATACACATGTGCAACAGCTTCAGTGGAGCATCCTTGAAACCACCATGAAAGTGATAAACCATGTGATGAAGTCAGTGTAGATGGAAGTGTGACAAAAGAAAAAACTATGTCTGCTGAGATGTAATCACATTATTCTATTTCACTACACTCAGTGGTGAATGGAAACCCACAAAAAATATTTTTATCATTTGGATCAAATAATACCAAAAGGCAGATTAACCAATGACAAGTGTAATTTATTCAGTTTATACTTTATGAAAAAAATATCCTCAATGTTTGACTTTATCGATGGTTACAAACCACAAAAAACAAACACACACATTTTTATTTTTCAAATTCTATTCATAATTTCTAAAAGCAAACCCACATTCCACACCCACCCACCAAACACAACCACACCACAAGACCCCAACAAAACCATCAAACGAAAGGTTAAAAAATGAAATTAAAAAGCAGGGGTTTGTGGTACACACACATTTTGACCTGAGTTTTCTTCCAAATAGCAGAGAAGAGAATAAAGTGCTCCCTCCCACATTGACAGCAGACTGTGGTACTTCTGTCTGATGTGTATGAGCACAGAAACAAAGTCCTTGTTTCACAGTACTTATTTCTTCAAAGCGTCTGTTGTGTTTTTTGACTCTAGGAAAACTCCTGAAGACTCCACAGAGTGAGAGGAGACATGATTCCTTCTGAAATGAAACAAAACAGTAGAGTAATGAATTGGATATTTCTATTATTAATGTTAAAAAATTAGATATTTTCCATTTAATCTCGTGAATCTAATTTAAAGGTGATTTTTCCAAATCATTATGCTTTTTAAACTTAAGTTGATTTTATACAGTATTATATGGTGTTTCCCAATTGAAAATCAGAAGAAAAATGTCAGTCAGCATGCATTACTGGCTCTCAATGTAAGTCTGGATATGACCACAGGATGGCAGCAAAGTAACACAAAATTTAAATTCAAATTCTATGTATAGTGTGGCTTTAATATACTTTTTTTTTTTACAAACCTTGGCTTTTCTATGTCATCAATGGTCTCTGGCAGCCTCACATTCAGAGTTTCTGGAAGCAGGAGAGACACCAGGCCCGATATGATGGCCACAGTGCAGATGATGATCTGAGGAAGAGGAGTCCACACGTCCTCCAGCAGCAGGATGAGCGGAGCGACTGACACTCCCAGACGACTCATGAAGCTGGTGTAACCCAGACCGTTTTGTCTGGTGAGACAGAAGAAATACACAGTACACTGAGAGAGCGTGAGTGTAGCCTCACTGCAGGTAGGCGCAGTGTTTTTGAGGTATTTCACTGTAATTATAATCAGCATCCTTTTTAGGTTTCAGAGTTTTCACTTAAGTTTTCCCCTGAGTTTGTTTTTTGTGGAAATTGAACACCAAAGTTAAGCTACTAAAATAAGATTACACACCTGAAATTCAGGAGCAACTGAGCAAGTCTGGATAAATATACACAGAACAAGACTAAAAATAGAATAAAATGTAGAATAAAATAAAGAATATACTACAAAATAAAAAAAGGTGCATGTGGTGCATG
The DNA here is from genome assembly GCA_038419695.1 of Scomberomorus guttatus. Lineage (NCBI taxonomy): Eukaryota > Metazoa > Chordata > Actinopteri > Scombriformes > Scombridae > Scomberomorus > Scomberomorus guttatus. The sequence continues at coordinate 2,876,654 of CM076458.1, forward strand.
TACAAGAATAAAGTGTAGACAGTGGTAGGAGAGAGGCAACAATGACATTAAATGCAAGTCCACTGGAAAGAGGGTAAAATATTACACCAGTACAGAGAGAAATAAAATTAAGTACAAAGAATAAAATGTTAAAATAAATGAAATGTAATTTAATCTGATCACCCTGCTGTTCCACATTAAAGTGATTATATTCATGGCAATAAAACAGCTCATCTTTAACACAGCTGGATTTAGTCCAAGAAAAAATAACAACAAATATTAATGATAACTGATGAGCTGGCCTGATGAAGTGATGTACATAAGACAGACACACAGGGCAATATGCTAACAATTAGGTTAAAATCTAAATGATCTAAATGAAAATGCATTATTTTACAACATGGGTCTTATTCTCAAAGCTTGGCCATCTTTGCTTTGGTAATTATAATATTTTACCCACCAGTGTCATCTAAAATGGAGTCCAGTAGGGCAAGTAACACAAGGACTTAAAGAGCAAAATATCATGACTGAGTAAAATAATCCACAGAATTATGTATAAATATATAAATAAACCCCTGGAGCAGTTTTATTAAACTGTAGAAACATGACTGACCTGACAACTGTGGGATAAAGCTCAGTCGTGTAGAGGAAGATAGTCGTGAAGGAAGCTTCTGATAGGCCTTTTCCAAGAATGGCCACAACAGCACGCACATGCCACAGATCTACAGAGAGAAAAGTACGTGTTAATTGTTTTTCCTGGATGTTTTGACTGTGTATCCAAAGCCTGATATATCTTATTCCTCTTGCCATTGAGCTATTATTGTCCTGAAACTTTTAAAAATACATCAATGAGCCACACCGCTGCACTGGGCGACATGTTCCTTCATCAACATAAACACACTCACTGTAGTTTTGACTCAATCTCACACACACATTGTCCTGCTGCTCTAACAAATGTACTATTTCATTCTGTTTAAGTAACATTTGCTAAAAACTACAGGACCCATAGCTAAAACTGAAACTATATATTTGCGGCCTGTTTTTAAAGATTTACGTCTTTAGCAGGAAGCAGATTTTGGTCTTTTCATGAGGTTTGGTTTGTTGGAAAAATATAAAGAACAACTGCAGACTTATACTTGTGCAAATACAGAAAAACCTGGAAAAAATTTAACTGAAATTAATGGTTGAAGAATGTTTTTTTCTCAGTGTCTTTTTACATGTGTTGACCAAATTAAGGTCCTGGCAGGGTCATTTAATGTAATTTGTAATTCTGTTAACTGCACAAAAACTGTCTCCTTCAGTTACACTGAGAAATACGTAATAATAAGTAGTAGCTGTAGTAAAACCATGACCTTTTGGAACAAAGATGTTTATGGCGATGCAGGTTCCTGTCAGTAACAGCGTGCCAGCTTGACACTTCCTCCGACCAATGATGTTGAGGAAGAAATAGACCATCAGCTTGGCAGGAACTTCAATGGCAGCATAGATGAAGTGTGTGAGGTACATGTTCAAACCAAAACCACTGATATTCAGACTGATTCCATAATACGTCGAGGCAACTCCGTACCTGCAGAGTAGAAATGAACAGATCATTGATCTTTTCTGTTTGCCCCCTTCCATGTATCTGCATATTGAAACCAAACCAAACATTACAATTAAAAACACAAATATCTTGAGGAATTACCAAGATTATGCAATGACTGAAATCATTTAATAATGCTTTGATAATTTAAATATCTATGATCATTTTTATATCTTTGTAGGTCATTTTTTGAGGCGATACCCACCACACAATCCCAGTAAGCAGAGTTAACTGTCTCATCTTCGGGGTCTTAATTAGATCAAGGTAAGAATAGTTTTTGTCCTGCTTTTCCAGGATTTGTATGTTGGAGAGTGTCTGTGCAGAGGGAGAGAAATAATGTTAAGAGACTCGTTCAAGTGGATCTGACATCATTTAAATTTAAAAAGTTTTAGGATTTTAAATTGTTTGACTCTGTGGTCGTATAAAAAAGTAATTGACCTGTGGATAAATGGGCTAATGCAACACATAGATTGAACCAATTTTTGTGATTGTTTCCTCTTTTTACTAACATCAAAATAATCTAAAGGATCACACAGTCAAATTCACATATTAGTTTTAAACATTCACCTTTAAGCTGACACTTACCTCTAATTTTAATTTGGATGACAGTTTTTGTCTCTTGTTGGACTTAGCACATCTGTCGAGGTAATACTGGGCCTTTTCCACTTTACCATTGGCTAAAAGCCATCGAGCAGATTCAGGAATCCACCTACAATTATATTCAAATTAATAAATAATGAGTGGACACATTAAAAAGAACATTATTCAAATCACATATTAAAAAACTTCCAAGAGAAATTATATTCTAAAACAAGGCTGATTTTTAAGAAATGTTACTGAATGAAGTTAGTCACTGAGTCAAAAACATATTTTTTCCCCTTAGGCAGATGTATAAAGAGGACTCATATCAACAAGGTGTCATCTATATCTCAGCATTTTCATCAAGTTTAAACTGTAAAGGCTTTATTTGGAGCCAAAGCCACAAACTTGTTAATATCTTAAACAAGAGTTTTTAACAGCCCACCGTCCCAGTACATGAAGATAAGAAAGATACTTCACTTACCACCAGGTCAAAACTGCCAACCCCAGCGGGGCTGTGACAGTCATGATGAGTGTCCGCCAGTCATTCACCAGGAAGGCAAACCCGGCCAGCAGCATGTTACCTGCAGACCAGGCCAGGCTACCAATCACGCCAATAAACGACCTATGACCTATGTCGACCCACTCAATGCCTGCAGGGGGAGGGAAGAGACAAAAAATTATTCAACCATATATTTTACTAAATAAATATTCAGCAATTTCATTCTGTTTCATTTTGATTTCACTGGGATTTTGGTTAAACGCTCGTGATCAGATTAGACATTAAACTTTTAAAAACTCCCTGTATCTTAAACACCCAGTTGCCAGGCAACCAGCAGAAACTCCAGGAAGTTACTGCTCCCTGCCAGGAAATAGTCAGACACATAAGCCCCCAGACAAGCACAGAAATGCTCATTTTTACACTTCAATTTTTGAGTTATAACGTGTTAATTAGTGAGGTGTAGAGGTGCTGGTGGACAGATTTTGTTACCTTTGGACAGAGCCAGGCTAGCTGTTTCCCTTTGCCTCCAGTCTTTGTGCTAAGCTAAGCTGACCGGCAGCTGGCTCTAGCTTCGTATTTAACATACAGAGAGTTGCCGAGGTTTATGTATTTCTATTTGACAAATACATGTATTTCCCAAACTGTGATATTAATTCTGTCAGTGACTTCCAAAAAGATCCACATGACTGCTACAGAAACAACTCGTGAGTGTTTTCTGAACTTCCAACTCTATGGTTAAATTTTTCAAGTGTGTCTTAAAACAGCAGTCAGGTGTCCATATGAACAGTGAAAGAGGTTTTCCTCGCTGTAATCATTCCTCCTGTTCATACTGGATATTAAAAGATCCCCTTCAAATTTCAGTGAAAGTGATGGGGGCCAAAATCCACAGTGTGTCCACACAGTCATTTAATGCAAAAATGCATTTAAAAGTAGATGTGAAGCTTATATGAGGCTTCAGCAGTCTGAGTTAGTCATATCAAGTGGATATCTGCCACATTTACAGTCTTTTTAGCATCAAATTCCCTCTTTGTGTTTCCTCGGACAGTGTTTCCCTGTTGAGCTGCAGTGGAAGTATAGTAACAAAAAGAGGGACTTTGGCACTAAAAAGACTGTAACGTTGAAAGATATCTACTTGATTTGACTCATTTGGACGCTGAAGCTTCATATTAGCTTCAGATAAACTTTAAAAACATGTTTGCACAGAAGGAGGACTGTGGATTTTGTCCCCCATCACTTCCATTGTAAGTGCATTATGAAGGGATCTTCTGATGGTCAGTATGAACAGGAGGAATGATTATGACAAGAAAAATTTCAATGTTGATTTAGGCTCCTGACTGTTGTTTTAAGACAGACTTGAAAAATTGTGAACCCGTCCTTTAAGGTTTGTCTGAGTTTAAGCAGCTAAAACTCTTTAAGGTGCGAAAACCTCACTGACATAAGAAACCGACTTTTAACACTTTGAATGCACAACTATCCACCTTGACCTCTTACCTAAGAGGTTTTGCAGCACTAAAACAAAGTCAGATAACATCTGCCTCTGCTGCTCAGAGGGAGCATTTGATCCCTTTGCACATTTTTCAGCTTTATGTCATAAAGATGACATCATTTCGTATGCGTACAATGGTCAGAACAATTTGTTTTTGAAAGCAATATGCAGCCCATGACTCCCACTGTATACGGTTTACTGTATGTGTTGATAATGTAGGCTTGTACAGTAAACTACTCACTCAGAACTATTGAGTTGATGCTGATTCCTATCAGCCCGAACCCAGTGAGAAATCTCAGCACTGCAAACAGGATGTAGGAGTTTGCAAACGCGCTGGAGAAGCCAAACACGATCGCCATGATGTACGAGGCCAAGAGAGTGCTTTTCCTCCCGTACCTGGAAAAAAAGAACAAGTGGTAAATTTAAAAGAGGAAGGAAAATAAAGTTTTTGTGATGTAAATTTCCTCTAAAATGAAGTTTTCTGAGAAGTTAAGTGGGATTCTGAATAGTCTTAAATATGCTAATTAAAAAAGTAAAATAGAAAAAAGTAACAAAAAGCTAAATATTTGTCCAGAAAAAAATCTAATTTTCTTACTTTCTACAGGTTTAATGAAAGTTTAGCAACAAAACATAATTCAACAAAAATCTGACAAAATATATGGGTACTGATAAAATACACTGTTAAGATGAATGAAGCCTGAATAATTTCATGTTTAAGTGAGTGAACAGACCAGATTTTACTCTTCATCTTCAAAATGTTACAGGTAGACACTTGTTACACACATACTTATCACAGAGAAATCCAAAAGCTATAGCACCGATCATCACTCCGAAAAAGAAGATTGTGCTTATGGTTTTGGTCAGGCTTTTTCTATCACAGACAAGGTCCCACTGGAAGACAAGATCACAGGCAAAGACAGAGTCATGTTGTCAGGATCAGTTATTTATGTCCCAAAGTCCAAAGTGGTGTTTCCGAGGTGAAAAACACTACACTAACTACTACAATACCTTTAGAGATTCTGGATGTATTGAAGCAGAAAAGCACTTTAAGTTGATCATTATACAGTAAATGTTTGTTGATGAAAAGTGTTTAAAGGTATCTGTCACACTTAAAACTGCACTAGAAAAAGATTTTAATGAATATGTAATTGTTTCATCAGCCTGAATTAGAGACTGAAGCTGGATCATATAAAAATCTTGGTGCAGATTAAGATTTTTACACATCTGAGAAACTACTGAAATGCTAAAAAGACAGTTTCAAAATCTGGAAAATTGTGAGGAAGATGATGACTTAAATATGTTTTTTGAATTTTTGAAAGTCTGTAATTCTTACAATTAAAATGGTATGATTATATTATTATAATTAAACACTACTTAAATTATGTAATCTATTAATTGTTACAAATTGCATCTTCCAAGACTAAATACAGTTTAAAACGTCCCACAATGCCAGGAACAAACTGTAATTCTGGTGGAGAAACACCAAATCTCTTTTATTTTATTGACTTTGTGGCCTAAATCTTAAAAAATTTAAAGCATAATAGTGGGATATAGTGTAATAAACAGGATAATAGTATAATCAAAATATCAGAATCATTTGTTTGTAACTGTAATGAGGAAACTCTTTGTCACATCATTAAAACCCATAAACAAACAGAGCTCATGTTCCTGGTTTCATTTGTGGGTCTTTTTATGGCTTTAGGACCTTTTTGTAGTTTAATTATCTTTTAACTACTTATAATGTTTCCTACTTTGATAAAAAGTCAGACTGGCTGTACCTCTGTTGCCAAGGTGGAGGTGAAGGTGGAGTTGTCATAAACCCACCCACTCTGGCACTGAACTGTCTGCAGGTCGGTGCTGTTTGAGCTGTTGGATAAGAGCTGAAACTGAGGCTCGGCAAACATCTCACAGGATTTTAGGTCCCCATTTTCTCGCACAGGAATGCTGACAGTCAGTCTCTGCGCCTGAGTTAAATTTCTGAAGAGGCCTCCATTATCCAGGGTGCTGGTGTCACAGTGGTGAGGAGGCACTGCAGCGATGAAGTTATTCAGTAGGAAGTGACTGGGCAGTACTATTCGAGGGGTGCAGAGCAAGATAATGATGGTGATCTGGAAAGGTCCAAAACCGCCGATTTCCTCCAAGATGCTCTCAAACTTCATCATCACTCTGCTTATGGCTGCAAGAAACAGATGCACACTTTTTGTGTTAACAGCAGCAAAACATTTTTATTAAAATCTACAGTTTGGTGAATAATGTGAAATTGCTCACCTGCATATGAAACTGATGGAAGGTTTTATATTTATTGAGAATCACTGAAATGCTGCTCCCTGCAGAGCTGTCGGATTTACTTTTGCCGAGCAGGACTGAATTTTGGCTCAGCAGCCTTTTCTACCAAACCAACCTGATCATTAACTTCTGCATAACCTTTGGACATTGTAAAGTTAAGTTAAGTTTTAAGTTCTTAAGTTTAAGTTAAATATTACAAGGTACAAGTAGATTAATAGCTTACTCATTGAACAAATTCATGTCCATCAGGTACTAAATGAACTAGAATGAACTTTATTTATAGTATATATAGATATATATAGAGAGAGTATATAGCACATTTCATGCACAGGATGCAGCTCAAAGTGCTTCACAATTCAACAGCAAAAACAAAAACACCAAAAAACACAAGTTTAACCAGACATATACACAAGGAGGAAAGGAGAAAATGAGTTTTACTATTTATAAACTAGTATTTACACAGTTACACAGTTATTAAATAGAAATAAGAGAAAATCATGAAAGATTAAAACAGACAGTTGCTAGTTATAGTCTATATTAAAAATGTATGTTTTGAGTTGTTGTTTAAAACTGTCCACTGGGTCAGCAAGTCTAATATTTAAAGAGTGTTCCATATTTTTGTGGCTAAAAGCAGCATCCCCAAAGGTTTTGTGGTGACCTTGGGAGCAGTTAAAAGAGCAGCTGTGGAGGATCTTAGGGGACATATATGTGATATAAAAGGGGGTGAGGCCATTTACTGCCTTATAAATTAAGAGAAAGACTTTAAAATCAATTCTAAAAGATACAAGGAGCCAGTGTAGGTTGCATAAAACAGGAGTTATATGACCTCTCATTTTAGTTTTTGTTAAAACCCTGGCAGCAGCATTCTGAATAGTCTGTAGTTTTGCGATGGCTGCTTTTGGTATATAGAGGGTTTAAGTAATCAAGACGACTAGAAACAAAAGCATGAACAAGCTTTTCAGCATCTTGTTGGCTCCGCGGAGGTCTCACCTTTGCTATATTGCACAAATGAGAAAAGGAAGTTTTGGTCAACGAATTAAAATGGGCTTTAAAATTGAGGTCAGAAGCTAAAATGACACAGAGGTTTATTACTTGTGGTCGTGTCTGCAATGCAAGATGTCCCAGTTTAGCAAGAACAGGTTCCCTTTTATTTCTTGGGCTGACTAGGAGGATCTCAGTCTTATCTTCATTTAGCTTTAGGAAGTTCTTGCTCATCCATTCACATAGGACAGAGGACAACCCATGAACAATTTTATGTATCATTACATTAAAGAAAAATGTCCAGGCTCTAGTAGGTGTCAAGTGAGAAATTTGTACTCAACATTTATTCACATTACTGTATTTTACTTTCAGACCATGGACCAGGAAGAAAAGGCTAAACAACATACCCAAACACACATTTATGCATGTTTTTCCCCATTTATTATGAAAGAAAAAGCCATAAAAAAGAAATGACTGTGTAACTTGTGACTATTTGCTCACAGTGTCAAATCCCGTCCACATGGAGATGTAAACAGCCTGTTTTCTAAATCATGTAAGTCGGAAAAGGAAGTTACACATTTTCCTGGTTAAAGTGGAGCCTTTCAAAAAGGAAAATATTAACCAAATATGACTCTATTCTTCTGATGTGTGGTCGAAAGGTCTCTGCTTCAGGAAAGAGGAAGAAGTGTCAGAAAACTGCCTTCATCTGTGATTAGAAAAGTATTTGTGTTTTTTCAAAGGAAGGAATTTTAATTGCTAAACCAGGTGATACACCTCTTTTTTATGTTTACAACCCAAGTGGGACTCAAACATTCAACCCCCAGCTCCAGTAAACAACACCAGGTCACTTACTTTTATACACTCACCAGTCACACTACGACCTTAATAATAAACATAAAGAAGAATTATCACCTTTTGGACAATGTCAACAAAAACTGAAAATGTATAAACTTTGTAAAAGTAGAATTTATGGCAGAGCTGTTGTATTGGATTGCATTAGTTTATACAGGTGTACGTAATGAAGTGGCCGGTGAGTGTATTTTCCACATATATTCACATTCTAATCTAATGCCATTAATCCCCTGACAAAAATATCAGAGTTCAGTTTACTGGATCACAGATCAGGATCAAATGTTAAACTTCTGTAAAACAGCAAAATCAGAAAAAAACAAACAAAAAGCATACGTAAGCGAAAAAAGACTTAACATGTTTTTATTCCTATATTTATACTCTTTTTATGTTTACAAGACAACTAGTAAGACTTGTTTTGAAAAGTCTTTAATTTGGTAGATGAAGGAGTGTGTGGGAGGAGATTGGAGCAGTCAGCAGTGATGTCACCAATGAGACACACCTGGGAGAGATGTGACAGTGACGGTGGAGATGTTTGGTGTGTGTTAGCCGGTCTCTGAAGGATGGATTTGATAAGTTGTTTTTGGAGCTCTGGATAAAACCTGGAACACCGACATCAAGAAGAGAGAAGACCAGTTAAAGCCAGAAGAGGGAAGACGCCGACCAGCAGGAAAAATACGGACGATACAGAGTCAGTCTTGGAGCAACAGGTGAGTCAAAGCTGCACTCAAACATCAGCATCCTCACGTTTCAAATGTCCCGCAGCCTAAAATTATATTCTTCTTCTTTGTGTTTAAAGTCTTTATACGACACCTACTGTCACCTACTGTGTCAGAGTCAAAATCAGATAACTACGGCTGCAACGATTAATCGATTAGTCAGTCGACAGAAAATTAATGGACAGCTACTTTAATAATCGACTAATCGTTTTTAGTACAAATTCCAAACATTTGCTGGTTCCAGATGCTCAAATGTGATGATTTGATGGTTTTCTTTCTCATATATTATAGTACAGTGAATATCTTTTGGTTTGCTTGAAAAATGACAAAAACTTTTAATCGATTATTCAAGTAATCGATAAGTCAACTAATCATTGCAGCTCTACAGATAACACACATCTAATCTCCCTTCACTCATCTTTTTAAACACTTCTCACCATCTTGAACGTTATCTTTTAATATCTCCCTCTCTGAATTTTATTTATTACAGTGCATCACTACATCTTCAACATCTTCTATAATATTACACCACTGACAAAGATCTGGTCTCCTCCCCATTAAAGCGTAGAATTAAGACCTGCACGCCCGAGCCTAAGACATAAATATATCATGTCCTGAGTCTGACATCCTCCTTCAAACTGCCTCACATGAACAGATTTCTGGACTTTGTAATAATGTCTCCCTTTGTGACCTTTTACTATACGTTAATCACAGCTGTTCTGAGTTGAGGTTTACTTGCTCTACAGCCATTTTTCTTCTCTTATGATATCATTTTTTTAGCTTGTTCATTTCCTTTAACACCCACACGTGCAGGGACGCAACAAACTGAACCTCTAAACTATCTTCAGAGGATGATCTGTAGTCATTAGGCCTTTATCGCTAACAAATTCTTCTCCATCTGTGACGGTGACAAACCTCTGAGAATGGCTGCTGACTTTGAGCAGAAAGTCCAAAAATGATTGCATTTAATTGTGCAGAAAATATACAGTTTGTCTGTCAGATATTCATTAATGTTAATTCACAGTGGTTAAAAGATGTTTATGTATTGCAATAACCCAAAATCACAGAAAGTCTTCAGTTGATTCACAAATAATGTTTATTAACTAACTGGTGTCTGACATTGAATGACAAACATTAAGATTTCATTTCATCACATTTCATACAGGACTCATTCATCAGAGATGACATGCTGGAAGCCACAGAGTGACATCATGCTCAAGCACAGCAGGTGAGCACTACTGCAGTAGGTGTTTTTGTCCTCTAGATGGTGATGTGGCCCCGTCTGAAAAAGAGAAATGAACCAAAGCATTTAGCAGCTACAGTAGCTGTTTAATAGACAAAGAGCTGGGATGCCCTTTTTTTCTGCATCCAACATTTTACTTATGTAAAAGTACACATTTAAAAAAACATGGCACCTGAGTAGGTATCAGAATAAGTTAATCATTCTAAAAAAATGGCTTTTTAATGGTGTTATTTTATTATTATTCCTGAAGCAATAGCGTGTATGTATAATTTCTATGTTGAAGCTAGTAGAGATAAAATGACTTTACATACTGTTGGGTAGTTCAGCCTGTAACAATGTGTCACATCTTAAAAGCTGATAAGTTTTGGATGAAAATTTAAATGTGCAAAGTAACTAGAATTATCAGATAAATGTAGAAATGTGGAGATACATAGTCTGTGCCTCATGCTATTAACTTTGAATGCAACTGAGGATATTTAAAGCAAGTGCAGGACATTTGTCTCCCCCTTCTGGCAATGAGAGTAAAGGGGGGCGCTCGGCTGTGACTGCCTGAGTACAACAACGTTACTAGGGAGGACATTTATCTTCACTTGTTAGACCTTGCTGTCAGCTTCCCAACTCATTTTAAAAAAGACGAAAGAGAGAGAGCGCAGCTGGTGAATCAGATCAATAAAATGTTATTTTCTGATTGTTTCACAGCAGTTATGTTATAAAGCACAAACGGCCAGCGCGGGAATGTCGCCCCCGACATGAGATTTAAAAACTCTGTATACTGTGAAATACAGAGAGATTTATCTGGCGGTGATAAGTTTAATCAGCACTGTGTGAAGTCGTTTGGCTTGAATATTATATATTATATATATTCAATATATGTAAAAGTTCCACACTGCAGGTTTAATATATGGGTAAATTTAATAGAAAGGCCTTGTACTGTAAATAAAAACACAGATATGCTGCTGCCTAGCTGAGATGTCAACAATGACGATCTCTCTTTTACACACGCACATACACACGCACACACACACACACACATACATACATACAGAAAAAGAGAGAGAGAGAGAGAGAAGAGGTCTGAGAAACGTTCTCATGAGAAAGCTGATGTTTACCCTCCGGAAGCTATACAGCCTGCTCTGTCTGTGGCTTTCACTTAAACACACACACACACACACACACACACTGAAGGACGGAACGGCATCTCTGCCATCTGTCTGTGTGTGTTCCTCCACACAGGAAGTGCTCTCAAGGTTGCCGAGAGGTTAGAAAAGGCAGACAGACACAAGGTCAAACGGTTCCTCAGAGATCAGAAAATGCAGCCTGTGCGGTGTGAGGCGAGTATGACGAAGTTAATCTGCTAAAACGTAGAATACAGAGAGAACTTTCAGTGAACATGAGGCAGAAAAGTAAGAAAGTTCAGGCTATCTTTATAGAAGCCATCACACTGTTCCTCATTGATTTCTCTTACTTAATCCTACATCAAACTCAGATAATATGTAGATGAGGAGATTAAGCTTTAAGACACTTTTAGTTGATGGTTGTGAAAAATGTGAAAAAAAAAAAAGTGAAATAAGATCAAACATAGAGGAAAAAAGAATAATAAAGGACATTCAGGCGTATTTAACAGAGACTGACTAAACCAGGAAACGTTAAAGGCAAAAGTAAACCTGCAGAGTCAGATAATAACTATTTGCTATAATGTTTTATCAATCATGGATCTTTCTCCAAAAAGTTTCAACAGCATCGAGAGGATTTTCATTATCGATTTAACCTGCTGATCATTTTCTCAATTATTTGATTCATTGTTTGGTCTATAAAATATCAAAAGAAATAGTGAAAATGCTCCCAAACCCAAAGATACTCAGGTTATTATTATTATTATTATTATTATTATTATTATTGTTATTATTATAAATGAGAAAGAAAAACATCAAATCCTCATATCTGAGATGCTGGAACCAGCAAATATTTGGCATTTCTGCTTGAAAAGTGATGAAAACGATTAATTAATTTTGAAAATAGCTTCCATTTAATTTTTTCTAATGAAGCTGCAACCATCAAATTTTTGGCAGTTTTGCTTAAAAAAATGACCAGAATGATTATTCAATTATGAAAATAGTTGCAGATTAATTTTTTGTCAATCAATTAACCGTTGAATCGTTGCAGCTCTGGTCTCGATGGCTGTCAGCTTTTCCTATTTTCCAGCGTCAATGTGTGTTAAAGCAGCAATTTTATCAGATTTTCTCCCCATTCGCTTGGCTCATATTCACATATTCAGTCCCCATAAGAACACATTTTTGTGTTTGTAATTTTTTTTTCTATACTGCATTACTAACGAGTTTAAATTACAACATGTCAAGTGTATTTGTTTATCCATAATAAACACTAGCACACAATATGAGAACATACAACATTCAAACTGCCTTATTTGGGATGTATCAGAAATTTTATGTAGATTTCATGATGTCAACTTATCGGTAATGAAATGGGATCAGTCAGTCAAATTGGATACCAGTGGATGCTTCTGTACATATAAATAACAGTTTAAAGGGCTTTACAAGTAAATGAAAATGCCAACCACAACTCACTGCTAAAGTAGGGAGTAGAAAGTAATGACGAGTCAAATTCAAACATATTTTCGGTTAAATCTGATAAAAAATAGAAATTTAAAAAAAGAATAAAGAGGATTAAACATACTAAAGCAATGAAAAAGTAGTTCCTTCATGTACGTAAAATAATTTGGTGATACACTGCTCTCTGTTATGAGCCTCAAAGCCGAACTAACATATTTTGAAATTATGTTGTTCTTTTTTAAGTCCCTTTTGCGGCACACAAGCGCTATGTAGAACTTATACAGATTGCTAGTACTATAGAAAAGTGACATGACTATGAGTATGTATTATACTGTATGTATCAAGTCTTTATAGTCTGTAAACCACAACTGAGACCATTGCTGTAACACACTTATTCAGCACTTGCATAACTGAGGAGCAGGAACAGAAAAAATAAACTTTTTGCCTCATCCTGACCAGTAATTGCATTATTTAGAAAACATTCTGTATTATATTTGCTCTCTGTGAAGGATGTCCTATCCGCTCCATATGTAGTGTCTTTCTATTTATTGATAGTGAAAAAATCACTGACCTCTCCACCTCGTCCCATCAAAAGGCTTATTTTTGTCTGTTTTCCCGATCAAGCCAAACTGGGCTCAAAAGGGGTCAAGAAACAGGGAGGATGATTGAGTAATGATTGCATAAGCTCTTTGTCTTTGTGCTTCCCAGTTCAGAACAATTGCTGAAAACACAATTCTGGGCTGGAGTGGCTCAATTTGGCCAAGCATTGTATTTCTGAGTGAATTCCCACCGAAAAACAAAGACTGAAAAAAGACACGAGACAATCAGTTTGTCAATAGTTATATGATGTAAGATACCATTGTGTTGTTCTTTAACAGCAGAGCCAGAGTAGCTTGGTTCTGATGTCGCCTACATCTCAGATTTTGTTGACTGATTCATAAACATCTGGTGATGTTCTTGTGATTTACTGTTTCCTCGGTTGGAGAAACAGCCAAAAGTGGAACATACATGACTGTGAAAGTGTACAGGTATCTTTTGGAGACATTCACGTGGCCATTTTATTTTTTTACTTCCAGTTCTGTGCCACTGGTGTTAATTTTGGCACCCTATACAGCTACTATATGTAAAGAGCAGTGTGATCATTTAGAAGCTGGATTCACTCACTTGTTCACTGTCTGGATTTGGATGGAGACGAGCAGCTGAAATAACATGTAGAGGAGGATTTAGACGGTTGACTGATGACATGAGCTCTGCGGTTGTTCCTACCAATAGAAAAAGAGAAAAATATTGTCGAGTGAAAGTAGCGTTGATGTCACATTCACATGCACTGGCCTCATGGAGACAGGAGCTAAAACAGCCAGTTTCACACAGAGGCTGAACTGGGGGGCTGCATAAAGGGCCAGTATAAGATTAGATAAGAGTCCCAGAATAAAAATATAGATCTGGAAATGTGTATGATGTGTCCACTTTAAGCTTAAATGTCGGCGTGGTAACCTGCATCTCTGCATGTAGTTTGTTCGCTCTGTTTTGTCGCTGCTTCTTGTCTAATTGTCATTAGGATTGTATCTGAATTTAGCAAGAAATTATGCAACAGGTCAACCAGCTGAATCAACTTTTGAAAGAAGAGATATTTTCAGAAGTATAATTCCTGCATTAGACAGATTAGGACATTTTATAGTGGGGTTGTGTTTACTTTATTCACAATTATGTGAATGTAAAGTTTCTAAAAGCTCAGTTGTGACATTTAAAAAAAATGCTGGTAGTTATTTTTAAAAATTAGTTTCCATCTACTTTTCATCGTTACTATTTTCTCACTCCTATGGACATGACTACATGAGTGTGAGACCGAACAGAGCGTCTTTGCGAAGAGGAAGAAGAAGAGGAAGAAGAGGAGGGGGCCCCATAAAATTAGCCTTGTCGAACTCCTGTTGCTGTGCTGCTTGGTTTCCAATCTTTTCTGTCACCTGGTAGGAATGAATGCAGTCTAATATGACAGTCCTGCCCTCATGAGGGTTAAATAATGTTCAGTTTTTGTTGAAGCTGTTTTAACGAGGCGTTAATTCAACTTTACTGTCATTTTGGAGGCTGTGGTTTGTGATGCTGTTGAATTGTGTTGTGTCATACAGAGACATGTTTTAATATTTAGTCTTCTCTCACTGATATCAACAAGTCCATTAAATTAAACGACGTTTTCTAATCTGGCACCCCTGTCGTCAGTAATCGGCAGGATCATTTGTCTGTGCTAAAACATAATGATGTTTTATGATGTCACAACGCTGTGGTTAAGGTCTGGGTTTGGGTTTCACTTTGTTAAGGTTATCTTAAAAATAAGCGACCTTTGTAGTAATAACCAAAGGGTTAAGGTTAGGGGACAATCATAGTTACGGTTTTTAAAAAACTGTCCCAACTCGCGGTTGGAATCGGGAAACGAACAGCGCTGTTTGCTGTTAACAAGTTCGGGTTAAGCCATCCACCAACCCGCCATCTGTGAATGAGGATATTTGTCAAATTAAATATACATCATCTGAACTGCACCATTGCTCTGGGTAATAATTGCTACGGCCATTAGATAGCATCTGTCACTCAAATGTAACTATAGATTGTTTTTGGGCGACTGACATTATGACCTATTGTGTTGTTTTTCATGGCAGGACAGTCTCTTTACTGGAGAATTAGCATTCTTTCCATTTTCATTGCGTAAGTCATCCTCTGGCCAGCAAAAATATGCTCAGTAAATTTCGATCAGTCCATTACATTTTGACATTTCATGTGTGCCAGTGGAAATTTGGCTTGTTGTAGAGCTACAGGAAAGGTCAGGGGTCACCAAAATCATTAGGATTTTTCTTCTGGGGATCATGTATATCTTTCTCTGGAACAAAGTGTTGGATGGATGGTTGGAAAATAGTTCTACTACTTTTAGCATCTCTGAGAGAATTTCTGAATGCCATCTTGACCTTACACTCATCATCACATTACATCATCATGCCATACACCCATCAAGCCAATCAGACAAAAGCACAGTATACTGTATACTAAGAATATATAAAATATCTCTCTTTCTAGCTCATATATTCAAATCCAAACATGAATAGTCTCAGATTCTAACATGGGAAATTGGATGTTTGTTTACAATGAGATTTGAGCTGCGTCAGGGGAGTCGGTCCCAGTTGGAGCATCTTAGTGTCTTGGGATTAGACCAGAACATAAACAAACTGTCCCTGGACCAGCGTATTGGACAAATGTCTCGAGACATGAAGAGATCCCAAAGGACAGACAGACATATGAGTGGACTGAAAGGCAGAGTGTTGGACAGGGAAGTGACTGGTCAGCTCACAGCGTGACACTACAGAGTATGTTTTTTTTCTGTTTTTGTCCTCAGCTGGCTGGATGGTATTTCTCAGTAGTCACACAGCAGGGGTTTTATGGGTAGCATGGTGCAGAAATGAGCTTGCATGGCCTACTGCTTCGTGGCTGAGATGTCGCTGCTCCTCAAGGCTTCCACTAACAGCACTTACAGTTGATGGGTAAAGTGAGCAGGGCAGGAGTGTAACAGACTGACCTCAAACTTACAACATCCTGGATCAAACTTCAGCCATGTGTGTCACTGCAGCAGCTGAACTACGGATGCAATTTTCAAGCAATTTCTTCATTGGACGTGTTAACAATGAAAAAAATACACAACATTTTTTGCAATGGTACTGTATTTGAGAAAGGGTTTTAAGAAGTTAGCCTAAACATAAAATGAGTTACACCAATCTCTCCACAAATCACATCAGTCCTACTGGTTTTATTTAATATAATAAGCATAACTACACGATCGGGGCGAGTCGAACGCTGTGTGTACCCTGTATCTACTGTAGTCCAGCTGCTGAAAACACCTATTCAGTGGAAATGTAAGAAATTTGAAGAAACTTCTACACTTGGCATAACAGTAGTGGATGGAAATGGACATTGATTTGCATTTTCTTTTGCCAGTTTGTTGGTAATTGTGACGTGCAAACTGGTTACTTGGTCAGGGGAGTTAACCAGCTTGAGCCAGCTGACTAGCTAATATATCCTCGATTCAATAAATGATTAAGCCTGATTAAAAGATAATTGATAACCTGAGCTGACTATTTAGAATGGGTGTCTGCATACTGTTAGTGTAAATACTTGCATTAACAAATACAAAAATACATTAGATGTTCTCCATTTAGGACACCTTCTAAAAAAGCCATTGCAACAGTTGTAACTGTGTTAGGACAAGCACAGTATAATGAGGTCCACTAATTAGACTAATTATGTAGAGTCTATGAGACAATGTGTCTTTGAATAGTGATTCTCATTAGTCAAACAGTGCTGCCAGTTTTACACAATGTTCCTGCATGCAGCCGCACTGACATTTGTGTGTCTGCGTGTGTGTGGATGAAGAAGTTTGCCATTATTTTGGATGATTAATCATAGACTGATAATGTCCATATTATTAAGTTATTAGAATAGATTATTAGATGATGTCTAAATTAGACCAACTGTACAAAGGATCAAGAGGTGCAATCTTGTGTAACACATTTAATTTACTGAGGAGTGTGATGTTTGCCTCATAATGTTTGCAATTCAGAAGTCGGCACACTAGACGCCTTGAAGACCTGAAACAAGAGGAAACTGGTCGGCCTGAGTCGCCGGTTCCTCCCATTTTTACCTCCACTATGTTTTCCTGACTCCCTACCTGAAGGAGACAAAAGGCTCTCAATCAGCTGGAACAAAGGGCCTCTGGGTGCGAGACGTGTGTGTGTGTATGCTTGTTGTTGCTGTTTACCTGTTTTTCTGTCTGAACTTCCCACATGTGCTCATAAAGTTTGGGTTCCTGTCTTCCTGCAGAGGAAGGAAAAATGCACGCACACACACACACACACACACAAACAAAACACAAAAAGTTGTATGTATTTTTTGTTTTGGCTGACAAACAGCTGAGTCAGGATCTGCTGGCACCAACTACAATACCCTCTACCAGCCATTTCCCATTAATCTAGTGGTGGGAGCGGTTTCATCAGGATTGATTAAGTGGGTCAGCGGGGGCCCAAGACAAGTACAGCAATGCCACTTTGACAATAATGTGGTGCTCATTCAAATGTTGCTGATTATTCTGTTACAGCTAAAGTTAACATTTCACTTTAGTTGAAGTGGTTTCATATATTTGTATTGTGTTGGCTATTGTCCCAGTTGCACCTGTTTTGATATGTGTGTTTAACAGTCTTATGTGTAACTGCTGTAAACCAAGAATGTAGGGACGGGGGGTAGAGTAATCACACAGTGGCCCCACTGTGTAAACCTATTGACCTAATGAGCCTCTGGTAATTGGTTAGTTCCTAACATAAAAGTTTTATTATACCTTTTTTGATTTAATTCGTGCAGTCTGCATACTGGAATTCATACATGTTGTTACTTTTGTATAGCAGTAAATCAGATCTCTGAAACACCAATCCAGCCATCTTCACAACCATCGTCCTTAGTTTTTAGGGCTTTATCTCTTCTGGTCATGCAAAACAAACCCAAAGTTTGCAGTGTCATATTCTCAATTCCCACTCTTCAGCATACAGATGACTGATTAGTTATTTCTCCTGCTCAGGTGCAGATTATATTTTCATGCTGGCAGTCAGGTGTAGTTTCAGCTACTTTTAACAGAAGTTACCCAGAAGTTTGATCAGTCGGCTGTATGTGTGTGCTGGTTATCTTAGAGTTTTGTGTGTGTGTTAGAGTACTCAGTAGTGGCCTCCTGTAATGATGATGATTATCTATGCCAACCTGAGATTTTGAAAAACCTAATAAAACACGGATTGTGCCTCTGTTTTTTGTTTCATAGGTAATCCTCACATGGAGTTGTGTCCTAAAAAAGCCAAAACCACCAATACCTGAGTGAGCAGACATGAGGTAGGAGACAGTAAGTCTATATCTGTCTTTCTATGCCAGTTTTGGCCTTATTTGTGCCTATCTGTGGATCTGTCTGTCCAAGTCAAGCAGCGGATATGCGTCACAATCTGAAACAAAAGCATCAAGCACAACAACAAAGGTGGAGTTAAAGCTTTGAAACATGTTTTCCATGCAAAAGGGAAACAGACCAGACTCCCATCAAAAAGTGTTTTAATAAGTTTTAGATTGAAGGAAAATGAACATCTTGTTGTTGCATTTTATTTCAAGTCAGATGCACCTTAGCTTAGCTTTAATGATTATGAAGTACATGGACACCTTCATCTTGAAAGATCATTAATAGTGCCACAGAATAAGTTTAGATCTTTTAATACATTTATTTTAAAATCCATAATCTATCAGCTCTGGTATATTGAAGAAATCTGCCGGTATCAAACGTTCATGCTATGATGCATGCATGAAAATTTGTTATCTTAAAAAATATCACGGTAAACGGTATCATCATGATAATTATCAAACTTTCCTGAAATACTAAAGTGATTGAAGGTTTTCCAGGAAAGCCACTGATTGATTTATTTCTTCCATCACAACTCATGAACCATTGCTAAAGATCTTTAAATCAGAACATAAAACATTATGCAAACTGCACACAGTGAGCTACAATAAACCACACATGGAGCCAGAGAGGGAGGGTAAGATCAGTATGCTTTAATAATAAGATATCAGTGCAGAAACACAAACTTCTTATCGGGTTAAATTCCCCATATAGTAATAACAATGATAACAATATGATAATAATAAGATCATTATGAATTTTTAGCATATAAAATGCGGAATCAGCTAATATAACTGTACGTTATGACATTGACAAAAACAGAGTACAAGTAGCTGAACATGGATCCCATAAGGAAAAACAAACCCTGTCAAGACATGAGACAAAATGCTGATACTCTCTTTAAAAGAGGAAGTGCAATGAATGAGTGGATTAACTGAAACACTTTTTTGTCGCTTTCGTTTTGGGGGAAACCCTTCAAGCAGCACAGTATGTTAAGCTCTAGCACTGGTGATAAGCCTTCTAGGGTTAAAATGGAGAGCTGAAGCCCTGCCAGCTTTGGGGGGTTAGCATCTGTTCCACTAGCTTCATGTAGATTTTCTCAGAAATTGTTGTCTTTATTCTGTCTTTCTGAATAACTGACAACTGTTCTTGTGGTTTTCTGTCCATATTTATAAGATATATGAATATTCTTTTCTTAATTGCTTAATTTTAAGACAACGTCGGTATTCAAAAAACAAGATTATCAGAGTTGTAGTTCTTGAACACTAACAAACTTATTGTTTGTTTTTTTTTTACCAACACCAGTGACAATGTTAAAATCTTACATTTTTAAACTAATTTAAATATTAAACATGGTCCAGCCGAGGCTAGTGGAACATTTGCTAGCTTAAAAACAAGAGGCAGGACTTCTCCTCCTAGATTTTTTATTTTTAAATCGACTTCCATCCAGCCAACTCTTTCCACGTACATTAACACAATTTACAGTAACTCAAATCTCATCAGGTGCTAAAAAGTCCATCTGAGATGCTTTTCTTCTTCCATGTGCATGTTTCAGGACATTTAATATAATATAAAAAGCCTTTTTTTGTCTCTGAAAATAAGTTTGGTTCTGCATTGTTCAGGGATTTTTGTATTTTACTTCATGAACATGTCATGAAAATAACTCATTCTTTAAAGTGCTTTTCTGGAAACCCAATGTAAACAAATTTGGTTTCTGTGATCAGAGTACAGAATAAATAACATTTTAAAGTTTTTTGGTTTTTTTTAGTTTTTTTTTTTTTACTACACTTAATCTAACACAGAAATAACTCAATTTGAAGGCTTTGAGGAACTTTCAGTTTGAGTGATTGTTGACATATCAGGAGAGAAGAAAAATACAGTTTTTCAGTCTTTTTAAAGGAAAGTAACAGAAGAGGGGGAGTGAAAGGAGGAACAGATGAGTGATCTGTGGAGGAGTGGAGAGATATGCGTCAGTGGGCAGGCTGAGCAGGATGTATCTCTCTTCATGTGTCACTCAACTCGACATCACTTTTCTCTTTTCAGATCAAATCAGACTGTTTCTCTGCTTTCAGCCCCTTTCATCTCCAATCCTATTAAGCACCATGAGGCATAATTATATTGAAAATTTGTTCAAAATAGTTTTTTACAACCCGGATTTGTTTTTCAGAGATTTTAGATTTCGATAATGATAATATCATAACCAGCATCACTGCAGAGAAATTTATTTCCAAAAAAGTGGTTCAGACAATTTAGTGAAACGACAGAAATGTTTAAAATCTTTCTAAGCATCTAAATAATCGTGTTAGTCACCAGAATTGACTCTATAGTAAAGCTGTGCCATTTCTGTACTTCAGCAATTATGCTGGTGTGTAAAAATGTTATCGTCACTGGCAGAACTAACTGTAAAAACCATCAAAATTAAGACCCATTTTTTAAAAATAATAACTTTTTAAATTTTGTTGGAGCTTGGGCTTCAACGGTTGCTGCGTATCAACATAGCAAATTGAATAGCTTTAGTTTTCAATGGTCAAATCAAACCGTTAAAGGAAGTTATCCGCTCTGTTTAAATTAAATCTGTGAAGCTGTTGATCCAGTGTCACTCAAAACAGCCAAATTCTGTTTCACTTGCAGAGTGACAGTAAATTAGTGCCTTGTGTTGGACACCACTGTCCGCTCTGACACGTGAATCCCTCCCCAGGAGCACTTCTTCAGTACAGTCAAATCTTTTTCAACTAAACCTAAAAACCCACAAACCAAGCAGCTTCATCCACAAACAGACTGTCAGGTTGTTGGATGAGCTGGGGAATCCATTTCCTTTAAAAGCCTTAAAAACCTTGCAAATTTTGACTCATCATCACCAGGTGGTTCTAAAATCGGCTCTAATGGGAATCTACTTGAATCTAACAGGCTTTTACTGCATATTCTTTCACTAAACTGAAGTTCTATCAGGATCTAAATGAATGTATCAGAGGAGGCTATGAAGGAGCTGAGGACTTATGGTGAATATCATCCCAACTGTGACATTGTATTTCCATTTTGGATATTTTCCAATTACTGCGTGTTTTTATGTTTTCACACTAATTTCCGGCTCTGCTAGCTGTCTGTTAACTAACATCATTAGGAGACACAGTTAAACTAGATTTTTTACAATGTCACGTTAGGATTTAATTCATTAAAAGCCCCCACGGTTGAAGGAAGTCATCTACAGGTTGCAGGAAACAAACTGTGCACTTGAAGGGCTAACTTCGTATGTGTTGAGACACCCATAAAGTCATAAGGCACATTATATGGATTAAAATGAACTTTAAAGAAAATTTCAGCATAACATAAAACAGATAACATCAAAATACAGTGTTAGTGGATCCAAGAGATGTAATAAAAGTTCTTAAAATGACAAATACATGGTCTATGAAGCACCATTGCTTTATATATGCAACTGGAAAACAATGTGATTAATTATATGGCAACTTCACCTCCTTTACAATGTTCAAAATGCTACATATCTGAAAAGTGAAACTTAGAAAACTGCTATTCATCTTACATCTGAACTTTTTTTTCTTGTCAATTTTTTTTTTTGTTGTTTTTGTTTTTATCTTCTTAAAGCGAGAACAAAAACAGTACTGGCCAGCCAACAGATTCAATAGATATTTTAGGATAAAACTCTGCAGGAAAAAAAAAAAGAACAAAAATGCCACAAACACAGAAACAGCACAAGAGGAAACAGCACTGCGAGGAATCTGATCCAACTGCATCTACAGGGGTAGATAAGGACAAAAGTACCAGGACACATAAACACTAAAAACACTATCTTCAACATTAGTTCTGTCTTTAAATACGTAACGTATATGTGTACAAAGCTCTATGGTTCATACTCAAAAGTGGTCACCACACAAAGACAATTACCTCAAAAAATAGAGTGAGATTAAGAAAAATACTTTGAGAGTACAGGAAAGGAGAGAACAGAAAAAAATGGTAAGAATGTGATTTCATTGAACCTAAACTACTGACATAATTTGGGTGAAATTTACAGTTTCTAGTCTAAACTTAAATTCTGACCCTACGACTAATGATCTTCTGTATCAAAGCTTTCTGATAGTGGCAGCCGCTCCGTGTTGTGAATTGTAAGAAAAACTGGCCTTGTCTTAATCATAAAGAAGTCACTTTACAGGATGCTGTACTGCGCTGAAACAAGGCTGCTGCTACTATGTACAGATGTATAGTCTGAATAAGTATTTGTTAGTTTCTGCTGTCATCTGACCTCACACAGTCTGGCTTATGCAGTGGTGTGCACAGGAGGTGCTCTTTTTCTTAATGGGACACTTTAAAGCTTAATTGTTGCCCCAATATCAGACACCAAAGGGGTACTTGAGGTCACTTGAGCTGCTCAAGTGACCTCTTAATGACACCCTAATTGGCCCAATTGCCCTTCTGGATGGCTCAAGTGCCCTTCTGATCCCTCTTAGGGCCCTTCTGGTCAGCCCTAGTGTCCCTGTGATTGGCTTAAAAACACTTCACCCCCCTCTATACTCCAGTTAGCATACCAGTGGCTCTGGGAGTTGTAGCCCTGTTACTACAAATCTCACATACTTTGCATTACAGCAAACCGTTCTGCAAGAAATTTGATTGTAATCTACTAAACAGACAGGCATCGGTCTCCATTAATGTCTATTTATGGCACGCTCAAGATCCATTATACTGCAGATGAAGAGTGGAAAAAAATACATTCAGATTTCTAAAACAAATTGGTCCTGAAAAGATGTTTGTTTCAGTAATTTAGTCTGATTTACTGTATATATGGAACAGGTCAGCTTAGCCACCCCACTTTTGCATGTATAGGTGTTACCGTTTGTGATATACAACTATATCTGTGCTGTTATACTGTGTTATCAATCATGCAACTTTGATTACATAACTCAAGCAAGTTTAGAGAGTCTGAAAATGTATTTTCATGGCAGTGGCTAGCTGGAATTTTGGGAAAATTTGATCAAAGTATCTAAAACTGTACAGCATTCATTCAAAAATGGTCAAAATGCAAAAATGTAAACACTGTCTGTAGTGAAAGAGCGGAGACATGTAAACACACTGGTATGATCCTTTAACTTGACCTCAGGGCAAAAATGAAACCTTAAAATTCAACTTGGGTGCAGAAGCGGTGCCCTTTAACATTTCTGTGCACGCCACTGTGTTTTTCAGGTTATCTGTATTGCATGAAGTGTGTATGTAATCACGTGAACACATACAGTGTGTGTAGAAGTCAGACTCCTTGTACAAGCTATTGGTTTGGTAAATAAAGCTAGCTTTGATACTTACTATCTAAGCTTTAACTCAACAAAATAATAGCACAATAAGAAAAAACCCTGTAGTCACACGAGCTACTCACCTGACAGAGATGAGTGTGAGAGAACCACGTATAGATAAATCAAAGACAGGTTTTATAGAGAAGAAAGAAAATAAAAACTTAATATCAAACTTACAGTAGAGTACATGTATTGCAATATATGTTTATTAGTGTGTCTGTGACACAAAATAGAAGAAACTGGTAGGTAGAGTAAGAGCATAAAAAAATAAACGAAGAAGAAATGAGGCGGTATTGAAATAGTAAAGTGTCCCGTCGATTTGGATTAAATAACGTGGGGAGATTGATAAAAGCTAAAATGTCTCAATTCAACAACAGAAAATAGGCTAATTATAATATCTGAAATATAATGCATATGTCATTAAAGTTGACCCAGTCCGTTCTAATGCTACTGTGAACCAGTTTCTGTGAAGAAGCAGACTCCTCCTGAACGAACATAAACTTGACTACCTGGTTATTTAAACACAACTGATGATGTTATAGTGACTCAGGTGGGATGGATCCCAAAGAGGCAGATTGATAACTGTCTGTGTTGTTGGGTATCACTCACATTTCACCTATTATGACTCTGCTTATTGATTCCAACCCTTATTAAATCCTTGTTCTGTTTCTAGTTATACTATTTGAGAATCAAATGAACGCCAAATATGTTGGAAGAAAAAAAAACTAAGCACACTTGTAAAGTAAATGTTTGGCCACGCTTCTGAGTGTTTTGTCTTGTCTGGCATATTATACATCTGTGTTGTGATGCATTTGTTACCAGTGATGTAGAAAAAAAGTGACTGACAGGTGATTTTTTTTGGAATCGATAAGCAGAATCAAAAAGGATGTTTCTTGGTTCTACTTTATGATGAAATGTTCCAAATATAGAACCGGTTCTCGATACCCAACTCTAGACTTGAAGCTTGGAGTTTGAACTGGCATTAGAGGAGAGGGCTGGGTCTCACTGCTGGTCAGTTACACTAAGTGAAAAAACAGTGTCTCTGTTAGTGTGTAGGTAGTATAATATCCTCACCTCTGAGCTACATGAGTTAGCTGATAAGGAAAAGGCAGGGCTGAAAACTGAGCTGCATAGAGTCCATATCTGGATAAGATATTAAATCCTGTGCCTCTATGTCGCTCGGCCATAGATTCCCACCACGCTAAGTCATGACAGGAAACAGAGCGGTTAGGCGGGAGTATGGCTGTAGATGTTTGAGCAGAGCTGAGCTTTAAGGCAGGTTGTGTGTTTTAATCCCATGCCACTAATACCCATTTTACCCCAAAGACTCAGCACAGAGCTGATAGTGAGTGTAACAGGGTTACTTCAGGGTAACTCTGCAGCTTGGAAGAAAAAGGGGTACAAGTGGCTTGACCCTGATATCTCCGCTTGTTTAGGTACAGAACTACAAAGGGGACAAGGGGTGGCTAAATAAGGCAGGATGTGGTTATGAATACCATTCCCTATAGGTAGCTTAGCTTCAGGTCTATCAGAAAGCCCAGAGGTACAAAATAAAGATAAAGGCCTAGGTCTCGGCTTGTAGGTTGAGGTTTAGGGCTGGGAGTAAGTCCGGGTCTATAGCAGGGTTTGAATCTGGGGCTCTAGGAGGCCTGGTCCAGGGCTCTCAGCAGGTCACAGCCCTGGAGGAGGTGCAGGTTGCCCTGCAGCGGCACGTTAACCTCGCAGTCGTAACGGGTCAACTCCGGCAGACAGGAGGACTCGAATGAAGGCCCCAGCAAACGACTAGCTATACCTGGAAAACCACACAAAGGGAAAGATAATTGGTAAAAAAAAATGTATTCGTAATAATCTTAAAAAACATTTTTCTTCAAACAAGTGCCAGAGAAATAAGGAGGTTTTGACCCGTTCCCATTAGAAATCAATTTGTTTCAAGAAATTTCTAGAAATTGGAAAATCAGGAATAAGAAAACTTGATTTTAAAGAACTTGAACTTGCACTGGCAGATGTTTTCACTTCTTTTAAGAAATGAAGACTTTATAAAGAGATTTTTTGCAACATTAAAGTTAGTTCAGCTCACCCCCGGTGTTGTTATAAGGCAGTGTGCTATAATCTGTGTAGTTGCAGCTCTTTTGGGGAAAGGTTTTCTCATTTATGCCACCTAGGCCGTTTCCTGGATACTGAGACTTCCTGTGTTGTTGCAGAGAGCTGAGACATAGAGACATGCTGCTTGGCATCATCCTCCCCATCCCTGCCTCTGAGAGAGGAGAGCGAGACGGTTACAGGTACAGTTGTCTGGTGAGGGAGATGATGCTGTTAAATTATCTTCACACAAACACAAACTGTGAGCCCATACCTGTCAGTGATCCTGTGCTGAGGGAGCGATCCATGGTGGCACAGCTGTCACCCCTCATCTTCTTCCACATGATTTCTGACTGCTTACTTTCACCCTGATAAACACAAAGCCACGTTTACTTAATTAGCTGAGGAAGATTTGTTTAACCCTGGGGAAGTTTTAAATAATGTAATAAAGACAGTTTGTTGTACTTAAATTATATCTATGTGCTTTAAACTTTTGGGGATTTCATTCTCTTTCTGGTGGTCAGTATTTAGCTCCTGCTTTGTCTTCATCACTGTCAGATCCAAGCAGCACTTTCTCCTTATTTTTCATTAATTAGCTGCTTATTTTAAAACAAGTAAATGTAAAGACAACTCTAGTCTCAAATCTGTCACTACTGGTCAGTTATTCTGGATAATTTACTTTAGTTTCATACCGTAATGATTCTCAGGAATATTGTAAGTATGAAACTTTCTTTTTGAGAGATGGGGATCCTGTGTAGATGAACATGTTGTGCAGTAAATGTTGTATGTGTGTCAGAAACTCACCACAGCCATCTGGGGGAAGGAGCGCTTGAGGCTGTTGGCCATGGCCACTCTGGTTGAACTCATGTCTCTGTAAGCTTGTACAAAATTGTCAATGGACCTGCACACACACACACACACACACAAGCAAACATTTAAATACAAGCTTGTTCATTGGTAGGATGGATAAACATTATTTATGAATGTAACCTATAATTTCAGCAAAAATAAGTGACTACTTTCTTGTTGAGACTTTTCTAAAAATGTATTTGCTTTACTTTATTCTTTTATACTTCCTCCTAAGTTTGCACTGTAATTTTCATTCATACAGTAGTTATGTATTCATTGCCGCATGTATACTGTAAATATCTGAGAAGCTTCCATATTTGGAAAACCTGCCTAGTGCATTATTGTTTGTCTTTTTTTTGTGTTACATCACCTCTGTTTCTGCATGAGATGTGGCATGTTCTGTTGGCAGGAAGGACGCTCCTCTCCTGACAAAGTGTCCATCAGGTAGGTCTTGGTGGCTCGTTGTTGTTGGTAGGTTAACAGGGGGTCTGGTGGCCACTGCAGATTCTGCCTGCCACCCATGGAGGACAGAGGGGTGCTGGCTGGGGCCTGGTACGGGGGATTCTGCACACGCCCCATCATGTAAGACCCTGCCCGGTTTTCAATGGCTCCCTGGCTGGAGCCTCTCTTCTCCCCTGTAGCCCAGGACGCAGCTGGCTGGGGCTGGTAGTGGCCTTGAGGCTGAGGAGTGGAGGACAGGGGCTGGAAAAGGCTGGCGATGTTACTGAAGCTCTGCTGGGTGGCCTGGTGTGTTTTGGAAAGGCTGCTGCTGCTCCCCATGGATCCTGCTGGACCCCCTTCCAGGGGCTCTGACTCTGAGATGATGGGATTCAGCTGGAAGTCCTCTCCGTCCATGGGGATGTAAGGAGCCAAAGTGTCCAGGTCCAAGTCACTCAAGTCCCTCTAAGAAAACAACATGAGTTTGTTAAACAACTATATATGTATATATATATATAATTTTTAACTCTCTGCTCACTTAAGTAGCTATTACAGGATGTTTGTAACTTCTTAGATTATTCAGTCCATCTATACAAACCTCTGTATACATGTATGGAAACTTTTAATTTTAGGCTTCTGGAGATCCTAAAATTAAAAAGAAGAAATATGTGTACAATTTTAATTATTGCCATTTTATATGGCAATAAGGCATCTTAGATGTTAACATTTCAGCCTGTGTGTGTTCTTTTTTAATAGAAACTTGATAGAATAGAGGGAGTGTGCCGTGTTTGATATAACCAGAGAATACTCAAGGCTGTAGTAATAGTTTGTATAATCTATTGCCTGTGAAGTTGTAGAAATGCTAACAAAATGAAGAGGAAAGCCAAGTTTTCGGTCAAAAGGGGCCTCCTCATGAGTCAAAGAAATGGGCTGATCCTGCTGCAAATAGATATAAAGCTTTAAGATGGAATAAAGTTTTTTGTTTCAAAGTAGCATCTGTACACACCTCAGTGTTTGCAGGACTGTCGTTGCTCTCTGTGTCCAGAGCAAACAGCTTCTCCGTCAGCTCTACCTTCAGGTCACTCTCCACTGAGCTGTAGTAATCACCTGGGCTGCTGGGCTGCAGGGATGGAGGAGAGGAGGGAGGGAGTGTGAACAATGGATGTGGGCGAGATGGATAAAGAGAGGGACAAGACGACATGGGCAGAGAAAAAGGGATGTGTAAGAAAAATACAGAAACAAAGAGCGAGAGATGAGTTTTGACAAAGGCACCATTCACTGCTGAGGGAGCCTGTTCCTGCCAAATATCCACCCTCGTTATTCTCACACACATTGCCCACTGTTAATGACCTTTAACCCCCCAGGCCTCATTGAACACAGAAAGAACAAACTATGAAACAAAAACAAGTCGCTTGCTCATTAACTAATTACATCTTTCAATTTAACAATCAGTCTGTTCTCGTCCTCACCGTGGAGCAGCTGCTCAGGCTCGGAGTGGCGCTGCCCGGTGGCGGATTCTGCTGCACGGTGAACGTGCCGGCCATGTTAGCCATGTCCCCTGGAACTGGAGCCGGGGTTTGGCCTGATGCCGGAGGGGCAGGCTTGTGGCTCTCGCTGGCCCAGGCGGGAGGTCCCGGAGGGGGCATAGTGGCAGCAGATACTTGGTTGTATGCTGCTGGCTGCTGGGGCTCCTCGAAATGAGGGCGACCTGCAAGAAGGGATCACAAATTAGAGCCATCTGAGATGTGAACATGATGAATGATGAATGAACATGATGATTTACATACAAACTCCTTTTTTGCTCCTTTGCTAATTTTGACAAATTTGTCAAGTGTCCCATCAGGACATGTCGACATACATTATCTCTCACTTAAAGACTCCCAGAATTACACTTAAGATGGCAGAAGTCAGTACAGACCGAAGTCGAGGGTGATGATTGTGTCTCCGGGTGTCGGAGCCAGCTGGGCGAGGTCCTCAGGTTCCTCTTTGAGTTTGGTGAAGAGGCTCTCTCCCGGCTCTCCGGCTACACCTGCTCCTCCAGCAGTGAAGAAGCTGCTCATGTGGCGTGGCTTGAAGAGGGACTCTGTCTGCTCCAAGGACAAAATCATCGACTTCTCTTCAATGTCACTGCAGGATTGGAGAAGGAGAGACAGAGTGCAGAGAGGACTTTGAGAGCACAATAAAACCCTTTAAAAAAGGATTTTGGAGTCACATATGAAGCTCTGTGTAATGACCAGCAATGATCGGTGTTGAAATTTCTTTTACAGTAGGTTCTCTAAAACAAAAAAGTGCTGTGAAGTCTAAAAAACAAAAAACACATTTTTTAACCAAATGTAGCCTGGTTTTCATCCATCCTTTCCCCTGAAAATAGTTGCACTCACTGGGACTACGGTGCTTACCTGAGGACATAGTTTATGCACACGATGCATTGGGGCTGAGAGTTGCGGCTGTTATAAATAACAGTTCCCTGGGTTTCTACCCAGACGAAGCCTCCATTCTTAGCCAGCATGCGATACTGACCGCTCACTGCCTGACCCTTGGTACACACTGTAGAGAGACAGACAGAAGGAGGAAAGAGCTGTTAGTGTATTGTGTTACTGTAGGTGACACGAGGTAACTAAAGTTTAAAATGAGCCTCTGTCCATGATCACATATCACATATTATCATAGCTAGATTTGTGCAAGCTCAGACATCAGATACATTTACTTTTATGGTTTTATGTTAGTCTTTTAATTGAAAACCTCATTCAAATATCACGTCATATTTTGAGTGCCACTCTTAATGTTTACCCATGATCCACTGTAGAAGTTGTCAAGTAGCGGCAGAAATCTCTCATGATGCATCTAGAGCTGCAACAATTAGTTAATTAATCAATTAGTCTATCGACAGAAAATTGGCAAGAATTTGATAATAAAACAAATGTTTTAGTAATTTAATAGGAAAAAGACTAAATATTTGCTGGTTTCAGGTCAAATATGATTTTAAGACCTCGGGCTCTAAGAAATTTGAACAGGTATTTTTTGTTATTTTTGGGCATTTTACAGACAAAATGATTAGTTAATTAATCGAGAAAATAATCGGCAGATTAATTGACAATGTAAATAATCATTAGCAGCTATAGATGCATCAGTAAATGTGATTTAAAAAAAAAAAAGACAGGATTGGTTTGACAGTTGGGACGGATGATTTCAAGTCAGTTGAAGAATGTGTGTGAATGTGAAGAATGTTTCTGTACAGACCCGTTTTTATCTCTACAGTCTCATGAAACCATCTTAAAGACCTCTGAATAGTTGTATCGTCATTCAGCTGAAACAAGAATTCAAGATCTACAGCTCCTATTAGGTTTGGATATCACACTTATGAATAACCTTTACATACAGTATCCCTTCATCATTAGATTCTATATGACAAATGTATTTTGCAATCATAAATACCTCATTAGTCATTAATAAATGTGTGATTAATCCTTAATGAATGTTTCAGAGAGCAGGAAGTGTAATCTTTAGATTTTACATTATTTGTTTATGGTCCTATAGGAGAACATGGAGCCATCATGATTTGAAGGACTTTTATTGAATGTGAAAAATGCAAAAATAATTTTGAAAGTTGATTTTTTAAATTTCTGAAAAGTTTGAACACCATGTACAAACATGTTTTTTTGGCTCTTACATTCAGAAAGCTTTTGTATATTCTAGGTCATTTTGGGAGAAGTCATAACATTTCAGACTAAAAGAAGAAGAAAAAGGTCTTTTGGGTGTTTTTACGGCTCTCGAATGTCAAAATTTGTCAGACTTGACCTAAAGGGTTAATCAGTGACTAATGGAAGTTAGATATTTATTGAATGCAAAAAACAAAATTATTCTTATCTATCTTATGTAAAATTATGAGGCGCTCATATTTTATTGTCCAGTACAGTAACAGATACAAATTAATCTTCTCAGAAAGAAACTAACCCCACACGAGAAAACACAAAGCACCATGCAGTAAGTACTAGAGATACGATTTAACTTTTAATCTTGCGACATACAAAAAACAGACTCACACCAGCTGCATTTCCTGTATTTTGTGTGTCTGATTTATATTTTTTGCAAATTTGAAGTTATTGGATTGATTAATTGCATTTCCACATATTTACTTTTGTGTGAGACTGTGGAATCCACCAAACATCGGTTAGCAGGAGAAAGTGGGATGTTTGACTTTGAGCTGAGGAGGAGATGTGCTGGCTACAGTCCAAAGTTCAGCACTGGCGTGGGAAAGAAGCAGGACTGTGGTCAGAGAGTGCACATAAGGCCAGTGACTGTGTGTGTGTGTGTGTGTGTGTGTGTGTGTGTGTGTGTGTGTGTGTGTGTGTGTGTGTGTGTGTGTGTGTGTGTGTGTGTGTGTGTGTGTGTGTGTGTGTGTGTGTGTGTGTAAGATCAGGGCAACATTACATGTAGCAGAGAACGCTGTTAGCATGTGCTGATCGACAGGCTGGTCACGTTGGCCGTGAGAGCGGGTCATCCGTGTGTGTGTGTGTGTACAGTATGTGTGTGTGTGTGTGTGTGATACATAAAGAGACATAGAGAGCTGTTGCAACTAAGGCCTGTAGACGCAGACGATTAAGACCAGAGGAAAAGAAAAGTACAGACACACCAAGCACAAAATCCACATGCAACATACACACTGAAGATAAGATGATACTCTTTCATCATATTTTTTTAGTCCCAAGATAGAGACACTCGAAATTTCCAAAAATTCCTGGAACAAAATGAACTGCACCAGAAACAAGAGAATCTCACCTCATAGCATAATTATTCCTTGTTTCATTAAAAAAAAAAAAAAAAAGACTTAAAGTCCAAATCAAATCATTAATAACCTTTGAACGCTGACTGAATCAAAAATTCTTGAAAGTTCTGGAGCTCTACTGGAATATCTTTGCATGATTTACAGTTAAAAAAAAACTCCTTATTTATTTTATACTGGCCCTTTATGCAGCCCCTCAGTTCAGCCTCTGTCTGAAACAGGCCGTTTTAGCTCCTGTCTCTTTAAGGCCCCCCTCCTGATGAGCCCACTCTGTTCTGATTGGCCATCTTCAAGAATCTTCCGCCACCTCCGGAGGCTACGTCAGCAAACAGTAGTAGCAGGATTTCACTTGTTTTCCTCATTCTTTACTCAAAATGGAAAATTCTCAAATACATCCGTCCATGTTTGAGTCTGAATCCGATCCAAACTATGCAAGTGGACAACGCCAACAACCCGTGGAACAACCTCAGCAACAAAAGGTACAGAACGGACGGCCATTTGTGGGCATGTGCAAAAAGGATGATATGTCCCCTTTAAGTTGCTGTATAGCTGTTTGTTTTGAGACAAAGTGCAAAATACATTTCAGAAATTTAGCTTATTTTGTGAGTAAAAATGTAGATATCAAATAAAGTACCAATTTGGTTCTAAAAGTCAGAAGTTATATTGGCCTCAATATTTAAAAAATGTATTTAAAATTGTAGTTAAGGTTGATGTTTTTTACAGTGTGTACACACACACACACACACAGCCAATATGTTGCAGGGGGGGGCTTTAAAGGAACTAAATTACCACGTTCTGTGCTGTCACTGTTGTTCAGAGCTTCTAATGATATAGTACTGTCAGCAGAGAGAAAAGCCATGACACTTCAGAGCCTGGTTAACACACACAAACACAGTGTCATTAGAATGTAATAGAGGCCACCTGGTCCCCTGTCCACTGTGTTTGTGTTTGTGGCAGCAGATGTGCAAACCTCATCAGGCCATCAGTGGCTACGCTTAATTTAATAAAAGACATCTTAATACTGTGCCCCTGCTCTGCGCGCACACACACACACTCATACAGACACATATACAACATATACAGAGAGAAACACACACACACACACAGTATATACTAAGACACAAATGTATTATGCTTCTGTAACATGTAGACTCGATTATTGCAGTGCCCTTTTTAACAGGTCTTCCTACCACATCAATGAACAAGTTGCCCGAAAAAAAGAGGAGAGACCACATCATGAATTTAGAATTGATTTTGAGGTCCTTTTATTGGTTTACAAATCTGTTTAACCAAACTTTAAATCCGGGCCCTTAGGCCCTCAATTACCCAGCTTTTCTCTCAACACCGTACCTATAATAATATTGGAGATGCAAATTTTTCCCCTAAACTGTGGAACAGCCCACCAGCAGACATCAAACAGGTAATCTCAGTAGTATCTTTTTAACTTAGATTTTACTCAATGCATCCATTTTTAAATAGGTTTTTAATTGTTTTTTTAATTTAATCATTTGCCAAAAGGTTTTTGTAGCTTTTTTTATTATTATTCATGGATTCTGTATTGTTTTTATTCTGTTTTTTATGTGAAGCAATTACCTCAACTGTACAAATTGTGACATATAAATACATTTAGATTTTTGATTGATTGATTGATATTACATTAGGACATATATCTGTAGAAACTAAAAATGAAAAGGAAAATGTAAAAAAAAACAAAATGATATCCAGACTTAATGGATATTTTAGGGCTAACCTACATTTTTACTTGAGACAGTGAGGTTGCTAACATGTAGCCAGCTAGCAACCATTAACGAACCAGCATGTGTGTGTGTGTTCTTACAGTTGTGGTGGCTCTTGGTGACACTGTCTGAGTCCAGGGCGTGGTAAAAGTCGTAGACTGAACGACCCAGCAGATCCTCCGGAGTGTAACCCATCAACTCTGTTACCCTGCAAAACACACAAACACTCACATTTAATGATACACAGGAGTTTAACTTTATAATCTTCACTTTTCTGTGAATTCCTTTGTAAATCCTGCACTCTGTCCTGAACAAGTACACTTCAAAAGGCCTCAGACACGATTTGGAAATGAAACAGAGAGGTGGATGATCGTCCAAAAATAAGAATTGTTCACATTCTCTCTGTGTCCTAACTCACTGCGTTTCTGGGAAAAGCTAATCTCTTTCCGTCACTCTCATCACGAGTTCACTTTGTTAATGAGGATTTTGTTGCTGGCTTTGAGTTACCCTGTTTAAAAATCACATTTTTCTTTCTTTTATTTCTCTCCAGCTCTCTTCTTTCAGTAGATTCCTCATATGCTGGTTTTGGGGGTAAATTACAGGATTACAGTAAGACAATCAGGTGCAGTTAAATTAAGATAAAGCTATTATATAACTACTTTAGCTGTCAACCATACACTAACTTTGCTTTAACTCACACAAAAACATTCTTAGTTTGGTTTGTTTGGGCAATTTAAGAACAATCCAATTTTAACTTGGATGTAAGTTAAACTATTACACCAAGCAGCACAAGTAGACCAGCCTCTTCTCAACAAACTGTGCTGTGAGAACATAATCCGAGCCGAATACAGTAATTTTTTTAAGCAAAAATGCCAAACATTTGCTGGTTCCAGCAAAGTTTTCTTTGTCATCTGTGATAATAAACTGAATGTCTTTGGGTTTTAGACTGTTGGTCATACAAAACAAGACAGATTTGAAGATGTCCCCTTGGGACATCAAATTTGCTTCCTGTTCAAAATGTTTATATTATTTTCTAAAGTAATTGTGAAATGCTTGTTGAATTACTGAAAGTTAACATAAAAATATACATTTCTAACATTAAAACAGCATTCAAACATAAAGTCATGGACACTTTTCCCCAAATGTATTCCCACATGCCACTGACTTTATTTAAAAATGGCAAATGCAAAAGTTTTGGCCAAATTTGTACTACTTAATTGTGCATTATGTTAGTATTATTTTCTAACTTGTAAATTGCCAAAAGCTCAATGAATGCATCTAAGTATTTACAGCATAAAAGAGTCAATTTCCACTGAATATGAAAGAACATTTCTGTATCTAAATTGTTCTACTTTCTTCCCTGATTTTAGATAAACATACAACATTAAATCAAGTTAAGATAAGAACATAATTCCCATCACCCCACCCCAGTCACTATCTCTGATTGATTACATTTTAAATTTAATACAGCTCCCTCAGCTGATCCAAATATGAATGAATCATCTCTAACAGAGCCTTGATTGCACATTCCTCAGACCAGATTTCCCAGAATTTTTTTGTGAAAATGTGAAATGTGAAGATAAACTGTGAATTGTCAAGTCACAGCAGGATGAAGATGAACAATCTGTGAATGATGATGATATGTTGTGTGGATTTATTGTGAGAGAGACTGAAAGAGAGATGGCTGTGCAGAGACTCTTGTCCTCAGATTACGTAACACTGACAGCTGCAGCCCTCAGACTCGAGGGAGAGAAGGAGGGCACAGAAAATGAAAGAGGTGAAAAAAGAAGTAATGCAAAAGAGATACTCAGGAGGAAAAAGTGAATTAAGAGCAGGGGTGAAGGAAAGAGTGGTTGTAAAGAGGGAAGATAGATAAGGAAGAATGGAGAAAAAGAGAATAAACAGGGGGGTGAAATGAGAGGAGAGTTGTATTGAAAGAACATTTTCTTCAAGGAAAACAGAAATCATATCCAAGAATGGCCGCAGCTAAAATAGCATCAAATTATAATAATGATGATGATGATTGCTGGCTCAAGACCTTCAATACACACTAACATGTGACCCTTCCACCGTCCAAGCTTTCACTCTCTTTGCTGTTCAAACCCTCAGTCTCTTTATCCACCCCCCTCTTTTCCTCACTCTACATTTCTTCTCCTTCTATCCTTTTACTCAAATGTGAGGATTTGCTTGCTTCTCTCATTTAATAAAACTTTTTTCACATTACATTAAATGAGACACATCCGGTACAAAACTACATGAATGACAGTATTTAAAGCATAGTCACCATGGTCATAAATTATTATTATTATAACATACAATAAAAACTTGTACACTGATAAAGCCAAATCTGATCTACGCAATAAAATATTCATCATGAAGCCAAAAATAGAAAGAAGGATTGTGCCAGAACATCATAAATAGGCTCAAAGCAAATAAATATAAGCATGAGGCTGATTATCAAAGAAAAACAAGAATGAATAACATTTTCTAATTACATATCCCCATTTTATAATTTAATGCAAATTAAATACTGACAAAAAAAAGAAGCGGCTCTTAAATGTAGAAGACTGGCTTATATGTGCAGAGTCTTCCAGCCTGTCTGCTCCCACTCAGAGAAATTGGGATGGAATAACCGGCTTCCTTCCTTGTCGCATCTGTACGGCATTCAGTGATCCCAAGAAAATTAAATAAATACAGTGTTTCCCTGTTGAGCTGCGGTGGAAGTATAGTAACAAAAAGAGGGACTTTGGCACTAAAAAGACTGTAACGTTGAAAGATATCTACTTGATTTGACTCATTTGGACGCTGAAGCTTCATATTAGCTTCAGTTAAACTTTTAAATACAGTTTTGCACAGAAGGAGGACTGTGGATTTTGTCCCCCATGACTTACATTGTAAGTGCATTATGAAGGGATCTTCTAATGGTCAGTATGAACAGGAGGAATGATTACAGCAAGAAAAACCTGTTTCAATGTTGATTTGGGCTCCTGACTGACTTGAAAAATTGTTGACTCGTCCTTTAAGGGGTTGAACTTCTCCTGGACGTCACCACTTGTCTTAAAACGCTTCACCCTTTCTCTTTTTGTCTACCAAGTGTGAAGTCTCTCTTTACGTATTCCTTCTCTTTCAGCTCCCTTTTTTTTGTCTCTCCCTTCCCTACTCGACCTTTCACACTGCCAGAAATGAGCTAAAGAAGCTTTCTGTCCCTTCCCTAATGAGTCTAAGTCCCTACTGATCCATGAGGGAAACCCACCTACAATAAACTAATTTACGTAATTGGAGAGAAGATTTGGGCGGCTATTAAATTGCACCAAAAAGGCGAAAAAGAAAATGGGTCCTTGTTTGTAGCGCGGTCCTGCACAGACATGTGCACGCAATACACAAAAAGTACGCTCACTTTTCCTCCAAAAGAAACCTTTGTTCTGCATGAGCAGCTTGATAAGATTACAGGGCTGCGTGCATGCGCTTGTGTAACTCGAATCAGTGTGCGCTTGTGAGAGGGAGAGAGAGACTGGGTGTGTGTTCATCATCACCTCCTTGTGCCAGTGCAGGAGAAATATCTGGGTTCAAACAAACCAGTTCTTTGGGTTCAAGATGGCCGCTACATAACATACACGCACGCACGCACGCACGCACACACACACACAGACAGCAGGAAACAGATTGTCCCAGTGACATGACTGATGTGATGTCAGGCAGAAGCTTAAGTGACAATGTTGAAATACTGGAATGTGTGTGTTATTATTATATTATTAGTAGTAAGTATGTGTGTGAGTGAGAGTGAGTGTGAATAGGCTTGTCTGTGATCAGGAACACTTGGCACAGTCTGACAATGTCGTGACAGCGTCTTATTAAAGTATTAATGTTTCATCTCTGGCTTACATTTCCCAGTGACGTCCCTGCCAAGTTAAACTGATTCAGTCAACACACTGCAATCAGTCAAGAAGTCTCCTGTGTGTGTTGTTTTTTAAGAATTGTGCTTTAACTGGCAGCGACCCACAAAGTGAAGATCTATTTAACTCTATTGAGGTTCTTCTTTGGAGACTCAATAAGTAAAGCAATGTTTTTCCTGTAAAGCCATTTTTCAAGAAGATTTTTCTTTTTGGTTTCAGCCTCTCATGTATGAGGATTTCTTTTCTTAAAGCAGCCATAATGAATATAAATGACAATGAGTAATGTAGTGATGAACTTACAGAGAAACATCAGTGACTCTGCAGCTCCCCTCGGCTTTACGGAGCTTTATAGTGAGTTTCAGCTCATTGTTTATCTGTCCAGCTGCAACTTTACTGTTTTGGTTCACTCTCAGCGCTCTCATAGCACCGTTTTCAGCCGCAGCAGGCAGCTGTTTTCAGAGAAAAAGCTGTAAAAACCCACTGTACACTACCTGCTCACACACCCGGCGGCATGGAGGGGCAATGTGGGTCCGGGCCCGCCCACTGAGTCACCTGGGCCCGCCCCGGACAAGCCATTGTCCCTAAAGTCAGACGAGCTAATTGTAACGGGTATTAGGAGTTTCGTCAAAAAAACTGCAGCTGGGTCATCAGAGGAGAGTCGCGGAGAGGAAACGGGCAGCGCAGGATTTATCAGTTCGGGCCAGACTGATGCGGAGAATAACCCCAGTGAGGCTAGCATTCATGCTAGTAGCCTACTAGCATATATACAAGCCTCTGGGGACAGTGTTTTAAGAAGCTACTATGCCTAGGTCTATGGCATAGTAGCTTGGTTTCATACGGCTGTTCTGTTGCATATGTGATGTCAGTGAATCAGATAGTGGTAATTCACTGAGTCAAGTTAAATAAATGGAGAGACCCTCTGAAGATATATATCCATTTCTGTCTTTGTTTTTGTATAAGTGAATGTTCTTAAGAGAGAGAAATTAGACTTGT
This sequence comes from Scomberomorus guttatus, assembly GCA_038419695.1. NCBI lineage: Eukaryota > Metazoa > Chordata > Actinopteri > Scombriformes > Scombridae > Scomberomorus > Scomberomorus guttatus. Next base: position 2,915,457 of record CM076458.1, read on the forward strand.
GAGTTGCCTCTTTGCTGTTAGGGTCTCGGCCATCGTCCAGTTCAGCACCGCGGACAGCACCGAGCCACAGCGCCACATCTATTTGCTTGCCACAAAACAATTCTGTGAACTGACAAGGATGAAAATAATAAGCTTTGTTAGTGAAATATCCTTCAAAAAGTGAAAACTAATGGCGTTCTATCATGATTTTTCTAATGTTACGTTGAAAAATCATTGTGGCCGCCACCCCCCGATAAAATTTAATACCCATCCACAAATTTGTTTCTCCAGGTCTGCCTGCTCAGCACCAAACAGCAAACAGACACAGTTAGCTGTAGACTAGCTGGTGAACATAGTGGAGCATTTAGCAGCTAAAGAGCCAGATATTTCCCTCAGGAGTTGGTAGAGATCAAAAACAGCTAAAAGAGAGTGAATATTGGACTTACATTCACCAGGTGGACAGAAACACGACTCCAAATGAATGATAATGTTGCTCCATAACTGCTGGATGTGGAAATAAGCAACTGTTTGCTAACATATTCAACATATCAAGTTCGAAGGTGATGATATGTCAGTGCTGTGTTCACTACTTGTTTCTGCTGAGAACAAGTGGACAAAAATCACTTATTGCAGGTTTAAAGCAATTGTTTGGCATTTTGGAAAATGTGTTTTCTTGACAAGAGTTTGAGGAGAAGATTGATTCCACTCTCATATGTACGGTAAATATAAGCCTACAGCCAGCAGCTGGTTAGCTGCTAGCCTAGCTCAGTCCGAAGGTTACAAAATCCACTCACTAGCACCTCTAAAGCTCACTAATTAACACGTTTTATCTCGTTTGTTTAATCGTAATGTGCAGTACTATTTCTTGGCCAGGAGCAGTTACTTTCTAGAGTCTCCTTTGGTTGCCTGGCAACCTCACAGTTTCATTTTACTCTAATGTTGAATCTGAGTGCATCCTACAGTGAGTGAGTGTGTGTGTGTGTGTGTGTGTGTACCTCTCATCACAGTAGGTGAACTTCATGTCCATGCTGTGTCTGCTCAGGAAGGTCTTGCTGTCCAGCGGCGTGTCGATGTTGGACGGGTGTGGGATGGGTTCACACATCAGGACAGCACAGGTGAGCGGGGGCTCTTTGAAGCCGCACAGCACTCGCGGTGGGCAGCTGTTGTAAATCTTCAGGTGTCCGGTGCAGTGCAGCACCTAGAGGGAGGAGGATAAATGTTACGTGCACACTGTGGAGATAAAGCTGGAGGACACAAGAAGGTTAATGTCTTTGGCTTTGTTGGTTAACAGCCAACATTGACCTGACTACATGTTCTTATGATTTTTTTAAAAATTAAACTTGCACATAATTTGCACTTTGCTACTTCTTGAAAAGCCATATTTACCATAAAATATCTTCTTTTTGTCCAATATATTTAACTACGTGTGCAGTGCACTTCCACACATTTGTGATAGAGCCAACAGCAAATAAAAGCTCAGTTTTCACTATGAGATTCAAGTCCGGAAAACTTCGAAAAGCAGAAAAATAAATTTCTGCAACACAAACTTATTTTTTCAGGCTTTTCTTTAATCTTTGCTTTATTATTGTGAATTACTGACAGATTTAACCCCTTTGGGGCTCTAAAAACATTCAAATAAATCATTTTGAGAAGGATAAATTACTTTTTGGCTTACTGTTCACAATATATTCACATTTTCAACCTGTGATGAGGGTTCATAAATTGATTCATTGCTTCATTTTTAGCCAAAAAAGTTGGGAACTATCAATCTATTGCAAAGCCACATGGAAGTAATGTGTGTATGGGAGTGTACGGCAGGTAAAGCTGTACATGTGCGGTGTGCAGATGCTGCAATGTGCTGGCTTGTACCTGCAGCAGCTGTCTCTTACCTTCCAGCTGGCTGACTTGAGGTTGACGGTGCGTCCTCTATTGGTCACCGTGCATTTCATCCTCATGAAGAAGTCTCGCTCAGTGCTCAGCTCTTTGCCCTTCTTACCAAAGCCGCTGCCTGGAAAACACATACAGTCCCGGAAGAAAATCAGTTCAGTATCACTTATGCTGTACAATAACCAGATCCACTACTTTTTGTTGCCACAATTTTACTCTTGGCAGTGGTATTACATTTATCTTCAATTGTTTTTGTGAGAAATTCATAAACTTTGGAAATTTCTCATCTGTTAAAATAATTTCCATTAATGCAAATGTGCCAAACAACATCACATAATAGACTAGTCTCATTTAAAATCATGCAGATGAAACTGAACGAACTATATTAACCATAATCTGAATTATAAACCTTGCCTATTATAGGACATGTTTAGACTTGTTTAAACTTTTGTCCTTTGGAATCAACATGAAAAACGGGAATATTTTACATTAAATGTGAGAAACACAAGATTACACATTGAGCAAAACTTTCATTTTCTTTTGTTGTCCTCTCTCTAACTAAATAACAAAAAAAACACTGTATCCCAGTTACATAATTGCTTCTTGTAGCTACAAATTTATTCAAATTTTTATTGTATTTTATTTTTTTAGTGGTGAAGTGAATAACAACAATTAAAAAAAAAAAAAAAGCAAACCCTTATCTGCCTTTCCTGTATGTGACTGGGAAAACGGTCAAGGTTTACACACACACACACACACACACACAGAGACAGAGACAGAGACAGAGACAGAGAGAGAGAGAGAGAGAGAGAGAGAGGACGTGAAATTAGGCCAAGCTGTTACATCACAAGGTCAGAGTTCAGCCCCAGCGCTGCAGCCACAGAGCAGAGTGGTGAAGTATGTCTTTATCTTAGCACTTGAATAAAACGTTTTTTTCTATTCTAGTGTGTTTGTTCATATGGGAGTGTGTGTGTGTGTGTGTGTGTGTGTGCTAAAGAGAAAGGGACTATAAAATATACAGTATTGTTCCACTTGTGTGTTTTGTGGCCACTGCTGATAAGAGTTATCAACTACAGTTTAGTGAGTACAATTGTGTGTTTGAATGAGAGATTATTTTCTCATATAAACCTTCAGTTCAGTCTCATATAAACTAGTCAGTTACATACTTTTTATTTTCTTGTGTTACAGTCGTATCAATGTTTACTTTGTGAGTAAAAACCCTCAGTGCCAAAAACTTAAACCTTACTCTTCAGTTGTTTGAGTTGTATCTTGTATGTGAATGTCCACCATAGAAACTGTAACATACCATGTTTACTATCTCCACCAGATAATACCCAGTTCCTCTCTGTGTGTGTGTCTCATCCTCATGCTCACAGCTCCTATCGTTGCCATTTTCCTCGCCTCTGCTCATGTACACACCAGCTCCCACACACACACACACACACACACACACACACAGCCCTACTGTATCTCTCTTTAAGTTCCTCTCTATATGCTCTCTGACCCTCTGTTCTCATGTCTGTTCTGGACACTTGTGCATGAGATAAATGACATTATATAACACCCTACTGTACATGTATGGGTTCTGCCTTGTTTTCCTCAGATAAAGTTTTGGCCCAAAGCAGCAGGAAGGACTCTGAATGATTCAGGGTGTCCAGAGCAAGCAGCAACTACTACAGGCTGGAGGCTGGAGCCAATGTGTAAGTAAGTTAAAGTCAATTTGGAAATTTGGAATTGCTCCGTTAATAAGATTTGAAAACTTATAGTAGCTTTGATGTCTGCGGTGTGGGCACTGATTGACAGTTCACTTGTCTGCTGCTCTCTGCGGGACTCGCACCAAGTTGGGCCGTCACAATATTTCACTAAGTTTAATGTTACTTGATTACTGTTAGCACAATTTCTAAAGTTAGTGTGCAGCACTCGGTGTTCCCAGTAAGCGTTAGCTTCAGTCTGAGGTAGCGGGACGTGTTTCCAAAGCGTGAAAGGCAACACCCCACACTCCTTATTTGAAGCTTTAACTCTGGGCTTCAGACCGGCTCCACTGCACACTAATGCGTGATGTCACACCTCGCTACGTCCATCTGTGTGTGAATGGGTGAGTGAGCAGCAAAAACATTGTAAAGCACTTTGGATAAAAGCGCTATATAAGCAGCCATTTACCATATTTACTTTTGCAATGAGCAGTTTTCAGGTGGCCAAGAGTTTCCAGCAGCCCTCTTGAGTGGACTTGAGATGTCTGTCTACTTTGGGTCCAGAACACGATGAAACAACAGCTTACTGTTGTAGGAGTATATCTGAGCGGATGAGGGCCCGACAGCAGGGCCTACTAGCAGTCTAGCGGCCTTGTTCAGAGCCGAAGGCAGAGTGCCTGGCAGAGTTTTTCAGAGGCACTCAGATCTGGCTGGAAATGCGGCTCCGTTGACTTCTTGTGATGTTATGGATTGAAAGCTGAATAAAAATTATTCCTGGCTACACTGACTGATTCCTTCGATCAGATAAAAACTTCACAAAGTAAATACTTCACTGTCCCAATCAATAGATGGCAGTGTTGTCACACGGTGAGAAATGTAATAAAATTAGATATTATTAATTGATTATAATTAACTAGACAGATGACTGATATTAATTCAGTCATCTTATATCGCACAGTTATTAAAGTTAGACCATTCTTCAGGGCATCTTAGGCTAAGTAACATTATCTGGTTTACTTACTGATGAGGCAATTTAATTCACTTTAATTAAGACTTGGCTGGAATAGGAAGTATACCAATGTTAACTCTACACAATGCACATCAGATTTATTGCAGTCTCTGGAGATAAGCGAGACCCCAAAGGGAGTCTCTGTCCATGTTAATGTAAAGTTATCAGGTCTTGTTTCTTCGGTTCAAATGACCCATGGTTCATTTAAATGCTTTCAGTCCAGTTATCTTGTCAGCCATCTGTCTTTCCAAGAGTTTTGAGAGACAGTGTTTGATCTGTGTCACTCTGTTGAACCCCCACTTGGGGTAGAGAGGTCAGTTCGTGCAAATCTGAAAAAACACTCACCTTGTTACTTAGGAATTAAAGAAAGAAATAAACAAGGTTGTTTATTTGTCCTGCACTGTGGACATCCATGGTCCTAAGATGATGATACCAAATTACTCTAATGAGCCCTTGTCTTTTCCTCTTGTGCCACCAACAGGACAACATTTTAAATACATTTAGCATTGAATTCTAACTTTTAAGGCCTTATACAACTTAAATCTGCCATATATCAGTGACATTCCTAAAGTCTACAGCTCCACAAGGCCCCTCAATTCTCTCGTTGTTACTACTAGCGGATATCACATTTCAAGATCTGATATTTTGGCAGGGAAAAAAAGAACTACGTTGTCACTGATCATTTCACTCATATGTTCAGTATTAACATTTTTAATACAACATTTAGATTTTTCCTTTCCAGATACATTAATTAACATTTTTTTCATTATGTTGACAGAAAACGTAACAAGGTTAGCATTATGTTTCCCTCTTTACTGTTGCAGTCATATATGAACATACGCCATTTAAAGGAGACTTCTAGGAGGGTTATTGTTGACTTTGCACACAAGATATCTTATGATCTAATGAGTAGACTGCCACGTGGATTGCTGAGTACATTTATTCCTTTATGGTTATATTTTAATGACCTCATGACCATTGCTCTGGTTAAATTCCCCGGCAGATTTACAGTAGATTTGTTTATGGAAAATCATTGTAATGAGGTAAAAATAAATAAATAAATAAATGAAGATATACTGTATGTCTGTGTGTGTGTGTGTGTGTGTGTGTGTGTGTGTGTGTGTGTGTGTGTGGGTGAGACTGGGTGCTCACCAGCTGTTTTCAGGCTGAGGTTTTCTCTGATCTCTTCGTGGTCACATGGATGAGTGAAGTCAAAAATGCTGTGACCGGTGAGCTCCACCTGAAAAATAAAAACACCATCATATGTATGAAATATAAAATGAACAAACATAATATCTGTATTTTGACATATGTCTGTCCTGTTACTGTCTTTTCCCTGTTCTCAACACTCTGCATCAGGTTTGACATGTTGTGTTTCTCATTTCCGCCAATAGCAACAGTGGTTTGTTTGGGATAAACAGAAGAGGAACTGGGTAGGGAGTGTGAGTAATGACAGCCACAGGGATCGAACAAATAAAACTGCTTCAACACAAAACAAATAGAGGCTCATCAATGCTGGCACTGAAGAAAAACAACAAAAATAAATAAATAAAAGAAAGAATGAAACCTTGCTCTACAGTTTAAAGTCAGCTTCACCTCTTTCTTCTATGATTTGCTTTTCAAGTTGGTGCCAGAAAATAGAAACTGCTGAGTGTGTGTAGAGTTGAACCCTCAGTGTCTGGACTGAACACACACTGCTGGCATGAGAGGTATTTCACACAAATACAACAGGCTCGTCTGACTGACAGTTTACATCCACGTCTCTGTCCATGACTGACTGACTGACTGACTGACTGACTGACTGACTTAATGTCCTCCCATCTGTTTTTTTTTCCTTTTCTTTTTCTTTGGTGGGAGTGTCGGGGAGTTTTTTCATTTTTATTCTGGTGGTTAAAATAACAAAATATACAAATAATCTACTGTACATCTGAAAACAGGTGTAAAATTTTTTTATTAGAAGATAGATATATTAGTAAATGTACTATTTATATATCTATATATTATATATCCTTACTTATCACTGACTATTACCCTATATCCTATAGTTTTTATTATATTATGGCACTAAACTATTATTATACTATCCTAAATGTATATACATACTTCACTTTTGTCACTTTAATTACCGCTTGTCACTCTAGTTACTGTACTACATATATGTTATAATGTAAGTTGTTATATATTATACCATCACTGTATTTTCTATTATTCTATCTTTATTATTGTATACCTGTTATTATATTATACCAGTCTTTTTGTTACCTTGCTAAACAATAAGAGGAACTGCACTGCATTAGTCTTGCAAATATAACTCATTATTGCACATTAAGGACGCTTATGTACAACATTGCTTATTAGCTTCTAACTGTGCTGCTGTAAAACCTGATTTCTCCCCAGGAATCAATTAAGTGTTATCTTATTTGTATAATAAGTGATACCTTTAATAACTAAATCTGCATGTCACAACTTTCATTTAAGTCTTTTCATTTAAGTCTATAATGTTGCTGTGTATGTATCAGCATATTCTGTAATATAATGATCAGAACATATTGTAGAAAGCCTTGTTGTCTGATGAACTTTCATCTTGAACCCAAACCAAAAATAAATGCCTTGGTGCTATATTTACTATATTTGCTATATTTAAAAATTAGAGTTACTTATCCATCAGAGACTCGTGTTTATCACTTTTATTGGAAAGTGTCTGTGCAGCATTGTAAACAAATGCTCGTCTGCACATGTCTATTTCATTCTATTCTTGGTGCTCTTTAATGGTCGTGTACCTGTGTGAGCCCCATGAATTTGTTGATGTTCTCGGACAGGAAGATCATGTCGCCGTCAGACGTTACCACGGTGATGAAGCCCTCCAGTGACTTCAGGTACAGACTGTCCATCTGTTCGTCCTCGTCACCGTCACTGCTGTTGCTGCTGCTGCAGCCTGGACGGAGAGGCAGAAAACAGAGGAGGGTTTTACTCACAAATTGTTTCTCTCATTCTACAGTACGCTGATTATAAATGGATATCATTGTGCATATGTGTGCGTTTCTGTGTTTCTGAATGTGTTGTTTTCCTTCTTGAAGCTTTGGCTCAGGGCCAAAACAAACCAGTGCAGCTTCTTCCTGCGTCTCAGGCCACTCCTGAGCCCCGACCCTGACAAATTACACCCCAAACTACACAAGTGTTCATAATAGCTGGCCACTTTTAGAGCATAACTTACATATTACGTTCAAATATGTACAGTGTAGTTTCCAAACATTTACACAGAGACTCCAGTGTGCCCACAATGTCTCGCTGAACAGCTAATTGATACAAAAAACACAACTAGTGCCTAACTGGCCCCGGCTCATGTGTGTGTGTGTGTGCGCATGTGCGTGTGTGTGTGTGTGCGCGTGCGTGTGTGTGTGTGTGTGTGTGGACGGGGTGGCTTCACGCTGAACAAAGCCCAGTAGTCGATGGGGGTGGAGGGTGGGAAGTTTGCAATTCCTCCAGTGCTTCCCTGAGATAAGAGAGGCCAGTTCTCAAAGCTCCCTGCGAGGCCTGGGACTAGAGTTTGGAACAGGGCCCAGATAGCGTTAACCCCCGGGGGAACCCAGAGCTTTTCTCATGGGCCCCGGGGAGCTGGGGAGACTCTCGGAGTCCAGTCCAAAGACCAGAAGCACCTTTGGCCTAAATACTTAGCTGTGATTACCAGTCATTTGGACCGCGTTGCACTTTTCTTCTCGGTGTTGTTCTTTGGTTGCGTAACAGCCCTTGTTTCAAAATAATAGGGTGCAGAAACAAGTGTTTGATAGGGACAGCTGCTGTTCAGATAATCATGTCCTCTCGATTTTTTGATATTCGCTGAGTCGAACTGGACAGAATAAAGTGAAAGGGCAGCGGGGTCAAATGAGACTAACAGTTTGGGACAGTGTGTCACTGAGGTCACTGATTCATGGTGGGATATTTCTTTACTTTGCTTTTTTTTCTCAGTTTGTAATGACATCTTTTCCTGTGCCTGTTTCTCATAACCGTTTCAAACAGAACATATGAAAAGACAAATGTCAGGGTGTTTAATACCTCTTAACGTCATCTACATCATCTTGGGGGCTCAAATTTCATGTTTTCTATTTCATTTCAAATTGTATGATAAAAAGGACAAAATATTATATAAAAGTTGAAAAAAGGAAGATTTTAGTGTCACTAAATAATGTTATGAAACAATCTGTGAGCCACTAAATCTAAAGCAGGGAATATGTGCAACATTAAAGGGTAAGTCTGTCTTAAAACAACAGTCAGGTGCCCATATAAATATTGAAGAAGGTTTTGCTCGCTGTAATCGTTCCTGCTGTTCATACTGACTATTAGAAGATCCCTTTCAAAAACATTTACAAAGTAAGTGATGGGGGAGAAAATCCACAGTCCACAGTGAGCAAAAATGTATTTAAAAGTTTATCTGAAGCTAATATGAGGCTTCAGCAGTCAGTTAGTCATATCAAGTGGATATCTGCCAAAGTGAGCTGAGCTAGGCTTCCTTCAGTTTCAAGTCTTATGCTAAACTAGGCACATCATCAACACATCACATTCACTTATCTCTTTGGAGACACGGTTTAAATTGATTTTGATCTTCTAATCTGACTCTGGACACTAAGACACTAAGACAGCAAACAAGCATATTTCAACTTGGATCCAACAATTTTTTTTTATCCAAGCTGAGTCAAATTTGAATGAATCAGTGAGGAATTACAGTTCCCGAGTACTTCTTAATCAGTACATCAGTGTTCTTCTGACCCCAACTGAGCTTCTCTTACATAACATAGGTGTTGCACATGTGCTCTCGAGTGCACACAGTATGTTTGTGTATGTGTGTGTCTGTGTATGTGTGTGTGTGCGCGCACATGCCAGCATGTTTGGCGCCAAGGCAGTCGAGTGTTATGGCTAGCAGGAGTGATGCCAGCACCAGCCGGACGATGGGCAGAGCTCCTTGCTTCCTCCCCAATCTCTCCTTCCATCACAGAGCAATCAGACCGGCCTGATAACGCTCAATCTGCTGCTGCATCTCACGGATCCCCCTGTCCTCTCCTCCCCTCTCATCCACTGCTTTCCTACCCTCATTACCTTTACTCCTCCTCCTCCATGTTTTCTTCTTTCCACCCTCTCCCCTCTTTCTTAGACTCAGTGACCTCTTCCCTCTCCTCCTTCTCAAATCTGTCTTCTCTACCTTCATCCCTCTTCCTTTTTCTTCTTCCCCTCATAACCTGCTTCGCCTGCAAAATTGTGAATTTCCAGGAATCTAGTTGTTGAATTTAAAGGTTCAGTTCACCCAAATGACACTGTCCAAATTGAGGTTTTTATGCACCATTGCACAATGCTTAACACACTCAGATGGCTCCCTCTTGATTCACTGGTACCTATTTATTTTTAAATGCATTCATTTGAACTATCCTTATTGTTTAAAACTATTTTTGTTCCGTATACTTTAAACTACTCACTAAGATGCTCTGTTCAGATCCTCTTTACGGTCCCCTTTGTATCTAAAGACGCTTATGTTTCGGGTCTTCTGATTGGCATAAGTTAGCTGTAAATATTCATTCTCTATCATCATTTGGCTTATTTAAAAATGTTTTGGTTTCTAATCTTAAAACAAATTGCATCACTGTTACTTTATAGATTGATCTTCTCTGTTCTTGTCACTTTGTTTTCATTGTTGTGTTGTTGTGTCATGTATTATTGTGTCCTGTGTTTTTTGTTTGGGACCCCCCTTTAAAAACAACATGATATATCTCAAGAGTTTATCCTGATATAATACATTTGTGGATTTTCCTGAGCATCTGGGACTTTGTTTATGGAAAGTTGCTCTTTTTTTCCCCAGACGTGATTCTTCAGTGTTTTGAAGGGCACAACAAGATTGATTCACCTACAATGTGTTGGGTGGAGGCACAAGCTTCAGAGGCAGATATCTACAAATCTAGGAACATGAAACTGAAACTAACTGCATGACTAGATACTACTGTGGGTAAGCAAGAAAATATGTTTCTTTTTTATTGTATGTTTTTTGTAATTTGGGGGAATTTACCCTCTGGAGTCTGTCTATTCATTGGTGAATATAATGACCATGTTTTATTTAAAGTAACATAACTTTATTTGTATATCATGTAGAGACAGGCTGAGACAACCTGCTGAGAGAGCTGATGTGATTTCACGTAGTATCTCATTTATGTCGAAAAAACATTTTTAAACCGAATTACTAATATTTTCACTGATTTACAGGCATACATATCTACAATGAAAAAGGGCACAAAAATGAGTCAAGGCAAAATCACTTTGCATGTAAATTTCCTTTTCTGCTTTATTTGTGTATAAATAGTGAAACTATATTTTTTACAATCTTAAGGTGTTCTACAATAATTATTTTGATGCTTATCATTAAAGATAGGTACATTTTTATTGGTGCCTGTGTAATTTTTCTTGTAATTTGGATTCTCGGTAGCTTTATACTTTGTTAAATTGAAAAAAAATGATAAGTTAAACTTATAGCTGAGTTTGTGCAGAAAAAATGATACCATGTATGTGTATGTGAAAGTTTAAAATGTGCTAAATAAAGAGTTATTTAATGTGTGCAACTGAATTTCTAGTTATACAACAATGTGGTTTGTTTTATAATGTGAAATCACAAAAAGATTTAGATATTGATTTATGTAATGTATATACAAAAGATACAATTGTCTTATCAGAAGATGAGGTTTCTTTGTAAATGTCATTTTTACTTTTTCTGTTTATATTCTGATTTCTTATTGAGTGTTTAAAATTTTTGCTTTAACTCATCATATCGTCGTTATTTAAGTTTCAATGTAAAACTGTAAACTTTGAGCTGCACTTGCTGCAAGAAATGTGTTTTATAAATAGATAAAGGATTGATTTATTTGTCCACTCATCGATTAGACTCCACAAATCAAAAGAGATAGGAAGTAGCTGTGACTGTTGTTTAAGGAAACATTGCTTGTATGTTTATAACTGTTTCCCCAGCAAACGAAGTAAAGCAGTTTTTAAAAGAACAATACACGGGTGGACTATCGTGTGATGCCATCAAAAGTTACATAAGAAAAGACTAATGTCAGATTACAATGGCAGCTGAAGGGTAAATATTTACAGATAAAATTAACCTCTCATTAATCTCTATCAGTAAAAATTGTAATGTGGCTGACTGTCCATGTGATACAATGATGTCTTAAGAGAGGCTAAAAGGCATGTAGAGGTGCTGAGTTGAATGTTAATTGATTTAAGCATTTTATTTGATTGCAGGTTTAACTACAGAAGTCAATAAAAACAGGTTCGGCTTTTACTGAACCATGAGGAGGTTAATAATGTCCAGGTATCAGGTAGCTAAATCATTTCTCCTGCATAACGTATAAACTGTTTCACAGCTCCGTTATGGAAAAATTGATTTTTAAAAGCTGTGTTGTGACCGAGTTGACCACTGATGTTGCTGCAGTTGTTTAATTTTGTTGTTCTCTGATCTCGTTTCGAGACACAGCGGAGGAATTCCAGAACAATAGGTCTGTTTCTTTGTCGGGCTTCCTCAGTTTCTAAATTTAATAAGACAAGAGGAAGAAGGAGAGGTGCAAAGAAAGGGGCCAACAAATACCTTCCTACCTCACTGCACAATTAGTCATACAAACCAACACACACACGAACACACACACGCTAATCCGTCGTCATATCACGTCAAAGAACTTGCTCTTAAAAACCACGATTTGCATATGTTCCTCTGTGTAAAGTTAAATGCACTTGTATGTGCTGTGCAGTGTGCATGCCTGTGGTGAGCAGCTTGCGTGTGCGCAGGAAGCTGATAGCCAGCCTCATGATGGAGGCCTTGTCCAGGTGAGAGCTGACACTGTAAGGTAAAGGCAGCTGGTGAGCAAGCTCGTAGAAGACCTCCGTCTCTTTGCTGCGCCTGCAGCGGGCTGCATCCCGAGACTTCTCCTTACGACGCTCTGAGCTGCTCCTGCACAGAAAACACAGACAGGGGGATGGTTACACCTTCAGTTTGTTATATGACATTTAAAACCAGCTGGTTTGTTGACATTTATAAGGATTATTGCGCTTTATGGTGTAAACGTTTCATATTTTCAATTTTGCTTACAGATACACCTATTTTTGGTTCAATGGAACAGTGGTTGATGGCCCTTAAACAATTTATCATTTTTATACTGCACCAATTATTCCTGTGTGAATGCCCTTAGTGTCTGGAGTCTCTCCTAGTTCAACAGTGCACAACAACTGCTGCTGGCAACAGTGTGGAGAACCCAAATATCATAGATCCCCATGTGATTCAACATCCACTAAGCGTGACTGTCCACAGTTTCACAGTTAGTTTAGTTTCATAAGTTAAAACACAATAAGCTTTTCAAAAAAAATACAGCAAAGTGTTTTTCTGGAGCCGCCAAGTCACACTGTAGCTGTTAAGTTGTTAATTACGCTACAATTTAGTGAAAATTTAAATGGCAACAACAGACTGTAGAAAAATGCCACATCAAGAAAACATATTCCCCATAATGCATTGGCACTTTAACTTTCATTTTAACTTTGAGAAGGGGGATGACGTGCAACAAAGGTACTTTCTCTGATTCAAATAGGTTATGTGGTTTGCATCTCAGCCCTGCTTAACAGGCCAGGAATTGTGGGCGGCCCCCTCCCACACAATGATTTCCTGCGACTGATAAGACACTTAGACAAAGGAAACTTTCTTAACTCAATAACTTGTAAAGTAAAGCTGTATAATGAAAATAGCATTAAAAGAAATAACAACATTTGTCTGTCATTACTGTGTTAACCTAAGTTTAATGACGGGGGATGGGATAGTAATGTATATTGACGCTATCAGGAGGAATTCAAGGTTAACATAACAGGTAATGACGCCAAACAAAGGTGTGGTAATGAAATGGCTAAGAAATGAACAGGTACATAAATGACAAATGACGTGAGTCCAATTTGTCACATATCTTGTTCTAATGTCAGTGTCTCTGAGGAGGGGGATCTCCCTGTTTGAGATGTAGGAGGAAATCAGTTCAATGGTGGAAACCTGTTTTTGGTTAGGTTGGTTTAAGATGTACCTTACTCCATCGTTCCCATGTGCTGTACAGAAAAACTCATGAAGAGAAACAGTCAGAAATACAGAAAGAAAGAAAACCGAGTGAGGAGACAGAGAGGCGTCTCTTACCTACGTATCCGTCAATACTTTACCCTAAAACCACCTCTTGACCCTCACACAGCCCTTTGATGTGAAGATCGCACAAAACATTCTCGCTCTAAACAATCGCCCAAAAATACTAAAATTCTCTGGTTCCAGCTTTGTGAATGTGAATATTTTCTGGTTTCTTTAGTCCTCTATGATAATAAACTGAGTATCTTTGGATTGTGGACAAAAACAAGACATTTGAGGTTGAATCTTGGACTTTAGGAAACTGTGATTTTCACCATTTTGTAGCCCAAATGACTGATCGATTAATTTAGAAAATAATCAGCAGATTAAATGTCATTTGCTAAATGTTGTCTACACACAAACCTTGTCTGGTAAACTTAGAATATACAATTAATAAGACTAACATATAATCAAAGAAGATTTTAACAAGACAAAGAATCTGACCAAACGTTGGCGCAGACTTTGAGTATTTAACACTTTTCTACATATACACTACGTTCTAATTCGGTCAGTACTCAAAAAGTACTGCGGTTCATCCAACTCTATGTTTTAAATTGAATAAAGCACTAACTTTACACTATAATTAATATTCACTGAAACCTTATCCGAAACCCTGTGAAGGCTGGGGCTGTTCCAGCATCTGTTCAATCTGAACACTGGTTCCCAGAAAGACCAACTGGTCAACACTGACAGTTGAGTGAGCACACGCACACACACGAGTGGATCCTGCTTTTACTGCCATTATATGGTGAATTATAACGTGTGGACGAGAGAAATAATCATAAATGTAGCAACAGTGAAACACAAACAGACATTGCTGCAACTAAGAAGCAAACTATTACCTACAACAATCCATCTGTGTCTTCCTAAATAATAATCATTTTAACAGTACTATTAATATAACTACTCTTTCCAAATTAGCCAAAATGTAACTCACAGATGCATCACATACTGTATCTTTTCTTAATGCTGTTTCACTTTAGATTTTTTCAACTATTTAAAAGAAATTATCAAAATGTAAATGATGATATTTAAGAAATTATTGTCAGTGAGGTGACCCGTGATACTGAGTCACCATGTGTTTGTTTGTTCAACTTGTTCATTTTGATGTGGATTGAGCAAGCTGTCTGCTGAGCAAAAAAACTGAAGTTGAACTTTGCAAACACAGGAGGAAGCTACGTGTTTGGAGCCCAGCCGCAAAACATGGAGGGTGGTAGACGCTCCATGTGAGGGTAATAGGCTCTAATAGATGCCAATTTGTCTTTAAAAAGAAACCTTGAAGTGGACAACTGCTTAAAGATGTGGAAACAGGTGATTATTTTCATTTCCTCAGGTTAAGAGAGCAATGGGCGCTTTATTCCAGCAAACTGCAATCCCAAAATCTTTTCTCGGGCGTCACTCTATACCAAAATGCTGTTTACATACATTTTAAATTCACTGGTTTGTTTTTCCCGGATTTACGCTCTGAAATGAAATGAGTCATATTTTGATGTCAAAGCAAACAGACAGTCCAGAAGTACAGTCTCTGATCCAAGAGAGCAGCACAACGAGCCATATTAGGAAATCATACATGGAGTTCGGCTTAATCTGGGTTCTGTCTTATGCTCAGTCTGTTTTCACACTGCTCTATACTGTACATCTCCTGTTATATACCTCTGTGGACTATAAAAATAAAATAAAAAAAGTTAAAACTGCACAGTTGTGTGAGACACTGTTCAGATTTATATGAAACAGGATGTTGAATCACTAAAAAAAACACAACAGCAGGAGCACCAGGGTTCATAAATAATAACAGCACCATTAACATAATGTCACACAGTCTTCCTGCTGTGTTTAATAATTTCCACTTCATCATTTCAGACCAGCATCATCACAAGCAGCAAACATAAGCTTCTGCATAAGCTGGACATGCCTGAACCTTCCATGAATAACAGTTTCGTCAGTAATATAGACATGTAGGGATGGTAAATATTGTAGATATTACTACTGGTACAGTAAATACATATTGATGATGGCTGAAAAAGGAAAGAGAAAAAAGGAGAACGACTGAAGGTTATTGATATTTTAATTTAAGAAAAGACCCCAATGTGGGCAGTTTGTCACTTTAACTGAAACTACTAAAAAGATAAAGTCATAATAATATTAGTTAATATACATTATATATAATATTTTATATAGTTTGGCAGGTCTATTGCTTTATTTGTGCTCAGCCTTTGATATGAACAAGACAAACTATTTGGCTTAGTTATGTATTAAAACCAAGATTAACTATCTTCAGATGTATCATTAATCACAAATAAATATCTAAATAAATAAATAAATAAATATATGTCATTCAAGAACTCAACATTTTTGGAGACATGAGGAAATTTGAATTATTTCCACTGTGTGAATTGTGCTATTGACTGAAGTCCAAAAAAAGAAAAAAGAAAAATCAGACCTTCCACATAAGTATAAAGTTGGAAATCTGTTTTTTCTGGTATTTGTATATTTTTCTTCTAGCGCTCATCTCCGCTCTGTCATACTGTATTATACCTTACATGAATTTAGCCAAGACAAACATACAAATACATTGCTACATGCATACAGACATACCCAGGAAAAAAAAACTGCATTTTCTGCCATCTGTCACTGTGTAAATGTCAAAACCATTTTGTCCCTATGACGTTAAAATCTCCAGATCTAAATTTTGCAGGAGCTACAACAATTGATTGGGGGAATAAAAGCAAGAATGTAGAAGCATTTCTCAACCCCACAGAAGACAGAAAACATGTACAAAGCACAACAGCAGTAAAATGTTTTATCAGTCCCAAGATATTATCAGTCCCAAGACAGAAACATTTCAACATCTCTGCTTTTGCCACATTTTATTTTCAAGGACCTCAGCAGCAACTAGAAGGCCGTTTTTCTGTCATCAAGACATAAAAATGAGCAAGTGTTAACAGAATGACAGAGAGTCAGTACACGCCTCATAAAGACTCCACGAGTCCCACGAGGATGATTTAAGAGTTTAGCTTTTTAAGTGTTACACGTTAAAAAAAAATCTTCCTGAACAAAGAGCTTTTCAACTTCTGATCTGTCTGCAGGCTCTATAACGATGATAACTTCAAAAACCACAACAGATGATGTGTATGATGTGTGGCTCTGCCCTGCTGAACTTTAGATACCCTCCCTCTGTGGTGACATGATGCCGTTTATCACTGTGGATCACATCTGCACCAGACCTGCAACGTGCAGGACCAGAAAAGGAAAACCATGTTGGCAATAAAAAACAAAAAGTGATAAAGTGACATGCAAACTCCTGCAGCCACAGTGTAGGGAATCAATTCTGTGGCTAATGAAATACTGAGCAGCACGAGCTTAAAACAAAATGAACCAAATCACAAAGAAAAAGAAGAAAAACAGTCAGGATCACCTTTGCCAAGTGTGTGTAAAGAGAGGAACCTCTCTGTGTACTTGTAGGGACTTAAACCTAAAAAACACTTTGTGTATCTCACTGCGCCATAAAAGACAACAGCCAGATGTTAATAGTGTGTGTTTAGTCTACGTTTATATACAACTTAAACATTTTGGAGGAAAAGTTAACATTACATAGATCACATTTACTTTTTGTTCCAGGTGTTTCCAGGGAGGTTTGACACTGGTGAAAGGAAAACTCCACTGATTTTCCAGGTGTTGGGGAGTACTCCAGAGGGAGCTGTGACTCATGTGACTCATGTGATGTCAGTTGAGTCAGCGTCGGTTGGGGCTGAAGACGAGTTTGAAAAAGTAAAAAAAAAATCTGGGTGTGTGGAGTTAGAAAGAAGTGAGGTTACCAGACCTGTGTAGCCCGCTCCTCATCTCTGCTGGAGGCTCACAGCTCCAGGCTACATTAGCCACTACTAGCATAACACACCAGAGTCTCCAACTGAACTGTTGGGGGTCAAGTTGTATTGTGGGTAATGTAGGCACCAGGTTTTAACAAGAAGAATGTCTGGAATAAATAAACTTCATTGCTTTTAATACTTTTTTTTTTTTAAACTGTCTATCAAGAGTCCCACAATATTACAAAAGTGCAATATACAAATAAATTGACTTGCAATGTTAAATCAGCAGAGAGCTATTTTAACAAAGTACTTTAAGCTGTCGAAACAAAACCATAAAAAAAACATTAATCATGCTTTGGTTTCCAGGAGTGGATATGAATGCAAAACAAGCAAAATATGCTGACAGTGGACATACATACTTACCAACAATGAGCATTTTCCAATGCAAATTAGTTGCATATAATGCAACATAATGGTCCCATTATTATACATATTAAATGTCCCAGCAATAACAGGGGCGACATTAGAGGTGCAACGATTAGTCGATTAATCAATTGATTGACAGAAAAGGAATCGTCAACTATTTTGGTGAAATTGAGGTCTTAAGTGGTGAGAGTGAAGTTTCTCAAACTTTAAGACTCGTAGGTGTGTGTGTGTGTGTGTGTGTGTGTGTGTGTGTGTGTGTGTGTGGGGGGGGGGGGGGGGGGGGTGCTGAGTCCAAGTCTAAATTGAATTTGAGCCAGTGTGCCAGCACTTTATTCACTCAATCCAACAATGCACTTCATCACTGCCAACATTAACAAAAATCACATAAACAAACAATTTTTTTCTGGGATTTTGAAGCCCAGACAGAGCCGGGGAGGCCATGTTTTAAGACAGGCCGACATGTTCTCTTGTTCTCTTTGATGCCCTCTCTCCCGCCCATCTTACAGCTCAGACAAGGAAACCAGGACACCTGAAAAAAAATCATCCTGGGCCTTTAAAGTCTCTATACAAACTGTTATTAAAGAATTAAAATGTAGTTTTTGACATTATAAGTCATTAAATAAAGTTGTTCATTTAACAATCTGGGAATTTGCCAATATCAGTATTGTTTTATACCACAAATGTTTTATAGTTTCACCATTTTTCTCCCTATTCTTTTAATTTTTCCCTTTGATTTGTATTAGTGGAAGCATTTCCTGAACCATCTTCACAGAAACCATCCAAAAATGTTGACCGTAAACTGTGGAGAACACTGTTCTCCACTTTTTAGTGAAACACAGAAACAATGAGCCCTCTTGAAAAATCAGTTTCCCCTGCAGCCACAATCTAGACCCCACAGAAACACACAAACCACACAATCAAACATGCAAACGCACACATTATGGAGACGATAACATACAATTAACAGGAAAGGCAGAGCACAGAGCACCATTATCTTATCTCATCGACTGTATGTCCCATCAGTGGGTCTCCCCGCTTGTCTATCTGAGATTTAAACTCATTAACCCTGACTGACAATCTCCCAAACCCTCATTACTGATGAGCCAGCAGACAGCAGAGCAGACGGCTACCGATCGCTTGCACTCAATCAAGTCAACCGGAGCAGCTAACTTCAACTAGCTCCTGGATGTGTGTGTGTGTGGTGCCACTCTTTGATTGTCTAGGGCCATTGTTGCTGCAGATCCCAGCAGACTATTTCAGGATACGAAACAATGGGAGTCACAGCGCTTCACCAGGGCACCGAGCCTTCTGATGTACTCACTGACCCACCCACACACACACACACACACACCAGATGTCAGAGGTAACCAAGTGCATTTACTCAACTACTGTACAGTGTTGAGCAGTGTTGAGCAGATGCAACAAGTAACGTAACGTGTTTTGCAATTCAAGCAATCAGTTACCTAGTTACATTTTCAAATAAGCATCCGATATTCTTCGTTACTTTTTTCCTACAGGGAAATATGCACACCTGCACACAACAACAGGCCCTGCACCAGACCCGCATTGTAGAAAGACCTGCCACACTCTGCCTCTGATTGGCTAGTACTAGCTGCCTTCGTTGGTTAGGCTGAGGAGTCAGTGAGATGGTTAGGAGATGCTACCAATATCAACTGTAGAGTCTCCATCTTTCTGTAAGATCATAAATAAAATCCCTATGAGGGAACCTTACCTGATGGAAAAACATCTGCTAGCTACCTCGACAAAGCTTACTCAGATATGGAGATAGAACTGAAAAAAAAAAAAAAAACTTTTGAAGGGTCGGAATACGTTTCCCCCCACTGCTGACTTGTGGACAGAGCGCACTGGATCCATCCCTCTACTTTGCCATTTCATGCACACAAGTGAGAGGAAGGCACACTTACGACACGATTGCCAGTGAGATCGAGCAGATACACACACCTTCTTTTTCTTTCCTATTTTCTATTTTGGATCGACTGATTTATTTGGCTCATTTTAAAGTTTTAATTGAGTCCATCATTGACTATACCTGTAGCTGCTATGGCCAGATCTGAGTGAAATGTAGATCTTAGAGCTTGTTTTTTTATCCCTTATTGTTGCATTCAAATCTATTTGGTTTACTCCTGTTCTTATACTTCACAACTGTATCCCTGTTTCTTATTGTTATTGCTTGTGACATTTTTATTTTTATTTTCTTGTGTGAACAAGGCGCCCATTGGACCACCCTGTATAAATAAATGAAAGTTGAATGATTTATTTATTTTTCCTTCTTTCCCTCTTCTGCTGACCGGAGCAAAAAAAAAAAAAAAAAAATCTTGAAAAATGCACATCACCAATTGCTCAACAGCAAAAGTCAAAAGCAAGTTCAAATCCTCCACACCCATGTTACATCTTCTGTATTGAACATGTTTAGAAAAAGAAAAGCTGTGGTTTAACGAGCAGCCAGCCTACAGTTGGAGGTAATTACTGACCATTAACAGCTAGCTTAACGTTAGCCGCAGTGAATAAACCAGCGGATTCCTGAATGTAGCGTCACCAGTGGTTAATGTTAGTAAGACAGCTAAGAAAACACACCAAACGGCAAACAAGTCCACCTCCAAACAGTGAAAGTAACGTAGCCTTACTGGATTAGTAACTGTAATGTAATTACTGATTTTCCAACTGTAATCACTTACACCACTCATTACTGAAAGGACAAAGTAACGCATTAAAGTTCACTCATTAATATCTCACATTTTTGGGATTATAAAGCTTAAATCCATAATGTTCCGCATGTTGTTGGAGAGACATACTTGAAAATATATTCAAATTACAACAAGATGCAAGAACCAAAGTGCCAAAGTGATAAAATCAAATTCTCAGGATGACACAGATTTTGCTATGTGAACACATTAACGTCACTTTGTGCATGTGTGTGACAGTTCTGGTTTGAACAGATGTTATTTATATTGTCAGCTAGAAAGGTGTTGAGCAGTCACAGTAATTAAAGCAACATCCATGGATTATGGATTTCAGCTTTAACATGAACTAGGTACTTTAAATTATCCATAACTTCGCACTCTCACATGAACCTTATTCACAATGACTAATTTACTGCAAAAAATTGGTCACTTTGACTCACAGTAAGTTAGAAGTGACTGCTGTGACACCTATCTCAGGTTCTGCTGTGGGGGATCGTTCATGCATTCATGGAAAACTATGGCTCACTTTTTACTGCTGAAATGATTAGTCAGTCGACAAAAACCTGGAAGCCATTTTGCTAAATGAGTCATCGTTGCTGTCATTTACTTTATCACGCAAGAACGGGCCAAACGTTTGCCTTTTCAAGCTTCTCAAAAGGTGAGAATTTGATTATTTTAGCAGTTTTATATCATTGTGAATATAATGTTTTTGGATTTTGACCTGCTTATTGGGGGGAAAAAATGGGCGGAATAATTTTATTAAATGAAAAAATAATTTACTCTCATGGAATAATCTATAGACTAGTGGATAGTGAAACAATCATTAGTTGGACACCTTTCTTGATTTCTTTACGCTGACTTTCCATCAAAAGATTCTTGTGATCACTTTCACAGCTCTGTATGGTCGTTGCCTACCTACATTAGTGAGCTACAACAGTCCTGATTCACCAACAGGTCACTGAGTTCTTTAGATCATCCAGCGACAACCCAGTTTGTCACTCCTAAAGTCTCTCCTATTGGACGTCAGTGGATCAGTGGATGCCTTTAAACAACAGTACCTGTTTAAACCTGCCTTTGTTTAGCTTTCCCATTCTCACATTGTGCTTGTTTTCTCTTTTTGTGACGCATTTTGTGACGTCTGGTAGAAAGCTGCGGTATAAATAAACTTCACTTCAACATTCACCTTTTCCCACTCAGCGCAGACACATATTGGACAAGACACAACAGTCTTGCTGCGGAGGGCACTGAGTTCATGCAATCAAGCCATGTGGAAAATACTTCTGAGTTCAACCAATTACTGTTTCGGTCACTCAAACAGCTCATCCCAATAAAAGTTGGACATATTTCAAACATCCAGAAAAACACTTGAAAGGCTTTTGAAGGCCGGATTTATTTTCTTTCTTTTATAAGGATATTTTTTAAGGCTTTTTCCCTTTTTCAGCCAACAACAGAGAGAGTCAGGTGGACATCTGATGATGTGACATGAAGTGAAATTACCTTTATTACCAGCACAAGGTACTTTGATCAGCTTACTGCTGTAACATCAGAAACTATTTCAACTTTGTGAGTTCAGTATTTAGGTCACTGCAACACAATGAAAGACGATGGGAAACTGAGAAACTGGAAAACTGTTTCATGAAGTTAATGACTAATTAACACATCAAGTAATCATCAGCCTGTAAAGTTTATTTATCAAGAGTGGCCACTCTTTTTATGTGAATATATATTACAGCCAGTGTTGGAACAGAAAAAGACTCAAATTAAGAACATTTGGAGAAAAAAAAAAATCTCAAATTTGTCAGAAATTTAAGAAAAAAAGCAATAATATTTTGGGGAAAGTTATACTATTAAGCAAGTTTGTGCTACCATTTAACTTTAATGGACCATCTTCAGAACAAACTAACTACATTAAAGCATACAGTGAGAATGCAGGGGCGTCCATAAGTCTGTATTTTTACACCTTTTTTTGTAAATCTGGACTTTTATACGTACAAAACTATCAGAAAAGACACCTTAAAGGCATCAACCAAAATATGATTTGTAAATCGCAGTCAGACGGTTACAGTATCGATGTGATTTGACTATTCAGAGATGACCAAGAGATGAAAAGAGACTGAAAGGGAGAGGAACTTAACTAGGAATATACTAGTCATGACACTTTGTTGGCTGACTAACTGCGAGTCAGATGACGTCTCATCTTTGTGCAACCACTTCAATGCTATAAAACTTGTACAAACCTGGCAGGGTTTCTGGGATGTTGTTTGCAGTCACTGAGCCCTGCTGTTATTGGTCAATAAGTAACTCCAATATTAAAACTGCTCATCACACCACCTCATTTTCTTTGTCTACATGTATTAAATACACACAATACAACTTGTAAATATGAGGAGTCGACCTCTTTCCTGTGACTTCAGTAAGATATATTACTGTAGCGCTTCAATAATCCGAAAAAACGTGGTCATGTCTCATTGGTGGTTGATGTTGTGATCAGACATCAACATTTTTGAGGTGTGTTTTTTAGGCCTACTGAATTATACTGAACAATTTAGAATTTATTTTATAAGCAAAAACTGTGGCTGGCTACGTTTTTTTTTTTTTTAGACTTTTACACATTTTTATTCAAACTCTTGTGTAAAATTAGTGGTCCTCCACATAATATTTCAATATGTGTAAAGCCAAGCATCTCTGTCTTCCCTGAGAGCCCATTTAACAGTCAGTAATGCAGTGTATTTACTGCTGCTAATGCCGGGATCACACTACACGAATTCAGCCCGATTCCGACACAATGTTGTTGTCACTGACAAATTTCCAGTGTCGGGCCGATTATGAACGTCGGGAAGGACGAACAGGCCTTGTAGTGTGTGGTGTTCTCCCCGCTGTCTGACACACTAAATGCGGCTCAGCTCGGCCGGACAGCCGCTGGACAGCTTTGACTTTCTGTGTCTGGTGTGACTGGTCGGGGTCATACTTGTAGTGTTGCCAGTCTCCCGACCAAGACACGTCAAGAATTTATGGCACTATGATTGCCTAATCTGACACGGTGACCATCGTGAAAGACAAAAACATCCATGTAGTCTGATCCTGGCATAACACTACAGACGAGCCTAACAGCCATTCATAAATAATACCGTCTATGTTGAGCTTTTGTCTCACGCAAACGCACACAATCTTCATGACTGACCATTTCAACTGCAGCCAATTAGAGAGATGTGGCCAATAAACACCATGCTTGTCACAACATTGTCTTGTGATGATTAAAAAGGTCTTCCCAAAAGTCACACACACTACCATCTACACATACACATTTCAACAGGCGGGGCTGGCCCTCGTGCCCTCTCAGCTGCTACTGGCAGAAATCCCCCTGGATTCATCCTCTGTCCCTGAGCTGCAAATGAACACATGAAGACAAACAAACAAGCCAGAGGTCAAATGTACCACAGCCCAAATTTCTGTCACTTCAGTTCAGTCTGCAATCTGACACACCACCCACTGACCAAACATGCAATCAAAACACAAAGACACACGTACATACACAGTGAGGTCACCGCTAAAGAGCCGTGAGTAATGATGTTGCACTCGCCAAAAGAGGACAACAAAGAGTCTGAAATTTCATTTTAAATGTTAACAGAACATTGTTCCCCAAAATAGAATCCAAAAAGCTCACATACTGATCTCTGCACTTTTGAGACTCTATCACGACATGTATCAAACGCAGAAAAGATGAAACTGCCGGGGTGAAAACATCACATGAGTCACAGCTCTCATTTCTGGTCTTGCCAGAAAATGATGTAAAAGCAGAGATAACATTCATTGTTCTGCTCTGATTCATTGGCACATCTTGAAGCTGCTTTTACACTTTTGAGAATAGCAACATAAGCCGAGCCGATGTGGGTTGCCAGCTATTTTCATCCTCCTGCACTCACGCAAACATTGTATGCGTAGCCCTAAAAGGATACCTGCAGCGTGCAAAGATTGTTTGTGTTGTGTTTGGCCGGATTTTGTTTCAGTATTGCAGCTCTCTAAGAGGCTGTTGTGGACTGAGACTCAGATATAAACACCAGGTAGATGCAGATAGAAAAATAAATAAATCGATGGACACACAGACAGAGTGAGAAAATAAATACCTGGCATTCTGAAACCTCTGTGACAGAAGTAACGCTGTCACTCTAAACCACAGCAAGTCACACAGCCAGATAGCACACATGAGGCAAGATGCCCCCCCCGACCCCCCCACCCCCCCCAGGACAGTAGTTTTCACCTCAGCTTAAAGGTTGTATAGATCATACTTACTCAATAGGCAATAGACAAAATTTAACTGCTACCTGACCCGAAATGCTTTTAATCGCACATCGCTATCACATCACCTCAGCTGTCATCACTCAGACACTCAGTAGTCGCAGCAGTTGGCAAGGTTGTTGTGGAATGTAGGAGCTCCAGTTGAAAAAGTAAACTGCCTTGTTCAAAACTAGCTGATGCAAAAACAGAAAGGTTTACAGTGAAAAACGTGTTTAAGGATGACTGGACGGAGAGCTATGTGTTCATTTTGCCAGAGGGAAGTATGAGACCATTGTGCTTAATTATGTCAAATGGAACAGTTTCCATAATGAAGAATGGGAACACAAAACACCACTATGACACCAAACATACCTGTTTTGAAAAAAACAGAAAAAAAAACAAACACTGAGGTAAGAACCACAAAACTGAACCATTTGAAGTTGTGACATCCAGCCTCCAGCAGAATGATTGTAAAATCAAACATTTTGAACAATGAATGCAGTGAAGAACTCTTACTGTAGTGTGTCTGTCTGGCCATCACACCTGTTTATGCTCAACTAAATAACTTGATCAGCAGTCTTGAAAATTGTCGGGAAAACCCATCAGATTTCATGAAGCAACAAAGCAACATTTCTACTGCACAAATTAACTGTAACGTCTCCTCTTGAGAGTCTTTCTCCCACTGATTTGATTTGTCATTAGCTTGATCCTCCTGAAATTAGAGCTGAAACGGTTCGTCAATTATGTTGAAACAATTAGTCGATTAATCGATTTGTCAGTTGACAGAAAACTATTCCATTGTTTGAATAAGCTTTTAAGCAAAATAAACATTTATTTGTTTCAGCTTCTCAAATGTGTTGATTTGCTGCTTTTCTTTGTCTTGATAGTAAACTACAGATCTTTGGGATTAGAACTGTTGGTCAGACAAAACTCTGGAAAGTTGTGATTTACCAAAACAGTCGATTATTTGTGAAAATGTATTTTGGATTAGTGACAGATATCTTAAGACAATGAAAGAAGAATATAAAAGTTTTTTTTTTCTTGTTATACTGTAAGAAAATACATTTTCAGGACTCAGAAATAACTTGATGGATATTTTTTGTCGTGTAATTTCACAGTCATCTAAATAAACTAATTAAAGCTGGATTATAATTTAAGGAAAAAACTATTCTAACTGGTATTGCAGCAATGTCTGTTATTTTATCCCATTAAACATATTTTTTAAATTGTAAAATACAACATTTTGTGTCTCTAATTATAAAGTTACAGCTGATGTTTACAACATTTAATAAGGTCTAATAACTGGTTTTGAAACAATGCAGTTTTTTTCTACCTGGCGTTCCCCTCAATTATCTTACGGGCAAAGTAAAATGAATTTCCTTTTTCCGTTTCAGAGTGAAGGAGTTGTGACAGCAACCATCCTGCCCACCCTCATCGCTCGTTCATTTTTCTCTCCCTACACTCCCTCCAGCTTTTTCAATCACTTCTCCTTCTCTCTCTCCCTGATTAACTTGTCAGTCAAAGCCTCCTAACAGCAGCCCGAGGGGAAACAGGACAACACATGTGCACACACATGCAAACACAAACACAAGGTTAGAAACCACGAAGGTCTCAGGTTCAGCCCAAATCTTAACAAAACAAATAAAAACAATAAAGAGAGGACAGAGCCGCGGCTCTCAAACATATTGCGTCTGTTCCTCTCTCTGCTGGCAGTAATGAGACTGTTAATACAGTTTTCCCCTGCAGCGCTGCACAATGCTTCATCTGTTTGCATCTGCATGCAAGTATGAGAAGATAAAGTGTGTCTTGTCCAGGATTATCTTCATTATCATCAGTGCTCATGTACTAATGTAGGAAAATTACCTTCATGTACATTAATTTATACACAAACTGTAATGTGACACGCAAAAGCAATCCATGTTAAAGAATTGTAAAATTACAGCAGATTTACTTTTGTCCACATTAATGTATTCATAAAATGCATCTATTTGATTTTAAAACATGTTTAAACAACTTTTTTTTGTCATTTGGAAAATATGCAATGCAGAACCAAGCTTGAAGTTTACTCTTAAGGATTTATACATTAATACCCCTTTATGTGTTAGTATTAGAAGTTTTGAAAAATAGTGAATTCACGTTTTCTGTTTACTGTGAAGGATTAAAATTATGCTTCTTTAGCTCCAAGTACACTAACTGTGTTAATAATGTGAAGAAGTTGGGAAGATTTGCACAAAATTAAGAAAAAAAAATGGAGAAAAAATATCATCAGACTCCCGAAATTATAAAAACAATAAATAAAGACTTAGTTTTATAACTCTTCCATCAAAAACAAGTACATCACTCATCTTACATAAGTCAAATCAACAGGATAGTGAGATATTTCAGAAAGCACAAGTGTTACCATTTAGACCAGCACTGATTGTACTTTTCTCATTAGTAAAGTCAGCATGATGACACCACAAACTAAAAACTGCAGTGTCATTAAATCACAAGCAGGAGGTAACTCATTTTCCTCTTTCCACTAATAGCTTTCTCATCTTGCATGCATTCAGCTTTGGAATAAATCATCAGGTTTGTCCATGCATGGAAATACACACACGCACACACACGCAGACACACACACACACACACACACGCAGACACATACACACACACAGGCCCCAACATTAACTGACCATGTGATTGTTGTGATAACAAGCTCAGAGGTGCTTATAGGAAACAGATCCCGTAACCAGAGCAGGTGTCAGGCTGTGTGTGTGTGTGTGTGTGTGTGTGTGTGCGTGGGTCTCACAGGACAGGTACTATAAATTAAAAACAGGTCTCTGTGGATCATTTGCTCCTTCGCCCCGGTAACTAAAAATGTTCTAATCAGTTTCTTGTCATTTACATCACTCTCACTGAGAGACTGTGAGATTCACAGATTTCATTGAGGCTGACTGACACCTGAACATCTGACCGCACATTAAGCCAGTCTTAAAGGAGCAGTCACCATATTTGTCTCAGAGGGAGTTCCAGGACTTGTTTAGCTGAGCTCAGCGCAAAGACTGGAAGCATTGGGAAACTGTAAACCTCACTCCGTCAAAAGTGGAAAACATACCTTCCAACAACTCCAAAACTGTCTTTTTCATATCATTGCTGCTTGTTGTGAAACCATGCAGCATCTAAAAGATCCTGCCGTCATTGTGGGGTTGCCAGGTTTGACCTTATTTATTATCTTTTCCAGATGCTGACATAAATAAAAGGACTTGCAACACTTGCTCACATTAAAAATCCTACTTTGTTACAGTCAGAAAAGTAAAAAATGTTTTGAACCCAAATTTGCTCCTTACAGATAAATCAAAAACAACCTTTTACCTGACAAAGAGCCAGTTTGGCCTTAAACATTGCAAATGAAAGTTTTGTGCGTTAACAAAACCCCGCTGAACAAAAAACTGTCCCAGTGGAATAACATCATCTCACTTATGTCTGATACAAAACAAATGTTTCAAGAAGTTATTAAAACTCAAGTGTCAGTGGGTTCATCTTCTTGATAGTGCAGCAATCTGCCTTATTTTTAACATTGAGTTTATTTGTTTCAAAACAGAAACTCCATTAAACATGAAACTACTCTG
The DNA here is from genome assembly GCA_038419695.1 of Scomberomorus guttatus. Lineage (NCBI taxonomy): Eukaryota > Metazoa > Chordata > Actinopteri > Scombriformes > Scombridae > Scomberomorus > Scomberomorus guttatus. Next base: position 2,944,018 of record CM076458.1, read on the forward strand.
AGAAAAAGTGGAATTAAAATGAGATTTTTTTTTGGAAGAACACCTTTTTTTCCAAAATGTTGGACTGCTCCTTTAATTATATGACATTCGTTTTCATGTAATTTCAGGTTGTTTTCATTCTGGATGTAAAACATGTTACTTTCCACAATAAAAGGTGGTTTAGGGTCAGAAAAGGCCAAACAGCCTGCCCACACCCAAAACACACACACACACACACACACACACACACCTTTCCTTGCTTACAGTGGGTCTTCCTGTAGTTGTGGCGCCTGGCCGAACACAAACACAGAGCAACAATACAGTGCTGGCTAATCTGTGATCCTGAGGAACATAGAGTTCTGGAAATGCAGCCAAACACACACACACACACACACACACACACACACAGACAAACAGCTATCCCAGACAGGGGCCCTGACTGCGGCTCAATCAGGGGAAGAACGATGCAGGAGATTGCTGATGATTCTGATAGTCCATGAAAGAGAGGTGCGCGCACACACACACACACACACACACACACACACATTCTGGCACAAATAAACAAATCCACCCACGCCACGCTGATGGTTGGGATAGACTGGCTGATTCAAAGAGGCTCAGAGGGAGAGAGAGCAAGAGCAAGAGAGAGAGAGAGAGCGAGAGAGAGCAAGAGAGAGCGAGAGAGAGAGCGAGACAGCAAGAGAGCGAGAGAGAGCGAGGGGGACCACAGGTGGTGGTCAGCTGACCAGACTGGGACCCTCCGTCAGAATACCAAACAAGCAGCAAGAATTTAAACGGGGCCATTTCATATTATGGGATATACTGTGGAGAATTCATGTAAGAGCACTTAAAAAGGGAACATATTATGCTTTTTGTGATTTTCTCTCATTTTTATGCTGTTATGTCGTCAGATGTTAAACATGGTCAAAGGCCCAAAACCTGAGGTGAACATATATGTAAAAATGCCGCCTCCACATCAAACGCCAGGGCTTCAGCCTGCTGTGAATGCTCCATTTACAAAGTTATCTCTACTTCCTTCTTGTTATGACATCAGATCGTTCTCGTGTGCCCACAAACGGACAACCACTCCGCACATTATCAGTATATTGCCTCTCTGCACTGCCTGTTGGCACCTAAAAAAAGCAAGATAAAAGCAAGTTTTCTTGTCATTATGATGCAGCACTTGTGTTTTAGGACACAGCTAGTCATATATGTAACAGAGGGGAATGAGGAGAGAAGGAGAAAGCAGTCTATCAGTCTCCATGTCGTGAAATGCAAACTGAAAACAGGAATGACTAAGTGTATTCTGTAGAAAAGGATTACAGCGACTTTAAGGGAAAGGAATGCAGGTTCCACTGAAGCTTCTCACATACCAGTTTACACTCCAGCCAGTCTGCATTTAATTACATTTTTAAAGATTTACTCTTTTTTTTTTACCTTTTTACAATACAAAACTTTAAAAGAATTAAGTGTTGTTTCCACTAAAATAATCTGATGAAGTTAAAGGACATCACAAAATTCACACAGCTGTGAATGATACTTCTGATCAGTTTATAAGATAAGTTTTTAATTCCTGTCTGTGAATGTTCCCTGACATGCAAATGTGTCAAAATTAACTTGCAGCAACAGGTTGAGTTTAAATGTTTACTCTGATAGATTATCTAGGGTAGCTCATAACATTTTTTCCAAGTGTTAATAAGATTTTAATACATTTTTCAGGCACCAAAAGCATCATTTGAAGGTAGAAAACAAGCCCTGATAGAGCGTTATATCTAAAAATCTAAAAGTATCCTGTGAAGGGTGTCTGGCTTTCAGCTTGTTAGTCATCCACAGAGCCAACAAATTCACTTTGGAGAGTGAAATGGTTGAAAATGTGGCTGGAAAGAGAAAGGTTATCTGCTCTTAAGAGACAGGTGGACAAACAGACAGTAATCTTGTAAGAAACACACACACACACACGCACGTACTTAACATGAACAAGATGGTTAAAAAAAAAAAACTGTGGTGCTGAGACTAAGTATTCCTGGGAAGAGTCAGTCACTTTGTTTTGCACATACTGAACTACCTCAGGTACATAAATGTTACATCATCTGCATGGCATTTTCAATACACCTTTAATAGCTGTGACTCACATCATATTCATTTATTAGATCCGGAATAGTGGCGTACTGAAATGACTGTACATAGATGTGTTGATATCATGTATTAAAAAACAAAAAAAACTAGGTCTCTTCTTTTGGCAACATTTGGTTAACTCTGCAGAAACCCTTCTTTCTCATAGATTGAATTCAGGTACATTTTGGGGATGTGTGTTTTTTTGCTAATGGCTAAGTTACATTGTGCGTGTCCATGAAGTGGCCACTCAGGCGTCTGTCACAGTCTCTGGATAAATCCTGCTGCTCTCTCTGCATGTTTAAAGATAATTCTCCAGCCGCCTTTAGACTGTGCAACACCTATGGTCATGTAAGTTTATTGCACCTGTGCCAGACACCTAGGATAAGGGCATGGTTGAAATCTAGGTCAGATTGTACAATATAAATATGAGCCTGTCAGACTGTGCACTGAATGTGTGGTGAATTTGAACACTACAATGTAAATGGAAAAAAGTATAAGAAAGCAGAGACATGTCATCAGCTCTGATGTTTTGAAAATTCAGCAAAGTAACAAACTTCTTTCTGTTTCCTCCAACTTTTTGGTTTTTCTTTGACATGGATGTATTAAAGAACCCTAAACACACTGCCGGCTAGTGTATTCTGTGTCATTTTATGTCAGATTCTGATTGGTTGGTTTGTAGTCATGGGTCGTAGCAGCAGTCACATTGTGAGGATTAGGTCTTACATTTCTGACTCTGTCAGCATTTTGCTTTAGGCTGTCTTTGGTTGCCAAAGCTCCACATCAGTCGTCAGTGGACGAGTCTCACAGTGAGATCTAGAAGCACCGTTTCAGATTGACGACCAAAGATTTCACCATGTTTCTCTCATGATTGTCAACTTTCATCTCAGACAGCCCAAAGGAGCCTTTACTGAATTTTCTGACCTGTCAGCCACACAACAGAAGAAACCAGATAATAAACATGTCGAATTTTACTCATTATTGACATGAACTTTGAACCAAACAAGTAGAGGTAAACTGGTAGCAAACCTTTATCTAAATATACTCTAAACACACACTGCTGTTGAATATGTTCACTGAAATTACAGCATTTTCTCAAAAAAAAAAAAAATAACAATGCAAAACATTATAAAATTAATTAAAACACAGCCATGCCACAACATTTATGAGCCTGCAATTACACAATTTTCGCTGCTCCGGTATTGACCTGGGAGGGCAGCATTTTCATGATCAACCCCACGTTTGAAAGAGGGGAGTCCGGGGGACCTGGAGCTCAGCCAGGTGACACAGTGGCTCATGGAGCTTGGCCATTTTGGTAGCAGAGGAAGAGGAAGAATGGGAGCTGGCGGACGGGAAATAGGAAATGGTGAGGAGACAGAGTTCTGAATAAGGGGGAGAGAGGGGGAACATATCGTCAAATGATCTCAAACATGGGGGCAAAGAGACAGGAGGACAACAAAAACAGAGTGAGCGGGGGGAGGCAAACAGCACAGCTGGTAGTCGAGCTTAAATATTTTAAATATGACAGAATGTGATACGAGCAAAAGAAGAAAAAAGAAGAAAAAACAAAGATGGAAAGCACATGACGCAGAGTGATGAGGTTGAAGAGAGGATGAGGAGGAGGAGGAGGAGGAGGGTGAGAATAAATGAGATAAAAATAACAATGGAAAGATGCAGACAGAGGTTTCCCAGACCACCTCCTCTCCTCCCCTGCCGTTTCCCCTCACTGTGCTGGGGCCCGAGGGCCAAAAGTCCCCTGGACTTTCTGTACAGCTGACCAGGGGCTTCAGGCTGACCACCAGTTTGTTTAATATCAGGAAACATTTCTGCTGTTGTCTTGTGGATATTATGACATCACACTCAGCTGCTCTAATTTGATGTTGGTGTATGTTTAAGAAATAAAAAATCATTGTTCCTAATTTTTCATTACCAATTAATGTTGACAGTGTTTCTGTCCACCTGGTGAATGTAAGTCCAATATTCACTCTCTTTTAGCTGTTTTTGCTCTCTACCAACTCCTGAGGGAAATATCTGGCTCTTTAGCTGCTAAATGCTCCACTATGTTCACCAGCTAGTCTACAGCTAACTGTGTCTGTTTGCCGTTTGGTGCTGAGCAGGTAGTGTACAGTGGCTTTTTAGAGATTTTCTTGCTATGAGAGCGAACCAAAAAAAGTTGCAGCCGGACAGCTAAACAATGAGCTGAAACTCGCTATAAAGCTCGGTAAAGCCGAGGGGAGCTGCAGAGTCACTGATAATTCTCTGCAGGTTCATCACTACGAGCCACAACTAACACATTACACTATTACAATGTTGTTCTAGAAAACATCAATTATAGCTACTTTAAAGAAAGACACAATTAATCCTCTATGAAAACCAATTCACTGGCCTTTAAATTCTGTGTAACTGCCCTCTTCTCCAACTCTGAGCTCTTTAATTGCTCTCAGCAGTGATGTGTTAAATATCTGTTGGCAGGAGCCTGAAACCTCATTCTGAATCTACTGTACACAAGCCTCTAAAGCATAATGTCCACCACTGTTCACCAGTAGCCACATGCTCAGTTAAAACTCCAAGTTGGTCTTTTACCCTTCAAACGGCCCCTGCTGATTCTTCCTGAACCCTCAGAGAACTAATCACAATAAACCACAAAACTGCAAGAGTCACACAGCTGGGAAACATACTGTATCTGTATCTTTATCACTTCTCTACTTAATAACCCAGTCTCTCCCTCTCCAGTCAGTTTTTCACTCTCTTTGTGCCCTTTAATCTGTTTTTTGTTCTATTCAGTCTCTATTGTCTCCTTCTGTTTCTGGCGTCATCTTTCTCCTCGAATAAGAGCTTTAAACCCCAAACACAAGCCGTGAAGTTTTGTGGCACAAAGGCCGATTCCTAACCTCAGTGAGACTCATTCAAAACTGACAAACAGACTTAAGTGGTGTTTGATGTTGCTGCTGATATAAAGCTTGTTTCATCAGATTTGAGAACAAACTAACTCTGAAAAATGGATAAAATCACATGTTCTTATACTGAATCTGAGCTAATAATCTTTGTTCTTCAGAGTACAGTAGTTTAATTCAGGTCTGGGAATCATTAGGGAGGAGGTGGTTCTTGTAAGTTATCAAACCAAAAGTAAAACATCTGTGTTGTCCAAGGTTCAGTTTCAAGCCCTGTCATGTTGACGTATAAATGTTTTCCCAAAATGCTCCAAGAAATTTTTTCTGGGGAAATCCAATGCACATCACAGCCTCTAAACAAAAGGATTAGTGACAATAACGCTCAAATGAAGCGGGAAATAATACATGACTGACCATTTTATCTAGTGTAAACATTCTTATTGAAGATGTTAGCATTTAATCCAGCTGTGAATATACAAGAGTCTCCCTGTCAACAAAAGCACTGATATAAAAGGAGAGTTGGGTTTAGTTTTACTGCAGTTTTGACAGTTTTTGTGTGTTCAAGCAGAGCTATAGATTTGGGACTTGAGCTTTGAACTGTACAGATTAGACTTCACTGCTGTGAGACTCAATTTGCGACTTGACAAATTTGACTCCCTAAAGATTAAACATTTTTTATATGAAATGTTGTGGAGGAAAAGTACAAAGTCTGTTAAAATGTAACTCAAGTGCCCCAAACTCCAAACTGTACTGAAGCTCAGTACTTGAGTTAATTCACTTAATTGCTTCCCATCTCTGAAAACAACAAATCACTTTTTTCTGTCTACAAGAGGCAGTAAATCCACTCATAGCTCCCTCTCCCTCTGTCTGTTCTTGCATTCCTGTGTCTTTCAGAGTGCAGGTTGAGCGGCTGCTGTAAGTGGCGTGATGTTTGGGTAGTGTTGGGAGGCCGGGGTTAGCGCACAAAAGAGGCATGGCGGCGCTGTGCCAAACAGGCCTCGGCTCGCTGCAGAGCACCGCAATGATGTGAACCGCTGAGCTGACAGGCCTGAAGAGTCTGGTACTGGGCCAGACCTGATTTTTCTGCTGTCTTTACATTCCTTATTGATTTATGTTCATCTCTATCACCTCTACGTCCAGCTGACTACCTCTCTGTCTTGTTAAACAACTCTCTGTCCTCCCCATCTGTCCTGTCCGTCTTGTTTTTGGCAACACTCTCCTCTCATGAGTTAGCACAACAGAGAGGGGCACAACAATGCAACAATATCCCATCAAAAGCAGCAACAAACGAAATACGAAAAAGGAGCAAAAGTGGTGAGTGTTTAGTAGACATTTTAAACCAAAATAAAAGCGTCTGCCAAATGACAAAATGTAAATGTAATGTAAACGTTTTTGCTATTTATTAAGTTACCCTGTGGAGTTTTTAAATCACTAGTAGCACTATGGAGCCATGTTTTTGTGACGGGGTCTCCATTTTGTTTGCACATGCACACGTGCGCGCCGATGCAATGCATGATAATGGTTTCACACTATTCCACAGAGATAGGTGATGGTAACGCGCCAAGAAACATAGTGATGCAACAGACATCTAACAGACACTTTATATCTTGCAGAAGATGAAAGAATGAAAGAAAAATGATGACTGTGGAACATTTTTCTTTTTATTCTTCTGTAATCACAGCATGTACGTATATAACATTTTGGGTTTTTTTAATGAAAGTTTTTCTATACATTTTAGTGCAAAACGCAAATAATATCTAAAGACTATAAAAATAAAATCTTATATATAAATAGTTATCTCCTAAATCGTCTTTCTTTGCTCACATCTTACATTAGATTTACATAAAACTAAATTGGAAAAATGGCCAGACAAGAGAGTTTAGCTATTTTAATTGATACGGTGATACATTTTTTCATATACTCTCGTTTTTCTATTAGCAAATATTGTGCCAGAATATACGGTTACACCCCTGCTGTCTATGATAATGGTGAGAGGTCTTTTAAAGAGACAGAAAATACACCCAAATGGATCAATCTCTCCATAGTCATGTAATGTATATCTGCCTGGCAGCCGCCCTGGACTCTGACCTTTGAACATTGTTTCCAGTTGGAATCACATGTTGAGAGAAGTGAGTTGGGTTCCTCACAGGCCCTCAACTATTTCTGGTATCAGGAGGCCAGGTTGTAAAAATAAAAGATATTTAATGTAGTCGGTGGTGTAAAAGTAACGTGAGAAAGACTGCTGAGGTGTTCGTGTGTCTAAAGCTGCGACGGACCACAACAAACACTGGAACAGTGGAGTGTTTACTGAGGTTAGACTGATCAAAAACTGGATACCGGCCAGCAGGCAGTGGTGGAAACCTCTAATATGATGGACATGATGCAGTTTATTTGATTCAAAATAATCTGTAACTGACACATCAATTTGCTTTAGATACACAAACTGCTTCATGTAATAACTTTGAACAAACTTTGTTTTATTCTGTCACTGCATTTAGATTTTAGACCAACTGTAGTCGTGTGTTAAGATGCTGCAATGCAGCTGATGATTATAACCTGTCTGATCACTTGACTCGAGTGTCAACTGGTGCTGTCGCATCCACATAGCTGCACAAATAAGTCAATTTCAGATATTATGTATTTGAAATGATTATTTAAGGGAAATGTGCCTTCCCAAAATATTACCATTACTACCAACGTGATTCAAGTGATAACTCCCATAATACACTTGTTGGTTTGTTGTCACTTGTGTGTTGTGTTGAGTGTCAAAATGTCAATAAGGAATAATTTGGGAGCTGTAATTGGTGCTATACAAAGCTTCAGGAGTGTACCTTTAAAAGTGCGGTTACCGCACCGGCAACTAAAACCAGCCTATCACAGTTCAGCAAAGATGGTGGAGTTGAAGCCTCACATCTTTACTTTTTAAACCCTTAATACTTAATACTCTGGCTCATGGTGCGTCAGCTGGTGGGTTGGACGGTGATGTCAAACACTGTAGATGTATAATTAATATAATCCAATATTTATATATTTTGTAGCTTAAGTTAAAGTCTGAGCTGAAATGATTAGTCGATTAGCAGAAAATGAATCATTAAAAATTTTAATAATCGATTCATTGTTGAAATCATTTTTGAAACAAAAAAAAAAAAAAAAAAACCTCAAGATTCACTGGTTCCAACTTCTCAAGTATGTATCTTTGTCTTCTATTGTGGTAAACTTAATATTTTTGAGTTTGTGGACAGCAGCAAAGTTGTGATGGGTCTCAATTTTCTGATATTTTATAGACCAAACAATTAATCTGTTAAATCGAGAAACACAGTTGTGGTCAACTGCTGTTTAAAAAGTATGTTTGTGGTTTACAAAATGCGGGTAACCACAGCAAATTCTGGGTGTTACATTACGTTAAATTTCACTGGTGAAACTAACCATAAATCAAACTGACAACAAACAACTAAAGATTAAATTGATAAGTCGAACATAAAATTCAATTTTGCTAATCAAATAATTGTTATTTCATTCATCAAGTCATTTTTAAGCAAAAATGCAACATTTTGAATGATAGTAAACTGAATACCTTATAATTTTACTCTATTGGCCGGCCACAACAAGCAATTTTAAGAAATCAGACTTTGTTTGGGGAAATTGTGACTAAAGGATTTGCGAAAGGTTTAATTGATTAAGCAAGAAAACAAACAGAAAATTAATCAATAATACATATTACTGTTAGTTCCAGCCTACAAACAAACATATTACTAAACAACGATGATGATTTGAATGCTGCCACTCTTTTTGGTTGTGGTAAGTTGCCATAGTATAAGAGCCATAATGCACTGTAAGGTGTAATTATATAGAAAATAACTGATTCTGAGGACAAAATGCGACACCACCTCATTAAAATGTTTTATTGGTGTGATTTTGTGACTTCTGTGGCTCTGTGTATTGTATGTTAATATCTGCATGACATGTTTTTGTTGAGACTGATGTGGGTTGACAGGAATTACAGCCTAAACTATGACTACAAAAGTTTTGTAAATTTCTTTTTCCTTAGCACCATAAATCACATGAAGACTGCATCTCAAATAAACACAGTGTGTGTTTGCCAGGCAGCCATCATGAATCAAACAACTTATCAGAGCAATTATTACTTCCAGGCAGCAGCAGCAACACAAACACACTGACAGAGGGAAACACACAACACATCAACGAGGACAAAACTAGTGAACTCTCACACACTTAGACACCCACACACACACACACACACACACACACACACACACAGAGACGCTTTTCATCTGCAGCCTGACAGAGACACACTTGCAGGTCCCCTGCCCTAAAATGGCCGATGGCTCTCTGGCGGAGGCATCGAGGCGTTGACGAGCCAGAGGAAATGCTCCTGGACTCATCTCACTTTCTGTTTCTTAATGTCATTTTCTCTCGGTCTCACTTTCATCCCTGATGACAGAGAGTCCGGTGTCTCTGCCCTCTGTCCTAATACCTGCTGTGTTCATGTTTAGACCTGATCTGATAGCGTTTGTTAAACGAGAGAAGAGAGTCACCAGGGTGGACTAGACAGATAAGAAGGCGTCAGGCAAACCCCACTCTGCTGATTTTTTTTTCAAAAATTGAACGTTAACTTTATTTTCCTCTCATTTCATAGATTATCTCTCAGAATCTCTTATTTAAATAACCAATTTTTTGAGTTCACAGTTTTCATGACTCAAATTAAACTGTCTTTCCACAATCTGATTGGAAAAATTAAATTAGGGATCCTCAGCAAGTAAAATGTTAATTCTCTCTCCTTGACAGATGTGATTAAGTAGCTGTTGTGGCAATACTCGCTGTGGGACAAGCTGTAACCAGTAAAGCATTATTATGCAAGATTAGGCCCATGACCTCATCACTACTGGTGAACATTAACAACCAAAAACAGGGTACAGCTTGCAGGAAGACACAGTATGAATGTCCTGATGTCACAGTAAAGAAAAAAATGTAAGATCTGTGATATCACATATCCATTTTCCCAGGTGTCTCACTGCGTAAAACCCTCATGTACATCAATGTTTGACAAGCAGGTTTCAGGACAAACATTAAAAGTCCATATCTGATATGAATGTTGCGGTTAAGTCGCCAAGCATATAGCAGCGGTTTTTCAGATGTGGCAGAACTCCCAGCAGTGATTAACCAGTAATGTTCTTCACAGGAAAGCAGATTTAAAGCTCCTACAAGATAACTGCAATTCTACAAAACTTCCTGAGGAGGAAGCCGGCTGTCTACTGTATTGACTGATTGGTTATTGCCCCATAAAGACTCCTGTCCTCTCTCATAAGGAGGTTAGAGGTCAACTTAGATTCTCTCCTGAAAGTGCAGCTGTGAGCTACAGGGACTCTCTAAACTCTATGCAGACATTGTATTGTATTCTTCTTAATATTTTTTTAAAGATAAGAGGCTACTGCTTTTGTGCTACCTGTCTACTCAGCATCCTCTCTGCAGAAGTGTCCTCTGTGACTGTGAAATTTTGCAGGAAACAGACATGTTGAGAAACCACAGCACCCACTTAAAGAAAAACTGCTAAACTAAGCTATAAATACACACAAATATACAGCTACAGTCTGTAAAAGCTAATAGATGTGATTTATTTACAGGAAAAATGAATCATTTATGAGTCTTTCAAAGCATATTCTATCTTGAATAAATAAATATATTTGCTTATAATGATGGTTTCGGGTATCCTCCAGCTGTTTAGATTTAATATAATTTAAGTTTGGAGCTGGTTTGACTGGGTTTTCTTAGATTTTCACTAATAAGCAACTGGACGTAAAGTCTCTTTATGGTTGCAACAGATAAATGTGTACATAAAATTTGATTCAACCTAAATAAAATCTGGTTAAATGTGACAACCTGTTGCAAACAGCATGACAATTAAAGACCCCATTAAATCGACCACTTACCTTACATGAGTCTAATCACCACCGCGGTGCCATGATTGCATTAACAGATTAACATTGTCACACAGTTTACTTATGAAGCCACTGGTTCTGACTGTGATTTATCACAACCACTATCAGAGCAGAAATCCAGGCCAAGTCACATGCAGCGCTGCAGCAACAGGTCTCCCTCTGTGCCGCAGCAGCCAACTATCAGCCAATTTCTACACTAAATAAACACAAGCGCTCATTTACTAACTGCGGATTAATAAACTCATAATCTATCCTACGGGAAATTAAAAACAGAGAAAGGCAGGAAAGAGGAATAAATCAAAAGTCTTACCTCTTTTTCTCCTTATCGGCCGTCATGTTTTCAGTTTTGCACAATCACAATGTTGTAATTCCCCGTCAGTCTGACTTAAGTCCAACTTTCAAAAGAAGTAGAAAAAAAAGTAGATATTACATCGACGTGCGCAGGTCAGAAAGAGTCCTCTGACAGATTATGTCATTAGTCCATAAAACCAGGCTGAGTGTGACCGTCCAAGGCTGGAGGGGATCGGGGCCGTACAGTCTCAGAACACTGCCGAGGATTGTACAGCCTCTCACCCGCAGAACTGCTGCACACAGGCTGATCGCTGAGTTGCTGCTGCTGCTGCTGCTGCTGCCGCTGACAGAAGCCGCCCGCAGGTCCGCTTGTCAAAACTTTTCCTCGCTTGCTGATCTGAAAACTCCCAAAGCTGCCTGGTCTCTGACCTGAAGCTCAGCTGGCACCGTGACAGGCGCTGTCTCCGTCCAGGCAAACGATTGGCTGGAAACGCCGCCGGGAGCCGCCCCCCTTAACCGCCCCGCCCTCCCCTGTGTGTTCCGCTCTCCTACCTGTTTGTGCCTGATCTGCAACAGGTGTGAGCTGTAAGGAAATCAGTGCGGGGGGCCCTTTCCCGCCAATGAAGAACTATGCAAATGCTCGTGTTGTGGTGGTAGCTCACAGTTAGTAGATTATGCTTTACAGAAATAGTGGACTGAAACTCAATCTTTAAAATATTAAAGTCCCCCTCTGCTCAAAAATGTGCTCATTGTTACTTATGTTTGACCTTCACTGTGCAGAATGATGTACACTCACTGAGCACTTTATTAGGAACACCTGTGCTATCTAATCTAATGCAATTCAACAGCTCGGCCATAAATCCTACTTTTATAAAGCTTATACATTTTCAGTTTTTGTTGACATTGTCAGAAAGTGTTCCTAATTTTAAAATAGAATTATCACCTTTCTGATGATACATGTATTAGATTGCACAGGTGTTCCTAATAAAATGCTCAGTGTGTGCAGAGCTCGACAGTAGAAAAAGTGAAAAGTTTCTCTGTTTCTCACCGAAAATCTCAGTATAGGTATCAAAGTAGTTGTTGTCAGTATCTCACAACTACTTTGGAGCCAATCGTGATCCAGTATGCAAATTACACAAGTGTGATGTGGAAACTGTGCACAAACACTGAGAATGGACTTATCAGTGATGTAGGAGACATCTTGTGTCCAGCAGGGAAACTTTTGAAATGAAATATATCACAGATTCAGAATTTTTAATGAGGCAGAAAAAGTAGATGTCATTTAAAAATTTCAAACCAGGTACTGGAAAAACAAAAAAACAAGTTTATTTATTATTCAAAGCAGAGTATTTTTATGTCTGGAGGGGATCTTTAAATATAGTACTCAACCTAGTTTAGAAATAAAGTGGAAATAAAGTTAATGGAGGACAGCTGTAATTAGCTGGGATTCAAAAGTTTTTAGGATTTCCAATGATAAACCTGCAAAAACTTAACAGAAAATGTCTAAAAACTCCTCAATGTCTGTCTGAAGTGCCAGTGTGTTCGAAACTCTCATATTTTTGCCAAAATATGCCAACACAGCATCTGTTTGCCAGTCAAAATGAGAAAAATAGTATCACAAGTACATTGCAATAATGGTTTATAAGGAAGTCCAATTAAAGCCTTTCTTTCCTCAGTTTTGAAAAGTTGCTCTGTTGAGCTTGTAGCTGCTCCTTCTTGGAGGAAGGCAGCTGCAATCAGCTTCGATTCACTGCAGTTACAGTGGCGACCCAGAGTCAGCAAAAAACCTCCACAGAAACCTTTCAAACCACCCCTGCCTCCTAATTTACTGCTTCACTTGCACTCAGTGTGTTTGGAACTCTGTGGAACTTTCACCAAAATATGGCTGCCTAACAAAAAAAAAAAAAAAAAAAAAATAATAATAATAATAATAATAATAATAATAATCGTCAACCATGCAAACAAAATCTAATTTACTTCAAAGTAGCTAACCACACTGTAACAAACAGTTTTCTATGTAGCCGTATTTTTTGCATATTTTGTGTTGGAACATTTTAGTTGATGCTGCAGGATTGTTTTGAGAGGATATTTATTTATTTATTTATTTCACTCTGTTAAACTTTTTTTTTTTTTTAACCAGGCATCCAGTGTAATCGCTCTACACCCAAGCAGAGTACAGACCATTTCCCACCCAAAGGAGCAACTCCAAAATTTGCAGAGCTACTTTCAAGCCTACAGAAGGTGAGTGTTTGATACTCAAAACAGATGTTGCTAGTATTAATTTAATATCTCAGGAGGTAAGATATATAAGATTATCTTTCTGTTATCTATCACATGACTGTCCAGATGTCCAGATTTTTAAGTCTTTGTACATCATGGTAAAAGCTGACATATGTGAACAGGTCTAAAGTATTTATCACATTTAATCTACAGTATATTTATTGATAATTTAATTATGAGATGTAAATTTTGCTGTACTGTTTACTACACCTTCTCCAGAAGTGTGTGATTGTCTGCTGCTTGTAGATTAAATTTCTTTTCTTTTTTATAATTTCGGTGAAATGGAACTCAAACATTAGGAGTTTGCCACAGACCTGGTGTGACGTCACAGTACCTCTGCACCACATCTTTGTTTTGCATAAAACTGCACTTACTGTGTAAGTCGGTGCAGATATTTCAAAAAGACAAAGGTCAATCAAAGTGCGCCATTTGCCGTCTTTCATGTTAGTAGTTTGGTAGTAGTTTACTGGCATTATCCACTTGAGTCCATAAACTTGATATATACAGTATTTAGGCTGCAATTGACGGCCAGATATGAATTTTAGATGTTAAAACATGACTGTGTATGGATGTGTGGTGTGTAGACAGGTGTGGAGTAGAACAACAGCTCTATTTACATATTTGGGATACCAGACTATTTGATTATATAGTACAGGACATTTTAAGTCTATGATGGGATAAAAACAAAAGCAGATAAAGCAACACAGCCTGCGTCATAACTGCTGGCAGTAAAGCCTCCGAGCGTTCAGTTTCCCACCACCTTTCTGAGTTTAAGAGCAGGTCTCACCACATTTTTCACAAACTTGGAGACAGATAACTGCTTCTGGCATTTAACATCAGTATTCCCCTGTCAAGCTCTCACACATTTTAGATGAAAAAGATTACTGAAGTGGCCAATTAATACGCACATAACCTCTGAAGGAATGAACTCTCTGGGTGATTTCCAGCTTAAAGCCATGTCACATCTTACCTATCTTTCTGTTAAGCTCTTGGTGACTTCATATTATGCTTAAATTGAGTAAAACATGTGTACATAAAGCCATATATTTAATGGCCAAACCATTACATCAAATGGTTAACATGTTTTGCACACATTTTTAATTGAATTAGTGAAGCAGGAGGTTTAAGTAGCAGATTTAGATGAAAACAAAATGAATAAAAACAATACCAGACAAGTTTCTTTCTGACATCATGATATTTAATTAGTTTCAAAAATTAAAATACACTTCACATCCTTTTAAAATACAGTACATTTGGCACGCAGCGCAAAGGAAAACAAATATCAACATAAACACAAATAAAGGGCATGAAAATAATTCATAAAGGAACAAAAACACACGTCAGGTGACAAAATGTACATACGAAGCTTCACAAACACAGGGACCGCAAAAAAACAAACATATATATATCTATATCTATATATAGATATAGATATATATATATATACTGTATATACGGAAAACATTTACATACAGTAACATTCTGCATATGACCCGCAGGAGATGAATGTTGGATGCCGTAAGTAAATAATACTGTTTCCATTGTTTGAAATCAGCCTCATGCCACTCTGGGTTGAATTTAACTACGTTAAAAACAATGAAAAGAAACTCCATACATGAAGTATATTTTATTTTTCTTCTCTAGCAAACATTAAACTAAAGGGATTATGGGAGGAAATTTTGGAAATAGCATTTGGCATTTAGCATGGAGGACTTCCTGGAGAGAACATCCGCTTTGAGTCATATTGGGACAATTTGACATTTTAAAATTAAACAGTAAAAAAAAAAAAAAGAAAAACAAGAGTTGGTTGGCAGTAAAGCAGTTTAGACAGACTTAAATCTGCACTGCTATCCATACGTGTGTGTTTGTGTGTGTATTTAGTGACTGTCTTCCTACAGCGACTGTATCTAAAACATCTTCTACTCCCACTACTGCTGCTGCTACTGCAACACATTTTTTGTTGTTGTTTTTTTTAAACTGCTACATGTACAGTGCTGCCTGTTTGTACTACAGTATGTTGGTTTCCGGCAGGTTACATGATGAATGAGTCATTAATAATGTCCTCTGCATGTGTGTATTTGTTGACATTCCTGCCTCTCCTGTAACGTGCTGATTCTGAACCCAAAAAGAAAAAAAATCAACCTCATCTCTTACAAATTACATTCATATGTAACTATTTAACATTAGTGAAGTACATTTTGCAGGAAGGTTTTTGTGCCACGATGCTTTCTTTGAACATATCACACATTACATTCAGACTGAATAATTGAAAACACTCATTTGTAACTCTGACAGTATCTGTGTGTGACAGCTACAGTATGTTTGGTTCTGGCTACGCAGCTAAAACGATTTGGTTATACGCATGAAATAACTGTGGTGACGCTCAAATAAGATGCTGACAGCTTGTCTGAAACGAGATGTGAACGTCAAACGCCTCAGGGTCAGATTTACATGCTGTGCAAATTTGAGCTGCATGTTTCCTTAAATGTGAGCGTGCAGTTTGCATGTAATAAGCTATCGCAGCAGCTCATCATGCGATCAAAGCTTGGAACTGACTTCAAGGCTCGTTCTGTCGGCGGTTCAGAGTTGAGAGTTTTCTGAGATCACCGAGCTTAGAGGAGAAATGAAAACGTAATGAAGCTGCATTGACAGACTCACATGTGGAGTAAAAAAAGACATTTACCAAAACTGCAGTTCAAGTCTGAAAAAATGTCTTATTGTATATGTACATTTCAGTACATTATAATCACTGGTAGGCCTATTGATATCATGTTTCAAGGGTGGCCAAACATTTGCATGACGAATCATTAGTCTCAAAAACACTCCTTCAGGTAGAGGGGAAGCTGCTCTTGTGATTGGATGGAATTAAACCTGCAGACATATTTATATTATTAATGCAACAGAAAGAAAGATGAAATAAAAAGATGCACAAAAATAGAGCTTATACACAAGCCACTACCATCATTGATGGAGGTCAGAAGAGCTGAGCTGAAGCTCCAACAGAAGCTCAAAGAGAAGCAGGTGGAGGGTGGAGATGGTGTTGGCAGTCAGATATTTTTATTCATCTATAATTAATGATCTGTTTTAGTTTGTGATAATAATTCTTAGTTATACTAATTACTTCAGGAAAGCTTCTTTGACCCTTATGTGCTTCACTTGCTCTTAGTCTGTTATCACTGAGATTTCTGTCAAATAAAAGTAAGACTGAAACTATTGATTATTTTCACTATCGATTAATCTGCCTATAAAATGTCAGAAGTCGAAGGTGACGTCTTCAAATGTCTTGTTTTGTCCGACCAACAATCCAAAACACAAAGATATTCAGTTTAGTATAATGTACAAAAAAAGCATCAAATCCTCACATTTAAGAAGCTGAAGGTAATTTTGGCATTATAGCTTAAAAAATGACTAAAACAATTATTTGATTATCAGAGTAGTTGCCGATGAATTTTCTGTTGATCGACTAATCGATTAATCAACTACTCATTGCAGCTCTAATGTAAAGTAACTAAAGAATAAAAGGTAGATATTATCTGCCGTTTTTATTTCTTCTTTTACCACCTGCACTATTTCACACATAAAACTCTGTGTTGTGATTAAATGTATACATGCTCTTTACATGACGCACAGAGTGAACTTCAGATGCGGAGAGAAAGCTCTGAATGTTCTCTTCAACATTGTAATTGCCACATAATCTTGTTAATCACTAATAAAGAACAATTGCTTATGAATGAATGTAATACAGAGGAAGTCAGGGAAATGTGCTGGCACTGACTGACTGAAATGTCAACTAAATGGATTTCAAGGAAATGTGTGAAGTAATTCTCACTTCTATGTGTTCTAAAATGAAATGTACTAAAGTCGACCTTGTACCTGAACATGTGACTGAGGATAAAGCTAAATGGAAAGAAAGAGGAAGGAAGAAAATAATGAAGTGAAGAAAAAAAAAACTCTTATAGAGTATTGCACATGGATGTTTCTTGAAGATGTTTGGATTCTTTTCAGTTCAGCCTTTTTGTTTATTTAAAGCTTATTTTACCTCCAGGTTGTACAGAGAGGAGGAGGAGGAGGAGGGTGTGAAGTACGAGAGTTTCTGACCAGGTGAGTCTCGCTGCGTCACATGAAATCCAAAGATTTCTAACATGTCAGCAAGAACTAAACGATCCAGTAAAAACAACACGACAAAAACAAAAAGACGCTTTAAATAAGGAATAAAACACGGAGACAACATGAAGAGGGCTCTCCACGTATGTACACACACATTGAAGAGCAAATACATTCAGTTTAACACACATTCAGTCACTTTAACTAACACATTCACCTCTGTGTACGATCCACGGCTTTCATGTGGAATCATGGGGGGGTTTGGTTTGTCATGTTACAGACTGCAGGTCCAGTACAGCAACTGAGCAGTTAGTTACTGTACACACATACACACACACACACACACACACACACACACACACACACACACACACACACACAAAGCATTTCAAGGATCAAGTGGTCATGGATAAGGATTTAAGGAGTCGACCTTGCTCCAGAAGGTGCGGTGAGAGTTTCAGTAACAAGCACTTGAACTAAAATAAATCGTCTTTTTAAAAGGCTCCCTTGACATTTTACATTTCAGCTCATTATTTGGCTTCACTGGGCAACTGTGTCAATGTCAAGTATCAAGTTAGATGGAAAACAGCTTGTTAACACTGTAAGCATGCCTCACTAAAACAATGGACACTCGCAGTGGTGAGCTACTGTAGGTTTGTTAGCTGGAGGCTAATGGTACCATTTGGTTTTTAATAGGGCTGCCACCTTAATAGTCGACCAACTGTTAGTCGATGAGAAGAGTCTTAGTCGACCAAGTTTTCATTGGTCGGTTAGTCGCAGGGAAAAAAAAAACAAAGACCCTCAAACTCCATTCAGGAGTTTTCGCCTTAGGTCAAAACCTGGTATGTGGCTGAACTGTGTATGAAACGCTAGAGGGCTTTAAATTTGGCGCATGTGGCGACACCCGGCCGTCGCGACCAATGAAGTAATGCTATTGGTCGGCCTTTGGCGGCCTATGCTGGCCTACGGCGCAACTTCATCACTCAGTCAGTGATCCAGTCCACTGTGATAACAGGAGCACAGATTCCTCTGCAAATATCTGTCAGCTTCGGCTCTTTCCGGCCAGGAAACCGCCTAAAATGACAGAAAGGAAGATTAAATGGAACCAACTGACCCACGAGACCGAAAAGGTAACTCAGGCTGGTCATTCAGAATCATTAACTTTTGCTGTTAGCATTGTCGTTAACAGGCGGCTCCCTTCGTGCGTGCGCTTGTAAAATTTATATTTTAAAGGCTCATTATTACGGTTTTGTATTTCTCTGTCATGTAGCACAGCGTTAATAATGTTACTAATAACATTCTTTCTCAGCCTGTAACTCAAACCATTTTCTGGTGCCCCCCAAAAAATGTTTTAAATAATTAAATTAATATCATAAACGACTAGTTGACTAATGGCTTGAACTAACGACTATAAGTCGACATGGAAAATCTTTGGTCGGGGGCAGCCCTACTTTTTAATGAAGAACGGGAACATTGGAATGCTAACAAGCTAAAATACGGAGAGAGAAGGAAAAACTGCGCAACCTTCTCTCCACGGCAAGAACTGCTGAGAATAAAGCTCAACTAAAATTCAAAATGTCAATGTCAAAGTGTCGCCTCTGTCGTGCATCTTCTTCAGTTGACATTTGCCAGTTTTGACTCTTGAATTTAAAATAAAACGCGGACAAAACCTCTAATTTCATCATGATTTCATCAGAAAAAAAGTCTTTGATTTCTTGCATCTCTTTTTGACATCACTTTTCATACTGAATTAAGTACTTTTCAAGACCTTTTTTTTTTTTTTAAATACAATCATTGGTTCAATGATTTTTTTTTTTCCATTCACATACATTTTTAGGGAAGAAAAACATTCTTTAAACACAGATATAGACACAGGATACAGCACATCATGTACAGAAATGACAGTCTTACTCTTTCTAGAGGTATGCAACTACGCATGCATGCACTCTTGTACACACATTATCTTTCTCTCTCTTTCACACACACTAACAGCCTATGACCTTGTCAACGTAACTACTTCAAAACACGCCTCTGACAACACAGAGTTTGGTTTTGTCAGCCGCACTGCTTGCATCAGAAATAAATCTGGACCAAATGAGGGAGCGTCAGGTCATTTTTTACAGTATTTGACCTGTACTTACATGCTGCTTGAGCATACAGTTTGATGGGATATGCACAAATGGACAAACAACACGAGCACAGAAACCATAAAGAGAGATACAGATGGTCTAGTATACTTCCTGGAGTGGTCAGAATCAGGAAAAGTTCAGGAGGTCTCGTTCCAGAGGCCGTGTTTCTTAGAGGAGATCACTGTTTCTTTAAATACTGTGTCTTTGCTTGAAGATTTCAGAGGTGTGGTGTAGTGGTAGTGTATGGTGTGTGAATTGTATGTGTGTATGTGTGTGTGTGTGTGTGTGTATGTGTGTGTACGTCTAGGCCACAGTCTCATCTCCAAAGTAGGAAAATCCTTTGAACTCATCTTGGTTGATCTGCTTGATGATGCTGTCGTCCACTGGCGTCAGGACGGGTTCTTCGCGTGTAAAGTCCTGGTCAAAGTTATTCACATCCCTTTTGGTTTTCTGGAAGAAAGAACAAGAGAGATGGTGTCAGTAGAAAAGAGAAGCACATTCAACAATCTTAGACAAATAAAATAAAACGTTTAGTCATTTTAAAAAGAGCATTTTGCAACAATAGAAACATCCGACTGTTAATCATGAGAATATTTTCTTATCAGTTCCTGCTAGAGGAGAAAACACAACAACAGTAAATGTTTCTCTTTACATTTGAACAGAACAGTGATAATGTTCACATTTTAGCCTCTTCCCCACACAGTGGCGTGGTTATTTGTTGTGTGTGTGTGAACTTACGATGCGTGGTTTGAATGGTGGTCTGATCTTCCTCTGCTCCAGCAGCGTCCAGTCGATCTCTCTGAAGAACGCATGGAGCTTAATGGCCTCCTCCAGACCCTGAGCCACCACACAGCCCAGACGCTTGTTAGGACTCTTAGTCATGAACTGAGAAGTGACAGAAAAAACAGAGAGATGGAGACAGAGAGAAAGGGGAAAAAAGAGGGAAATAAAAGGAAATGATGGTTTTTTTTGTGTGAGTAGGAGGAAGTCTGATCTTAACAAAAAATATTTTTAGTTCTTTGAAATTGGAAAGGAAGAAAGGATTGTTATGACGTAAATATCAGTTTGTTCGACTTGCTGAGTGTCTCCATTATATTCAGCTAAAAAATATATTTTTATCAGAGGTGGAAAGTACATTTATTCATGTACTGTACTTAAGTAAAATTTTAAAGTACTTGTACTTTGAGTATTTAAATTTTCTATTACTTTATACTTCTACTCCACTACATTTATTTTACATTTATTTTTTACTTTTGAGATTAAAATTTTATATGAAATAAGGTAAGCTTCGAAATTTTGCTGCATTATTTAAGATTAAATCAGCGGTTTCCAAACTTCACATAAAGTCAGTGTGTAGCTGTGTCTCCTTGTCATGTTTCAGATGTCTGTGAGTTGTTAGTTCCTCTAAACTTCGCTTCAAATGAATAAAACCCAAAGAGGCAAAACTCCTTCTGGAAAATGTACGTATGAGAACCTGTCCTGAAGATCAAATAATAACAATAAAATGCTGCTCAGTATTAAAAATGTACTTTATTAAACTTTTTTAATATTGTCACAGCCCAATTTTCTGCAAACAATGACTTTTACTTTAATACTTTAAGTTCATTTTGCTGCTAATACTTATGCACTTTTACTTAAGTAGGATTTTAAATTCAGGACTTTTACTTGTAATGGAGTATTTTTACATTGTGGTTTTACTGAAGTAAAGGATCTGAGTACTTCTTCCACCACTGGTCTTATATGTGTCATCTGTGGAGGACGTCGAGCCCTTGGGTCTGTTTATTTTACCTGTTTATGGCAGTGAACAGTTCACACTGAGGCAGAGAAAATTTCACACAATCACCAAGAGACCAAAAATAGTTCAGATGACGAGCATCCACAGGCTGTTTAGGAAGGAACTTTTGTTGTATCAAAGAAAAATAAACTGAAAAAAAAAAAAAAAAATCAACTTTCAGGTTCAGAGAAGTAAAGGACAAAACACACAAGTATGACGTGGATCAAAACACACATATCCGTTGTTTTCTATGTGAGCCAACAAACTTTTCCAACGCAGCTTTTTGGAAACGCGTCAACTTGTCAGGAAACACTACTTTCCTGTATCCCAGTTTCAGTGCACGTCAACTCTCCACAAAAGCAGCAGTTTTATCACTTTTTTTATCAATTGATTGACATAAACAGACTATCCTCTATATGGCACGTCCGCCGTGTGCTTTGGGCTTCAACTTGCACATATCAAATGGCTTTGTGATACACACACTGTTGCAGAGAGAACAGTAACTAGAAAACATCCAAGAGTTGCTTTGGACATCAGTGTTAATAACTTATAGCTGATATAATCCTCCGCAAGTGACAATTCTCATTTAAATTGTCAAAGCGTCGCTCAGCGGCAGCTCAAAATGAGAAGCCTGCTGCGTGATTGTTCGTACAGTGGTCTTGGCTAGAGGAGAGTCTACATAAAAGTTATTTCATTAAAAGTGTCTGAATGCTCAATGCAACTCACTCCACTGTCTCTCTATATACATGTTTACCACAAGTCCTAACGCCCTTTACAAGGGACATTCTGCACAATAAACAATGATGAAGAAAGACGTCATTCAAATCTTCTTTGAGTCTCAGAAAGATACACTCTTCATATACATAGACTGATAATCATATTTTTCATATATGTTATCAGTCTATCTATAATTCTGTCATCCTGTTTTTACATACTGTATTTGCTTTCTTGGTCTATTCTGTACACATGACATCTGGAAGAGAGAGCCCACCTCTGTTGCTCTTTCTGTGGTTTCTTCCATTTTTCCCCACTAAAGCTTTTTCCTTTTCCGAATCGACAGTCCAAGGATAGAGGATGTTGTGTTTGCCTCAGGGATTTTAAAGCCCCCTGAGGCAAATTTGTGACTTGTGATATTGGGCCATAGAAATTAGAATTGACTTGACTTCATATATGAACTGGTTGCAAACTGTCTCTCCATATGGAAACAGTGGACACAATAAAATAGCTTGTTCACTTTGGCTTTTCTACTTAAATGTTTGAAAACTGGACGAGTGGTGAACAAACTGCTCAGCCATGTGACCTGAAGTCCTTCAGTCAGACGACATGTCCAATCAGAGCCCAGAGTCCCAGTCAAGTGACCGGTCAGAGTCCAAGACTTTGTCCAACATAAACACACACACTTTCCCACAAGGCTTTGCAGTCAAACTGCACCAACAGCCAAGGTAAACGCAAGGCTTGTGATGGAAAAACTGGAAGGACAAATAAATGGACGGACAAGTGGCACTATACACACACACACACACACACACACACACACACGCACACACACACACACATACACACACACGGAATCAAATACAGTGGGAATTATCCAATGTTCCTGCAGTGGCGAAACAGGAAACACGGATCAACCTATGACACTAAGAAAAAAGCTGCATTCACTCACATTTGACAGTAACACACACTAAACTACAGTGACAGACAGAGCAGATGGAGCCAAAAAAACAAAAAGAAAACAAGAGACACATGCAGAGAGACAAAAAAGACTGATACAGAAACGGAGACAACAGGTAACAATCTTTTATAAATCATCTTTTATACAACTGGATATCATTTAAATTCTTCATTATGTGTGATAGGGCTGTCACTTTTTATTAGAGATTCGAACTTTTGTTTGTAAAAAAAAAAAAAAAAATTCAAACTTTAATGACCTGTTTGAATTAAAAATTTACAGTCTATAAGTGCAACAGACTATTTGAAGTAGTTTGCCTTGTGATCCAGCAGAGGGCGTTCTTAAGATTCACTATCAGCTTGACCTATCGCACGCTCTTTGACCTATCAGTAAACTAAGCTAATAAATAAAAATGGAGGACAGTAGTGAGCAAAGCCTTGCTGGTCCGATAATAACGACACTGAAGCATCTGAGAAGCAGTGTGTGGAAGTAATTTGGGGGTTACACCGGAGATGGCAAAATTACCAACAAAGATAAGGCTGTTTGCCAACTTTGTAAAAAGCAGCTGCCACACTCTACAACAACAAGTCTGAGGACTCACCAGCTAGCGTAACACACAAGTGAGGCAGTGGAGGCATCAAACAAGTGGAGCAACGTCAACTCTATGACCTCGGCTGACGCAGTGCAATCTCAAGACACGTAGTGCAGCTGTATGACATCACACGGGAAAAAGACTAGTGACTAGTGACTGCCCTAAAGTGCGATAACAGAGATTTAGTGCTCATACACTGCTTTTTAGAAAACAAGGAAAACTGCAAAGAAAAACTAACACAACTAAAACTAAAAGTCAATTGCTGATATTGTCCCTCCACTTTAATAATATAGAGTCTTAGTCTTAGAGCTAGTACTGGAACTAGTTCATAATCTCTTCATACATCAGAGAGGTATTCAGTCTATTCCTTGTTGCTAACAATTCAGAAATGTCACCAATGATGTTATCATCACACGTGTTTGATTTTTGTCTTGTGGGAGTATAAATTTTGTTCTGACTACATACAAACTACAGAGTAAAGATTTCTGGCACAAGTCAAAAAGGAACAACTTTATTGTGAATAAAGTTGTTCCTAAATAAAATTGTTCTTTATACTACAAGTGTTGCTGGAGTTTTTACCTTTGAATACAAACTGTACCAAAGTTTGACTGTAGGACTGTAACTAACGATTATTTATATTATCGATTAATCTGTCGTTTGTTTCTCGACGAATTTAGTTTATAAAATGTCCCAAGGTGACGTCCTAAAATGTCTTCTTTTGTCCTGACCAACAGTCCACAAGCCAAAGATATTTAGTTAACTATTAATAGAAGACTCCATAAACCAGAAAATATTCACGTTTGAGAAGCTGGAATCAAATCATTTGGACACTTTTTTTCTTAAAAAATGACTAAAAATGATTAATTGGTCCACAACTGAGTTCGGAAAAAGCATCCATACAGTATTATTAGATTTTGAGCTAATGCCAAGGTCAACCTTGATAAATAATGGGGGCATTTCTGTACTGTACAAACTCTCCAGCTTCACTGAACACCCCCTCCCCTCCTTTCACACCTCCCGCTAACTGACCGCTTTGAGAATGGACACGGCCTCCTTGCTGAGCCAGACGGGATAGAGAACGTCGTCATGGAGAATGGATTCAAACAGGTCATCTTCATTGTCAGCTTCAAAGGGCGGCTGGCCCGCCATCATCTCATACATCAGCACCCCCAGAGCCCACCAGTCCACTGATGGGCCGTAGTCCAGCTCTTGGAGGATCTAAACACACACAAAGACGAGGACACTCATAAATTGGGCCGGAGAATGCATGATGTGATTGTACAAGAGTAAGATCAAAGTCAAAAATCCCACCTAAATCCAGGGTATACTTAAATTTCTGCTAGTGACATTAAGTATAGCAAGACAATATAATTTTGAAGGACAAATTTCAGCATTTTTGGTTTTGATTCATAAACATAATTCTGTGATCAAGCACATCGAGCACTTCCAATAAGCATGCTAAAATCTGAGACCAGCTGCTGTTTTCTTTGTTGATTTTTTGAAGGCTTTTGATACTGTTGACCACTGCATTACTCAACAAACTACACTGTCTTGGTTTGGATATTTTGCACAGAACTGGTTTCATGCTTATTTGTATTGATGGTCTCACAACCTTCCTTGGGATAAATAAGGGGGTACCACAAGGGTCTGTGCTAGGTCCTTTACTATTTACACTCTACATAAACAATATTATCACTCTAACATTAACTTCTAATATCCATTTTTATGCAGATGACACAGTCTTATATGTATTTGGCTCGTCTTCAACTCATGGCATCTCTCCCCATCCATACAACTAATGGTGCTGGCATCTTATAAATACCTCAGGACTGTTTAAATCTAGTTAAACCTCAGGTAAATACCGGACTTGGGAAGACTTATAAATAGAATTATAAATGGAATGAATTACAGAAGATTTTAAAACATCCCACGATCCGATTTTAAACTTTAAACCTCGAGGCTGTGATTAGTGATGTCTGTGTTTTTTTCCGGTGCTGTATGTGCTTTTGTTATGCCTGGCTATCTTTGTTTTTCCTTCTTTATCTCTGGTGTACTCAGGTCTCTCTTGCAGAAGAGATCTTGATCTCAGTGAGATGACCTGATTAAATAAAGGATACATATTTTCACAGCATTTCAGTGAAACACACAGCAGAGTATCATCTGCAAACACTTGAACATTGACTTTGGACGTTTGGATGAACATTGGATGCTGTTTGTGTGTGCACGCTTGAGGTCACCTCGGGTGCGATGTAGTCTGGTGTACCACAGAAGGTGGTGGTGGTGACGCCGTTGAGGATTCCCTCCTTGCACATACCAAAGTCTGCCAGTTTACAGTGACCCTCCGCATCCAACAGTATGTTGTCCAGCTTCAAGTCTCTGCAGAGCAGGAGTAGATAGTATAGGTGAAAGGAAGGATTGGCAAGGAAAATCCACTATGTACTTACATACATATTACATTATCAAGAAGGTTATTAGAGATTGTAAAACTTTACACAAATAAAACAGAAATCTTTACAGTAATTTGTGATAGCTCATATTGTGGCACAGATCTGTAAAGCTGGTATATTTCGGCTAGTTATTCAATTCAAAATGTTTCAGTTGATTTTAAGGACATCTCATGTGCTCTTGTGTGATGAATGCTTCTCATAAAAGCACCACATATTTAAGAAAATGAATTTACAACAATCATGATCCACAAGGCTTTCACATCCCCGCTGGGTTTTTTTGGTTTTTGGAATGTGCCTCGTGTTTATCTCAGAAAAGAAAAAGCATACAACAGGAGGATGGGAAGGGGAACAGACCTGGTAAAGGAGAGAAAGTTTCGGGCTGAATGGGATAAAAAAAAAGATGGAGGGGGGAGAAAGAGAGAGAGAGAGAGAGAGAGAGAGAGAGAGAGAGAGAGAGAGAGAGAGAGAGAGAGGAGAGAGAGAGAGAGAGAGAGAGCAGCCTCAGAGATAAGAGCAGCAGTGTTGAGAGATGACAGGGTTGGTCATGAATGCAGCCGCTCTGGGCTTGATGGTTGATCGCTACAAAAATGTCAACATCTCCTTTTTGCAGCTACTGCAGCCATTCAGCCCGAGGTGTTTTCAAAAATACAGCCGCCCTGACAAGCCGGGGAGGAGACGGAGTGCGTGAGTGCTTCTGAAGTCAAGAGCTTATGCAACTGTTCTGTTGTTGCAAGTCCCAAAAATAAAAAGATGAACAATCCTGTGTGAGAGCTGCTGTGTCTTGCTGGTGAAAGGTTTGTTCTTTTCTGTCCTGTCATTACTTCTCTGATAGGCCCTGACTTATTAATTATACTATTTAAAGTTGTGAGAAAAATTGTAAGACATGGAACAAATGTTTTATCTTTGTGCATTTTTTGCACCATAAACCAAGGAAATTTCTCTTTTCAGACAGGTTCAAGTTTCAGTAAACATAAAACTTGTCGAGTCACCTGAACTTGAGCTAAAACTTGAATATGATTTCCTTGCAAATAGTATGTTTAAAATCCAAATTTTACCAGATTTGTTTCCATTACTTGTTCCTGTATCAGATCTGTTCTGGTTTCCAGAATTTAGAAAAAGTTGACCGAATCCTATTTCTACTTTAAACAGATTTCTTTTAAATATACTTGTACTCGATTCCTCTTTTTACAATTTTATAATTGTTCAACTACATATATGTTACGACTACATATAATTATTACAGTATATCATCAACTGTACATTCAGTATTAGACTGAAAATGAGCAATTTGCGGCTATTACTGCCGATATCTGGATCTCGTGCAAAGTTAAAACCACAAATGGTATGCTAATGTGCCTCGTGTCTAATGGAAAAATAACATGACACGTCAGATGCAGTGAAGCTTGACAGTTGGCGTCAAGCCATGTTTTTACTTAATGGTTCAAGTTTGGGTCAGTCTCTGGTGACAAAAAATACTGAGTCTGAGTCAGTTTTGAAATCATAAAAGGCCATACCTTCTCTCTAAAAGGCTGTACAGTACCTCACCCTATTTTTCACTAAAGACATGTGAAATGGAGTATATGAGAGGTTGATGATCAATCTTTAAGAATAGCTGACAGCTTCCAGTAAAGTGTTTTCATATAGATTCATTGATTGAAGTTTGTTTTCCTTCCAAGATATCCATTTTGAATGTTTTCACCTTGGCTATGTCTGCTAAAGCATGTTTGGTTTTATTTATCTGAACTCCACATACAATCTCAAACTTTCATTACTCTTACCTGCCCAAAACAACCACAGTCTTGTACTGCAGAGCAGCTGAGGACTGTGCCGTGCTAAAAGATACATTGATTGCCTCATGCTGAGGAAGGAAAGAGCAGCACTTGTTCTATCTTTCCCCAGACGAAAAATTAAACTGGTGACCCTCTGGCTGCCTGTTTGCATATCTCGCCTCCAGGCGACTCCCTGCACATTAAATCTGAATTGCACGCCTGCAGCAAGGCAGAAAAATAGCATATGTATCTAATGCATTTGTGATTGAATTTAAATGGCTGCTGACGTTAATCTTTGTATTACACATCACCTCGCTGCAGGAAAATTCAATATTAAGTGGCTGCAGGTGTTCAGCAGCACTAATGGAATGATATTTATCTATGTGTAGATGTTTTGTTGTGGTTTTACAGGATGAGATGACATTATCCTTCATGTACTGTGTTATATCCTTAATTTACTTATTGCTTAATAATTTAATCAGTTTTCTTCATGCTGCTTTGATTCTCTGCACACATATTTATTGCTATTGTTTTATGTGTTTTAGTCTTCATAGTATTTATTGATACTTAGTTGTTAAAGTGTTATGAATGTTAATGATTAAATGTCATGCTTGAATTGGAATTAAAAAGGTTTATGTGCCCTGAACCAACAACTAAGATGAATGACCAATAAGGTCTATGGTAATATTAGTTTCTCAATTCTCTCAACACATATTTCAGATATTTCCTATTTTATAAATTCAAAGTATGTCTTACTCATTTTATTCTAATGATGTTTTGCTGATGTTGTCTGTCTTTAAAACCACAATAATCTAACCCATTAACTTATGTCATAAAGATTTAAGATTAAAAGCTGAGATATGCGAGTTCAGACGAGTTTCACTTCATTACAGTTATGTAAGTATTTATTTTGGAATATGGACAGAAAACCCTCAAAACATTTTATCATTTAATTTTTTCTTTTCAGAAAGAGTAATGCAAGAAACCTTCTATGACAAAATACATTCCTGGCTCCTCTCTACACTTGTTTGGTCTGTTGAAAAAGGAATTTGTTTTAAAGATATTTGGTGGATGGTTAAGTAGATAGACTGGCAACTGGTCCAAGAGCCGGATTGAAAGGCCTCTGAAAACCTGAAAAAAAGGTTTAACCTTTTAAACCCTGGTGAGTCGAGATGGAACAAGCTGACACAAAAGAATTAAGAAATACAAGTGGAAAACTTCATGCCGATTGGTTGGAAAAGTGGTTTGTTAGCTCCAATAGCAACGCATCTCCTAAACCCAGATGAGTTAGTGACCAGCTGGACTACAGAACTACAGGACCAATCAAATGCCAACATAAATGTCAGGGTATTATCACATCAGTGGTTAAGGAGTTCATGAACATCATGTTCAGTTGAAGTATCAGCTGATGTGCCAAGTCTTTGCTCTATTTTTCCTGGAAAATACAGATTGTACATTTGTGTTTGCATAAAAACATATTAATTCCCCTTTTACATTATATTTACATGTGTAGAAAGAGGAAAAAAAGTCTTTTTACTTGACAAAGGCTCCTGGGATGGAATTTTTTGGGAATAGTTGATTATATCCAGCTGATATTCAACATCAGTGTCACCGTGTTCTTACAGGGAAATCACCTTTTTTTTTTTTTTAGAGAAGCTTTAATATCGTCTCGTCAATAAACAGGAGCGGCTCTGTCAGCGCTGTCAGGAGCTCTGTTTGGACACACACATGCATACATACATACATACATACATATACACACACAGCAATCAGGCTCAATTGAGAGCACTTCCTGTGTTTCATGTTAATCTTGAGTGATTTTTCCATTACGTCCTCAGCGGCAACCCTTGTGCACTGTGACAGCTAACCTCTCTCTCTCTCTCTCTCTCTCTCTCTCTCTCTCAGCTCATCCCATCCCTCCATCTCCTCTTCTGTGTGACTCCATCTTCCAAACACACATCTGGTTAAATACACAAACACACACAAGCTGTAGCCACTTGTATATTTATCTGTGTGGAATCGCGGCATGAGAGACAGGTCGGTATGGGAGGATATTGATATTAATAAACTAGATAATAAAACCTTATAAAATGACCTTACTTTTTGTTAATGATGGTACAACACAGCACAACTACAACACAGCTCATCTCGCCTTGGGTCTACAGCTTCATTTAAAACAAACCATCATGTAATTTAATGAGCATTAGTGTGATAATACTTAAAACAAAACAAAAATGAATTTAAAGGTCTTATTTGAATAGTTTTGTCCATCATTTTTATCAGATAACATTTTGCTCACAACTTTTTTTGATGACCTGTGGCGACACAATAACAACGCCTCAACGAGAATCACACACACCGCAAAAATGTGATCAATGGTTACCTAAAAATATTATGGCAATAAAGTGATACGTAATATTACTGAGTAGATTTAAAGTAAGAAAACTTTGATTAAAGTACATTGGATAAATTACACAAATGTACACAAAATGTATGTTAATATACTATTTAATAAATTTAATAATTTTACTTTTAATTCTTGGCAAAAAAATTATTTAGATTAACTTTAGTAATTCTATAACTTTTAATCAGTTTATTCGTTCAGTCTACTCAACATCATGCTCCTTGTTGTCTTGCAACTTAGCATTAAACATTTTTTCCCCAACAACTTTCAACTATGCAAAATGCCAAAATAATATTAAACTTCATAAAATCAAGTTAAAAAAAGAAAGCAAAGCAGGACAAAATGGATGGCAAGAAAAAAAAAGCAGACAAAATTGGACAAATTTGGCTGTAAAACAAACCGTCGCTCAGCAGATCGTGTAACAGACTTGTTGTCAGGGAGGACTGACAGTAGGTAGAAAATAATAGGTTTTTTTGCTTTCAAGCAAAGGTCTGACCTAAGATTTACACCAGAGACAACACATTTATTTATTTCGCTTTTGTTTAGATATGGATGTATTAGCAAGTAAAATATGTACAATTATTGTGATATTCATTTTTGCTTACAATACTTTTCTCAGTAGTACTAGTATTATATAAGTAGTATATACACAATTCCTTTATACTTATATATATGAAACTATACATGAGTTTTAATGCAGATGCCAAAACAATACTTTATTGATATTTGATATTATTTATTTTATATAAACAAATTTTTCTACAAAAAACTTTTTCCTTTTAAAAAGTAAGACAAATATTTCAAATTTCAATTGAATTATGTCTTAACATGCAGCCACACAAGAATGTTGCTAAAAAAAATGCAGACTAAAAAGATTGAAAAGTTTGATTAAAACCTGGAAATATGTGTGTAAAGAAGTAAACAACACTAACAGACATATTTCAGTTGGTTATTTAAAAGGTCACAAGGTTTGATACCCAACCCTTGACAGGCTGTGTGACGATGTTCTAGTAAAGTCTTGTAGACTCACAGTGTGTGTGTGTGTGTGTTTACTCAGACATGTATCTGCCTTCAAACCAGTCTGAACCTGCTCTGTCAACAGCATCACATCCAAACATTAACTTCTGTTTGGGCTTAAAGACTTCAGTGAAGCGTAAAAGAAGCAAAGAAAAAAAAAATAGCTACTGTCTTAAACATATTTTTCTTTTTTGGGAAAGGGGAGGGGGGCAGGTCGTAGTGATGTGAGCTGGGGTTGATAGGGCTGATAGGAGAAAAAACGTATCAGAGGGATGATGGGAAGAGAGGGAGGCGGAGAGGATGAAGGGGATCGGTGAGGAGAGGAGAGGAGGGAGGGGAGAGGAAGAGGCGAGTGGAGGGGGGGGAAGAGAGTCGGGACATAATGTTCCCAAAACACTTGTTGTGCGTCTTCTTCTGGTCAACAAAGTGGGTCAGGGACGAGAGACAGTGAAAAACAGAGAGAGAGAGAGAGCGAGAGAGAGAGAGGGTGAGGATCAGGTAGCTCAGTCAATTCAACAATCATGAATTAACACGCAGTGTGTGCATGCGTGTCTGCCAACCGCTGACAGAACAATTCACTCTATCAAAACAGCATGACTAAGAAAACAACGATGAAAGCCTGAACCATGAATCTTAGTGTTAGTGAAGGCCAACTGGAGTCAGTCTGTGCATGTTTCCAGCTCTACATTTATATTCTGGGGCTCTACTGAAATATCTTTGCATGATTTCCAGTTAAAAACTCCTTATTTATCTCATGCTGGCCTTTTATGCAGCCCCTCAGTTCAGCCTCTGTCTAAAACAGGCTGTTTTAGCTCCTGTCTCTTTAAGGCCCCCCTCCCAACGAGCCCACTCTGCTCTGATTGGTCAGCTTCAGGAAGCTTCCTCTGGCTCCGGAGGCTACGTAAACAAACAGTAGTAGCAGGATTTCACTTCTTTTTCTCGTTCCTTACTCGAAATGCAAACTTCTCATCCGTACATGTTCAAGCCCAATTCTGATCCAAAACATGAGTAAAGGTAAATGGTAAATGGTCTGTACTTGTATAGCGCCTTTCTAGTCATCCGACTACTCAAAGCGCTTTTAACACTACGAGTCAAACACCCATTCACACACATTCATACGCTGAATGGGTACAGGGGCTACCCTACAAGGTCCCAACCTGCCCATCAGAGGAAATCTAACCATTCGCACACATTCATACACTGATGGCACAGCCATCAGGAGCAATTTGGGGTTCAGTATCTTGCCCAGGGATACTTCGACATGCAGACTAGAGGAGTCGGGAATCGAACCGCCAAATCTTCCGATTATTAGACGACCCGCTCTACCTCCTGAGCCACAGCCGTCCCTAAGGTAACTTTGCAAATGGAGCATTCAGACTTTAAGGGAGCATTTTACATACGTTCACTTCAAGTTTTGGACCTTTGACCATGTTTAACATCTGACATCATAACAGTATAAAAATAACAGAAAATCACAAAAACCACGATATGTCCCTGTTAGGCCAGCATGGTGCATTCCAGTATTTACATGATATAATCTGATCAGCAAATGACAATTAAGAGCAAATAAAACAAACAAACAGACAAAAAAGCTTTTAAAGCATTTAAAGCAGATTTTTTTCAAACAATGTCATACTCATTTATATGGCCAACTTTTCTTTTAGTTCTTGTATTTTTGGTTTTGTAGCTACATACAAATCTGTAAAAACCATCTGAACTAAAAAAAAATAATCCTGCTAAATAAAGACCAACTAACAATGAAGTTAATTAGAATGTTTTTAATGGTAAAGACTGTAGCACTGAAGTGATACTCCACCCAAGATCTGGATAGAAATCTTAGTCCTGTGGTCCCATTGTGTTTATATATAGCACCAGTAATGTGTTGGCAGCTTGATGAGTGAACGTGAAGAAGCTAGATTGCTCTTAAATCATTTAGAAATAAAATTAAATGGTGTGTAGTGAGATTAAGATTATATAAAATTTAATTTTATACAGCAGTGATTTGTCCAGAAATCAATGGGGGGAAAAATCTTTCAGTTGTAAAGGAGTTAATAAACTCTTATAAAACTCTCCTGAAATATAATTCACTCTTCGACTATCCATCTGTGTGATTTCAGCAGAATTTCAGGGCATCAGTGTGTGTCAGAGTGGTATGAGAAGTTTATAGTTATGTTTTCATATTTTTCACCATCAGAATATATCTGAATCTAAACATCACATCTCTTCTCTTCTAGTACTGCGATAGATGTACTGTATGTCTAGTAATAATAACAACAGGCACTTCTTGCTTGTTCAGTCTATAGGAGGTGAGCGTTTGTTACTCAAAGACAGGTTTTGGGTGGAGTATTAGTTTAAAACTTCCTTATGTAGCCAAAAGCAATCAAAAGACAAACACAAAACCATAAAGGTCCGAGCTTTTGGCTTTAACCTTGATGGTTGATATAGATTATATTGCGCTATAAAACCTAAAGAAGCACATACACACCATTCAAATGTAACGATTATAAGCCCACGTCTTCATTAATAAACGCATTGTAACAGAGACTGTGTGAAACAATGAGTCCTGGTCCAGCAGGCACCAGCAGGGTGGGACATCATGTAGCCAAAACAACTACAGCAGAGTGGTAGATTCATATTTCACATCCTCTGATTATTAACTATGGAAGTAAGTTCTAGTATGTAAGCCTTGTTTTGGTCATGATTCAGTTTTATACAACACTGTGTTTCATGCTATTTATAGTGCGTTAGAAATGTTTTATTCCATTTTATTTTATTTGTCCAAAACTGTGGTTAAACACCAAATACCCACAAATCTAATGACATTCCCACCAGTCTCAGCTGTACTTTATATTTTGGGCTAAACAGTGGAGAAAAGTAACTTACTCAAGTACTGTACCTAAGTACAATTTCGAGGCTACTTTACACTTCCACTCCACTACATTTCAGAGGGAAATATTGTACTTTCTACTCCACTACATTTATTTGACAGCTTTAGTTACGTCTTACAAAAAGCAGTGTGTAGTCGGGGTCACATTTCAGATGTCTATGAGTTGTTAACAGCTCCACCAAATAGTGAACTAAACTTCTCACATGGTTTCATTTCAGCAATATTTCAGCAAAAATCAAAGATTAGAGAAAAAGTCCAAAAACTGAAAACAGATTTGTGTATCAGAACTTTGTTTTTTCTTCTTTCCTCTCCCATTAATCATCTCACGACCCCTCAGATTTAGCTGCTGACCCTTTGGAGGGGCCCGACCCCTGTTGGGAACCTTGTATATGCAACCACTCAATTAATACAAGTATAAAGTATTAATCACAAAAAGTACTAATATGTACCAGTGAGTGAAGTATTTTTTATCACTGAACTTTTGGCAACAGTTTCAGGCTGTGAGTGAAAAACATTAAATGCCCTAAAAAAACGTTTTTGTTTAAATCAGATCAACATTTTTAAAACGCGTCAATTTCACATGATAGATTTCTGTAAATGTGTTTTTCTCTGTGCTCTTCTCACTGGTATGAAATAGATGGGGCTCTCTTTAAAAAGTTGCTTTTCTACTGCTTATTTAGTCACAAATGTAATGTTACAAATGAAAAAATTTAGTATTTGAGGTACTTTTATATTTATTTTAAGTCAAAAGCATATTGCCCAACATGGGAGTTTGGCTTCTTTAGAGGTGAAAAATGATCTTGAGAGGAAATGGAACTCAGTTTAACAGTCTTTGATTAATGTTGGGCAAGTTGTTATTGGTCCTTTCAGTCACTTGATGTCAGTCATATTTCAAAAGAAGCATACCTGGCTATATTTGGATCAGAAAAAACAAGACGAGACTTTATTAAATCCTTCAGGGGAAGTTGGTTGTTGCAACAAGTATGTTTAAAGATAGTTTCAACTGTTGGGTAACTATTATTATATATTATTTTTTCAGCTGAGTTTCTGTGATTATTTATTGTGCAATTCTTTGATGAAAAAACAGCTTTCATGTTCACCCTGAATTTGTTCTGAGGGAGGAAACCAAGAGGAACCCGGACAAAGTAAAGTGTATTGGGTTTTAGGGAATAAAAAACAAAACAATAACAGGACAAAAGATAGAAGTAGGTGATTAAAGGAGTAAAATGTGGAAGAGGAATTTATCATCTTCTCTCATGTTCCACTGACCTTTAATTTCCCAACACTTAACAATACACCATTCATGTTTGATCACTTTCCAGCCTGTTTCCTCATTCTGGGAACACTGTGAGTGTTTGTGCGTGAGGATTTCATGCCATCATTTTGTATATTCACTACTTTTAAGGGCATGTACACGGACAATGAACAGCCAGTGCAACAAACACACTCAACTAATCGTTCACTGGCAGCAGATAAATAACATGAAAACCTGATCTCAATTTAATGTAGTAGTATGTGTGATCATATATCTAATATCAAAATGGGTGTGTTTCTTTTTTGTTTAAAAAAAGTCAATTTTTAGATTTTTTTGTATTTAAATAAAGTTTTATTCATTATAAGTCAATTTCAAATTAAACTATTAAAGGCTTCTGGGAGGTCCTCACATGAAAAGAATACCTGCATATTTGTTAATATACACAACATTTATCACGCAGTGTATAAAAGGTCAAAGGTCAGTTTTATTTGGGAACTGTGATAAAATTTGCCACCTTGCACCGCCAGCCCATATTTTTGGTTTGCTGATTTTGTTCTGTAAGTCTCTGAGTGGCTTTAGCTCAGAAACAGAAGTCACTTCAAGTCAAAAGATGATTGACAGTTCCCTCCTTCACTGTGACATCAAGAATAACCTGTTTGGACAAACACACCAAACTGGGCTGTCATTATTAGCTTGTCTTTTTTTGTCATGTGTATTAAAACTACAATGAAATATTTAACACAAAGGACATTTTTGGAATTGATAGACATTTTTAAAGTGTGAGGAGATTTTTATAAAGTTATATTTTTTGTCTAGTCATCACTTCTTCAAAGGGCTGTTTGAGGGTTAAGACTTGGTTTTTGTTTAAATTAAGGTTTAGGTTGAGTGTTGGAGTTAGACTGGTAGTTGTGATGGTTGAGGTTAGGCTAAGGATGGTTTTATGGAGTACAAACACGTGTGTGTGTGTGTGTGTGTGTGTGTGTGTGTGTGTGTGTGTGTGTGTGTGCTAAATACCATTGAAATTAGAGGATAAAACATGTCAGTGAGCAGGAGACATAACGTCATGAACAAAATCACACAAACACACACAGCCTCAAACAGTTCTCACTGTCCTACTGAGCAGAGATGGCACCACATCAACAAACACACACACACACACACACACACACACACACACACACACACACACACACACACACACACAGATTGCATGATGAGAAACTCTAAACACCAAATCAAACCTCTGATTCACAAAGAGAAAACACCGGAAAGAAGAACTCACTTTTCTTCCATCACAGTTATTTCTAGTAGCAAACTGCCTGAACCTTTACTGAGACCTTGTCATCACAATAGTGTTATGATTTGAGTTGCGTGTTGCTTTGTGGGACCAGCTGTGTGTTTGCTATTGGTTGACAATGATATTATGACTGAGGGGTCCACACAGACAGATAATAGTGCCTGAAGTAGGTAATCTTGTCCCACAAACATACAGTGCACTAACAGAGTCACCGAGTTTGAATTTCATAACTAAAGAAAATATTTAATGTGACAATAATATGTTGCAGCTGTTTTTCTCCATGAACGCCTGACGACTGCATTGTAAAGATTGATGACAATAACGTTAGATTAAATTTGTACCTTAAAGAGGACCTACTTTCCCTTATAATGCTACAATGTCAGATGTCAGAAGCCACTGTACACTACCTGCTCAGCACCAAACGGCAAACAGACACAGTTAGCTGTAGACTAGCTAAAGAGCCAGATATTTCCCTCAGGAGTTGGCAGAGACAAAAAAGAGCTAACGGAGAATAAATACTGAGCTAACATTTGCCAGGTCGCCAGAAACACGACTCCAAATTAATAATTCTCTGTAACTCCGTACTGTGGAGCTAGAGCCAGGAGGTAATTAGCTTGGCTTAGCACGAAGACTAGAAGCAGGGGGAAAACAGCTAGCCAGCCTCTGTCTATGTGCCTCCCAAAACGTCTAAAGCTCTCTGATTAACACGCGTGTGACTGTTTGATTAATCCATAGATAGTTTTATAGAAACTATAGTTTTATAGAAAATTTTACATGCTGCTGTGTAAAAATATGTAGTGTAAAGATTCGGATACTGCAGGCTTCCATGTTTGTCCACCTTGGTAGCTAGAAGGCACAGAGGTCTATATGATACTTCCTCACTTTTGACCTCACTTTTGACCTCGCATGGTCACTGAGAGTTTATGACATGATGATTCAACAACCAACCGACACAACAAGAACTGCCAAATCAACTAAAAAGCTGACAGACAAGTTTAGGGTGGAGCACTTCAACAACTGGATGAACCAGGACACACATGTTAGGATATGCATGAAAGGACACTTGTTTGGACCAAATTAAGCCTTGTTGCTAGTGGTCAAAACTACCACTTATTCAATATATTCAGTAAATTTAATATTGTGGAAGATGTGTCTTGCTGGAGGATTTACTGTATGTCAAATAAGCAGAACATTCATGCTCCACAGTGTCTCAAAGGATCATAAGATGAGCTGAAGAAACTGTGCAGATTCCTGAAAAGTGCACTTCCGTTATTCAAATTTACAACTGCATCTTCATTAATGGTGGGAGTTTCAGTTAATGTTTATTTTCATTTTTTCCTGGAATTCTCCTGCATGTGCTGTAATGGAGACACGTCTCAGTTGGAGGCACTAATTCAAATAAGCAGGATATTCATGCTTCACATTATATCGAACGATTAAAGGAACAGAGTTTGGGTTGAAACTTCTGCTTTGACTTGAGTATGAAAAGTCCTGGATAGGCAAGGTAATAATGTTACACCCAGTTTAACACGGTGGGTATTACAGTGTGAAGATGGATAAAAAGGGGGGAAAAACAACAGAGAATTATAAAGGCCTCAGTGCATACTTATGGTATGTGTTGAAGGTTAGGGGTTAGGGTAACGCTGGTAGCACGGTTACCTGTATATGACTCCATGTCGGTGTAGGAACATCAGAGCAGACGTGACCTCAGCAGCATAAAAACGAGATCGCGCCTCATCGAACTTCCTCGATCGTTGAATCTGAAACATCAGGTCGCCTCCATTAACATACTCCATCACGAAGAACAACCGATCCTGAAGAGAGAGAGAGAGATTATTTAATTAGTATTTAATGATATGATTTAGTATTTCATGATACAGATTTGTTCAAGAGTGAAGATTATTATTTTAAAAGAAATACAGACATACAATCCATGTCACAGACTTCAGTCCTTTGCTTTGAGACAAAAGCAGACTAATTTTGAAACTTGAGAGTTCATGAAACAAGTAGATGTTTTGGTGCTGAGCAGGTAGTGTACAGTGGCTTTTTACAGCTTTTTCTCTGAAAACAGCTGCCTGCTGCGGCCGAAAATGATGCTATGAGAGCGCTGAGAGTGAACCAAAACAGTAAAGTTGCAGCCAGACAGATAAATAATGAGCTGAAACTCACTATAAAGCTCCGTAAAGCCGAGGGGAGCTGCAGAGTGTCTGATAATTCTCTGTAGGTTCATCACTACGAATGATATCTTCGACATTATACACTGTCAGTTCATACATTGTTATGACAAATGTAGATTATAGCTGCTTTAAGTAACACTGAGGTGTAAAATCCAGACTATTTTATATCTCATAAAGTCCCACACAGAGACCACAAACCACAAAACTACTGTATGTGGTCAACACTGATTGTCTCCATTCCCATAGGATCCCTTCCTGTGACACACACACTCAAAAAACACACTCTATACCACGCCCTCAAAGCTCTATTCTCCTGGTACTGAAAATGGTCTCCGGGGGAATATGGCCCCCTTCCTGAATTCCAGCTCGCTTTCTACATATAGGAAATAAGAGAGAGAGAGAGACACAGAGAGAGAGAGAGACAGAGAGAGAGAGAGAGAGAGAGAGAGTTTGGGGGGTTGTGATATAAACAGCACTGTATATAAGGAGCCAGGAGGAGTCCCTCTGAGCCATTGTGTGAGTCTTCAGGGTTCACAGTGTGAGCAGGAAAGGTGACACACACTGTATGTAGATATGTGTGTGTGTGCATGTCACACAGTTCACCTATCTAAAGCCACAGTGTGTGTATACCACATTTAAGTATCCAGGGTTTCAGTTTCTTTGTCTGTGTTGTTATAAAATTAAGTGTTTCCACTATCAGTTACATTCATTATATCACAGTGAGCTGCCAACTCAGCTTTTAGTGCCACAGCATTCCTATTACCTTACACAGAAATGATCCCAAAGAGTTCCATACAGTGAGGTTTTGTTTTTTGTTTCTTTAATTTGGGAGAAAGAGAGAGCGTTGCTATCGGATCGGTGTTCAGTGTCGTCAGATATCATAAGAAATGATATCGGGAAAGAGAAAGTTGGTGCGTGTCTAGTCTCAATAGATTTTTGGTGAGTATTCCTTTACTTAACTTTACTGCTTACTCACTTACACTTTCATTGTTGAATTCTTAATACTTGAAGGTACATTTTTCTCCTCATGTTAATCTGACAGCTGTACTACTGACAGACTGATTTCATGCAGAGAAGATCACAAATCAGAGCTGTTGCCGGGCAAGATAACCTTTTTTTCAGCTCAGTTTCTTTCTGACTTTATCTGAGTTTTACAGAAGAAGGTAAAAGCCTTCTATCTCAAATTTTGGTAAATGTTCATCTTCATTAAATCAAAATTCGATCTCAGTCACAGTATCTTTCGAAGTTTTGTGATCGTTTTGTGATCCTGACGTTAAAATAATTCTGTCAGTTTGACCAATCGATGTTTACTTCATAATTCAAGAGGATTTTACTCAGTCTTCATCAAAAATGACACAGGACAGCATGTAAGCAAGGT
The DNA here is from genome assembly GCA_038419695.1 of Scomberomorus guttatus. Taxonomy (NCBI): domain Eukaryota; kingdom Metazoa; phylum Chordata; class Actinopteri; order Scombriformes; family Scombridae; genus Scomberomorus; species Scomberomorus guttatus. The sequence goes on from CM076458.1 coordinate 2,984,430, forward strand.
CGGGGTTTTCCACAACAGACTTAGTCAACTTTCTGGGTAAGGTTCAATAACCCTGTTTCTTCACATTGTCATTTAAGCGGAAATATTCCTGTAAAACTGAATTTTCTTCCTGCTTCTAAAAACAAAACAATCCAACCGGAGGTGACTAATGATAGACATTAATAGCAGGATCTGCTAAGTCATAACCTTAATATCCATTTGTCTGTTAAAAACAAATGTAGCTATGGTGTGCCCATCCAGGAGGTAAATAAAATCAAATCAATAATTTTCTAGACAGCTGTTGTGCGTTGACACCAGTAAATAGGGTGGTGGTGCATCCTGGTACAAATGACATGCGTCAGCCGCCAAATGAGGCGTGTCAAGACACCACATGTGATTGGTCTTACATAGAAAATGGGTGTTTTGAAGCAAGTCATATGTTGCTAGCGTGTTGCAGCCTGAACCAGTATATGTGTCTGGGAAACAACTTTTATTTACTCCGCTTCCATCATCTTGAGCTGATTCATTTTGAAAGAGCAACAGTCAACACGGACGGCTGACCAATGGTGGAACTTCATCACTCACTCAGGCACTCACTGGATCACTTACGGGAAACCGTGGTTATAGGGCTGGTCCCACTGTTGTGTTCCAGCCAAAAAAAGACACATTATTCCTACAGGATCCCAACATGGACAAAAGTCCTGAGTTTACAATAAAGTGACAAGTAAAAAAAGAACAATATGGCCTGCTGTATATTCTTATGGGTCAGTAGAATGATTTTATTCTTCCAGGCTTCCACTCTGGTTATAAAAACGAGCTTCTAACAAACACATAATGATGATTTTAGCTGCATTTTAATTACGCAAAAAACTTATTTCATCCCTGGAGTGATTGTTCACAGTGTGGATGGTTTTACACTCTGATTCCATCACTGCAGCTCAGAATAACATGAAACTGATAACTGGAAATAAAAGACGAAAGCTGTTGTTTTTTTATTAGAAAAATAATCCACCCACTGTTAATTGGCTCCATGACTATAAAAGCAACATTTGGGTCAAATAGACCTCATCAGTCATTAACTACTTTTCAGTCTGGCATTACTTTTAAGTTTTTTTATGTGCATGACATATTCAGAATAGTTTGTTCATCCAACTAAAAAGCAAAAAATACTAAAGTCACATATAATCATTCCCACATTCATTTTACGCCTCAGCCTACTTTTGAAATTTGGAAATTATTTCTAGTGTTCCTACATCTTCTTATTCTGTTGTATGATTATGTTGTTTACATTTCACTTTGATGAATATGACTCATATATTCAGTACTTCATTCATGGTTCTGATTATGTTGCTTGTAATTAACACATTAACAAGCTCGTAGCTGGAAAACCCAGAGCTGACTGAGCCTGTTGACAGCTTTGTGATATCGGTTATCCAATGTTAAGCTCAGTGAAGCCAGCTCACCCAAAGAGAGCCAGACTAAGCTGAACTTGCTTCGTGATGGAGGCCTCAGGTCGGACCTTGATTCACTCTCCAGCTAGCTGCTAGCAACTATTTTACTCATCCACATCGCAGTACACCCAGCTAGTGGAGCTGTTTAGCTCAAACTTGCAGCCTTGTAGTCGAGTCAGATGGAGATCGATCCCACCACGAACGATCCGATACCACTTCCTCTACAGGGTTTTGGTGCGGTTGTTTTGGTCCGCACCAGAGTACGACTGCTGTGTTCAGATCTGCCCAAACTAACTGTGGAGTCTGTGACTAAAAGCGCAGGTTTGAAAACACCCTCAGGGTAACAATCTGACACCATTTTTTTCTTTTTTCCAATTTAAAATATTTATACCTTTTAAAATATTCATACCTTTGTGTGGAACTCATATATTCTATGTGAGGTAACATAAGGCCAGAGATTGTGCTAAAAACACAGTTGGCCACCTGCCATGACTGAGTGAAGTTACACATACAGTAAAGTAGGATCATCCATCTCTAAGAGGAACGATTCAAGTGCTGAACACTCAAAGACTGATTTTTGGTTTGTTTTGTTTTTGCTGATTTCGGTTTCTCGCTATGATTGTACTTGCATACACTGCGACATTGTTTTTAATTGTTCAATTTGACCTTAATTCATCAGAGTTAATGTAGTTGTTCACCCAGAGCAACAGTAGGTCTTTGTGTCTGATCTGACGACATTCTCACTCAGTGTTTTTAAAGCTGACCTCGGCCTCTTTTCTCCTCTTTGGTATCAGTTTAAAAAGCCGTCAGGATTGGGTCTTACATAAGTGTCCGGTGGTCCACCTCAGCCAGAGTTTTTTCTCCCTCTCTGCTCCTCCTGAAAGCGACTTTAAACAGGATGTCGAAATAGTTTGTTTAAATGTACCCAGAGTCCCGGCTGGTCCCACCCAATCAAACATGAATAAACATTTCCTGAGTGTAATTACAAATGTACAGATACTGGCTTCCCACTGCCGACACACTCTCTCTCAAACACACACACACACACACACACACACGCACACACATACATTAATCCCATGTTCTATAGGTACACACCCAGATGATCCCCAACCCAACACATACAATAAAGTCTTGATGGTTATCGGACTATTGTGTGCGTGTGTGTGTGTGTGTGTGTGAGATAAAGTATGTGCCCTCTTTATGCCACTCTGCTGTAATGTATGTAGAACAAGTCTTAACTTGAATCTTATGTAACACTGAACCCATTAACCCACACTTTCTCTCTCCTCACTCCCTAAAAATAAACACAGTTACATCACTTCAGGTCACATCACACTGACTTACATTCGTTTTTCTGGAGAATTACCCCGACTGTAACCTTTACCTTAACCTAAAACCAAGTCTTCACCCTAAAATTGAATGATTTGCATTATGGGGACTTGGCTTTTTGTCCCCAAACGGGAGGGGGAGTCCACACAATGTGAGTGTGTAAACAGTTTTATGCCCGACAACAACAACTAAACACACACACAGAAAAACAACTCACATTTGTTTCCTCCATCAGGGAACAAAATTCTGTGGAGAAAAAAAAAAAACTCAAATTTTTCACTCAGGTGAATTTGAGTATCAATAACATAATGGAAAAATATTCATATGGTGAAGAAGAGTTAAGTTTAGTTTTGCTGTTACAGTATGTATCCACAGTTTTGGGGATTTTTAAACATTTTCTGATCAGTTGAAGAATGAAATAAACGAAAGAAGGAAGGAAAAAAAAGAATAAAGAAAAAGGTAAATATAAAAAAGTAAGTATTAAAATAATGAAGGAAAGGAAAGCATGAAGGTAGGAAGAAGTATTAAGAATAAAAGGCAAAGACGTAAGGAAGAGTGTAAGAAAGAGAGAAAGGAAAAAAGTAAAGAGAGGAGGACAGAGAGGAAGGAGAGGAGGAAATAAACAAGGGAAGAAGGAAGTGGAAAAGGACAGTATAAATGTGGGGGAAAGTATTAAAAAAACAAGGAACAGGACAGAAGCAAGAGAGGAAGAAAGAAAAAGAAAGACAGGAAAAGGTAAGAAGAAGGGACAGAGAAAAGAAGAAATGACGGAAGGATAGTCAGAAGGGGAGAACAAAAGTATTGGGGAAAGGAGGAAGTACATTACGTTCAGGTGGGAAACAATATTAGTAATATGTTATTATCTTATCTCATGTTGCTTCTGTACTGGTAACTACAGAGTCCAGATAATGTAAATGAGTAAATTGAAATTAGTGAAGTAAAACACTTTAACAGTGTCTCAGTAAATATACTTGCTTTCCATCTTTGCAGCCACAGTATCCAACTTAAACATTTTACGGACACAAACCCTTATAAAACATTGGGTTGACTGTATGAGCTCTGTTCATGAAGCTACAGTAAGTATGCTCATCAAAAATCAGTCAAAACTGGGAACAAAAAAAAGAAAAAGAAAACAAAAAACAAGTGGGATTTGAACTTTTGTCCGTGTACAAAAACAAAAAAAGTGAATTGCTGCCCTATTTTCCTCGGAACATTATGAGCCATTACCGTTTGGCTGCTAGTCATTACCACACAGAGCCGTCCCAGTAAAGATGCCCTCAGTGATTTCAGTCGACTTGCTTGCTTTTTATTCTGTGGCTTGATTCAGATCTCCACACTGTCTAATCACTGTTTTGGTAATGTTGTATGGAAGCTTTATCACACTGCTCCCCTGGTAAATGTTACAAACACTGTCCAGAAACATTTGCCTTTAAGACGAGAGTTTTTTTCGTTCTTTCGACTGATGATGGCAGCAGGAAATGATTGTAATTGAGAGACAGAGTGTATTGTGTGTGTGGCCCTGGATTCACAGCAAGAATGTTTGTCCAGAAAAAGACTCCTGCAGTTAAATCAAGCATGTGTCGTAGTGCTGAGCAGAGAGTCACTGATCAGCAGACACAAACCAAACACTTCTGTAGCTGGAGAAGGTGCAGAGTGTGAAGTGTCGAGAACATAATCTGAACTGGAATCAAATCTAAAGACCAGGAACTTAAATAATCTTCCCAATTCTGCTTATTAGTGAAGTTTGAAGCTATTATGGTCAAAACGACAGTTCAAAACATGCTTTATACAGCAAACCACACCAAAAATAACTTCATGCATGGAGGTAGTCACATTTCCTGCAAGATGTCATTTGCTTTTCCTACATCCTTTGCTGTCACTCTACACAGAAGCTGCAGTAACTACTTAAAGGGGAACTTCACCAATTTTTACAGGTCAAAGTCTGTTTACAGGTGTTGTGGGGTGCATATGTGTAAAAAGCAGTATAAAGCCTATTGTGTCTCCAGAGGGAGCTGTGTGAGCTGTGTGCCTCAGGGATGTCACTTGAGTCAGCATTGGTTGGGGATGAAGGCTACAAGTTTGAAAAGTAAAAAAAAAAAAAATCTGGGGGTGTGGAGTTAAAAAAGAAGTGAGGTTATTAGACCTCTGCAGCCCGCTCCTCATCTCTGCTGGTGGCTAGCGGCTCCAGGAAACATTAGCCACCACTAGTATAACACTCCCAAATCTGTTTTATCAAGTGAATCGATTCCAGTTGCATTGTGGGTAATGTAGGGAAGAAGAATGTGTGGAATAAAAACGATGATATCTCTGGTTCTGCTGCTTTGATTTTTATCTTTTTTTAAGCTATTGTGAGTCCAATGTTATATGTGTGCAGTGCTCTTTTTACAGTTTTCAAAACAACGCAGCCCCCTCACTCATTTTAATGACACCAGTCTGGCGGTGAAGCCGGGATACCAAAGCAGCAAAAAAAACACAGGAGCTTTTGCAGCAATGCAACATAATCCGACAAGACGCTCTGTTGGGCAATCATACATGCAAGCGCACATTCCTGTTAGATTACTTTGCAATGGTGATAACTTTCCAGAGTTTTAAAATCCCATCTCTGACTATTATAAACCGCTGTGAAGTGTCTGATAAGGTTTCAAATACCTGGATCTGTTCAAACCTCCTGGATTGTATTTCATGTGTCACTGGTGCCTGAAGCGACACACCCACACTAAAGCAGGGCGGCAACACGCAGGGCCGTTTTCGGTCTGAATACCCGCTACAAGCTGCATCCGTCTCACCCGAACTTAGCACCATTTTTGTAGCTATACTTCTGATCCTGAAACATTAAAATGACATGCCCATTATTAATCATCCTTACAAAGCTATAATTGGGTCAGTTCTTTTTCAACCCAGGACACAGTTGTCAATGAAACCAAGTTATATGTATGTGTTTATGTGTGTGTGCGCACAAATATATAAATCTACATACACGTCCACAAGAAGACAGACAGACAGTGAAAGTAAAATGTAGACTTAAAAGCATAAAAAGCTCAAAAAGTACATTGCTGGAAATTATTAATGTAATAATAATATAATAATTCAGTGATAGTGAGTGTTCTCTGATTTGCCTCCTCTAGTTTGGCTAGGGTTAGGCATCTTCATGTCTTGGTTAAGGTTAGGGTTAGGGAATGCATTACGTCAGCGAGTCTTTACAAGTATAGGATTACAGATGTGTGTGTGTGTGTGTGTGTGTGTGTGTGTGTGTGTGTGCATGTGTGTGCTTGAACTGCATCCCAAGAACAGCAAACATCTTTCCACTAATGACTGTAGTTCTGAAAAGAACAACTCTGCTGCTCAGGAGTGACGCATATTTGGCTGAGCAGACTGAGATGTGCCTACAGAGTGTGTGTGTGTGTGTGTGTGTGTGTGTGTGTGTGTGTGTGCGTGTGTGTTTTCATTGTTCTTGCATGCTAAATTTGCCCTCTCTGTCATTCTTCATAATGACTGACAGGAGTTCAGTGCATGCTGTGGGCTGCTGGTTCCCCCACAGAATATCTTCTTACTCCTCATCCCCGTAAAAACAAACGAGCAGAATAGTGGATTTTCATTGGTCCAAGGAAAAAAAAAAGCCTATTTGTAAGTGAGGAGTTTGTCTTGATTAGTTTCATGAGAAACAGATTTCTAGGAAGGCCAGGTCCTTATAAAGCCATCGATCAAGTGCGTGTGAGTGCAGTGTGTGTGTGTGTGTGTGTGTGCGTGTGTGTGTGTGTGTGTGTGTGTGTGTGCGTGTGGGTGATTTTTAAGATGCAGAAAAGGAGGTGGATGATTGCTTTGTGTGTTTTTGTCCTGTGCATGATGTGTCTGTGGGTTTTCACATCTCTTAGCAACAGAAAAATGCTCTGATGAAACCAAGTTATATGTATGTATGTGTGTGTGTGTGTGTGTGTGTGTGTGTGTGTGTGTGTGATTTGATACACTGTAATGAAAAATATCGATGATAGTTTTGTCATACATGATTTTCCCTTTTACTCAGACTGTACTTCCACTCTTACTTCAAAAATGTACTTTTACTTGGGACTGTCCTCACCAGAACAAGACCAGGTCAAAACATAGAATATGGCTGGACTGTGTATGGTCACTGTGTGAAAGTGTGGCCAGTTTGTTACAGGGATAGTCAGCGGTAGTGTCTATAATGTTAATTCCTGGATATTAAATGTTCATCTGCAATTTTCTGTAGTGGTCCCAGTAATATTTGCTGTTAAAGTGTACTGAAGTAGCATCACATGACGTGGTTAAGCTACGTTTGAGTCAAAAAAAAAAAAAGGTGATACATGCAGTTGCAAGAACAATACTTTCCACTCATATCTTGGGATGTTTGAAATTTTGAAATAGCAACGGCCAATGGGGACACTCCAACACTCGGCCGGTTGACCAGTGGTGAAACTGCCTTTACAGAAACCAGTGTTTTTAAGTTCTTAACTTTCTGCAGATGTTTTTTGTTTAATGTGATTCTGTTTCAATCTTCTCACCCTCTATGTGTGTTAATAAGCAGCCTGGTGATATTTTAGCAGAAGTGACTGAGCTCTGATCTAAATCAAACAGCCATTCTTCAAGAAGAATTTGCATTTGAGAAAAATTAATGAGGCAGTGGAAGCAGTTCATGAGCTAAAGAGAAAAAGGACATTCTTAAAAAGTTAAATTCCTCTGGAACGAACATGACGTATGTTGTGTGGATTATTGCTGGCTCATAAGCAGAGCTCATTTATTTTAAAAGCACAGACAGATGACTATAGAAAACTTTTTTTAGAAAGCCAAGACAAGAATTGGCAACTCATACGGACCGAACTCCCCTAAATCAGTTTGTGGAATTTGTAATAAAAATCTTCTATAAATCTTGTAATTCATATTTGTAATTCATCTGTTGTTTAGTAGCAGATATAAGCAATACACGTTTCATATCATGAAACAGAACATTTTTGCATTTGTATTTAGTGACTCATAATAAAACTAAATAGTAGATTTTTAAAAAGAACAAAAAATAAAGTTTAACTCTAATTGCTTCATCATATCAGACACTTTTGATGCATTTTAACACGACATCTAAAGGCTGCAGTGTGTTACTGTGTTGGTCTGAATGAGGTATGAACCAGTGTACAGTAAACCTAAAATGTTCTAATGGGACATGTAAGGTTAAAAGTTAAGGACGTCTTCAGCTTAATATTTGCATTTTTACACATTTTACATTTTGAGAAATATGTTTAATCATTATTATTATTTTCTTCACTTTTCTCTTTGCTTCTATTGTGTTTTTGTCTTCTTTCTTTTGTTTTTCTCTGTGCTGTAAAGCAATTTGGATCAACTGTGTTGTGTGTAAAGTGCTATATGAATAAAGTTGAGTTGAGTTAATTTACAGAAACCAAGAGTAAGCATACATTTTTTTTAATTGCTGAGAGTCACATGTCTGACCATTTCATACAAAGCTACAGCCAGCAGCCGGTGAGCTTAGCTTAGCAGAAAGACAGGATGCAGACAGAAACAGCTAACCTGGCTTTATATGTCCAAAGGTAAAAAAAAAAAAAAAAATAAAAATGACAAAACAATTGTAAGGAATGGACATTGCCGTAAAACCTCGAAGAAGAAGAAGAAGAAGAAGGCTGTAGCTTCATGATGTATAAGAGCAGTATCAGACTTCTCTTCTAACTCTGTAAGAAAGCAACTTTCCCAAAATGTCAAACTATTCCTTTAAAGATTAAAATGCTGCTTTTTGGAGCCAACAGTATATATTTACATGTTTTAGAAGTGGCTCCTCCTCTTCCTCCTCCTCATATACATCCACATGCTGCATTCTGCTGTGATACTAACAGTCGGCTTGACATCTCTGCTCTCGGTCATCTGCCACATCTGTACGGCCCCACTGACTGTCTCTGTCCGTCTTGATCTCTATCTGTCTTCCTATCTCCTTTTGTCGCTCCGTCAGTCTCTCTCTGTCCTGAGCAGAGGAGAACAAAGGTTCATTAATGTACCTGGCTGGTTTCTGGCTGTCTCTGCTCCCTCTGATGTTCACCAATTACAGCTCATTAAAAACACTCACTCGTGCACTGTCATCTGTCTTGCTCCTGACCTCACTCGCTTCTTACCAAACCCTCCTCCCCCCCCTTCTTCATCCCTTTTACCATCACCTTTCCAACAAGATCAGCCAGTTAATCATCACAAATATTATCAATCTGCAGTCTAAAACCTCCTGTTTTTTTTTTAATCATCATGTCATCCTCCTGTATCTCTTCTCTCTCTCTCTCCATTTCCTCCTTCAGTTCTTCCCTGCCTTCACCTCCCTGCTCGGCCTCTGTGTACAGAGCAGAATGAGGCCCTGCGCTACTGTTGTATAATGTTATTTACATTTCTTGGCGGTAATTAGGCCGATAGGGGAACGGCTGCGATCCCACAGTCGATTAAGAAGAACAGGAGGAGGGAGGGAGGGAGGAAGGGGAGGTGGGGGGGGGGGCAATGAGGGAGCGGAGGGTGTAGGTAGGACAAAGGTCAAACAAAGTGCTAAGACTTTTTTAAGTATAGTGATGTCATAGCACACCGAACGGCTTCTTCCAGGATAGGGGTGGTTTGAAAAAAAAAGTTTTAATCTCAAAAAATAAATAAATAAATAAATTAGAATAAATATGAGCAAAATAAGTCATAATAAAGAAAAATGATAATAAAAAACACAAAATAAAAATAATCTGCAGAATAAACTGCAACTTTTTTATTACTAAACTAGAATTTCAGTATTTTTTTTTAAATATTTTGCAGAAATGTTCTGTGTGTTAAAGTGCACACACACCTACATCATTGACATCATTGTCTTGAACGCCCTGCATGCACTTTTCACCTAAGTGCAGCCAGAGAAACCTGTTCTAGCCTCAACAAACAGGGAGCAGCAGATCATTACGAACATTACGTGACATGCCGAAACCAAACAAACAAAAACAAAAACAAAACAAACAAACACTAAACTTCTCCTGCAAAGAACACACCACGCATGCTGCATCGAGTTGCTTCCATTTTACATGACTTCTGGATGATTTCCAGCATTTTGACCAGTTGCAGTGACGGTTCTGGATCTTTTCAACCAAAGGGGACGACACTGAGACCAGCTATCCTTTTATTTATTAACACTTTATTTAAACATTTATTACCATTAAAAATCACAAAAACATAAAAAAATAGGATGTACAGAATATAGTTCGGCATCTGTTTTTTCACATAAAGCTTCAGGGTCGGGCTTGGGTTGTAATATTTTCAAATGTACTTTAATAAGAAAATGATCTCTCTCTTTCATTATGACCTTGTTGTGACAACAGATAAAATCCTCAAAATTTTCCTCCACAGCTCTTAAAGACCATTGTGCTTGTACTGAAAAGTTCTGTTCTGGATCACAACTGTTTGGAAAAGTTCAGCTGGGAAAGACATTTACCAGTTTAGTTTACCAGCCACATTAATCTATCCGATATTCAGAAAAGGCATAAAGATAATTACTAACTAGGAAGGCAGATAATTTATTATTTTGAGATGCTGCAGTGTTGCATGCTGGTAGGTGACTGCAGTGCGTGCATCTCTCTAAACCTGTGGCTAATCTGCCAGTAGAAGTTATAACGATGCATGTTTTGTGCTGGTGGGCCACCGTTCTGTGTTTGCTGTTGTGAGATTAGTTATTCTTTATCTGTGAGAAAGACTTGCCAAAGTAATCCTATAACGCACCAGGTTTGGGTCTCGGTTTTAGGACAGTGTCAAACTCTAATAGAGAATATGATCTCCAGTTATTCATTTAGAGGAGTTCTCTCTGGTTGTGAGCATTATATGTAGTCCAACACTGAGGACCGTCACCTCCAGAGTCAGAGGAAAAGAGAAAATTCTTCTGCTAAGGTTTGAATTTGGCAAACTGTACATGACGTGAATGAGCCTACAACACCGCAGCTGAATTCAGTCTCACGCTGTACTGTCATGGTCAAATGAGCTAATTCATTAGCACACTGAGTCGATGTGGATCAGCCTGGGGACAGGCCCAGTGGAGCCAACGTTATGTAATTGTGACACTGCTGTGAAGCTGTGATTATATACTGTATACAATCTGTATATGCGTTGTTTTTTTTTTTATTGTAATCACAACAAGTCCAGAACATAACTGTGTTTGTTTCCAGAAGAGTCGGGAGGGAGGTATGGTGAGAAGGGGGGGGGGGGGGGGGGGATGATGAGGGCGGGGTCACACAGCATATGGAATACACATCATGTCCCTGATAAGGATCAAAGCAGTTATATAAGAGCCACAATCCCTTTGTTTTGTTCAAGAACACACTCCCAACCACCCCTGACTGCCAGTGTGTGTGTGTGTGTGTGTGTGTGTGTGTGTGTGTGTGTGTGTGTGTGTGTGTGTGCGTTTCCATGAGACAGGCAGACAAGGAAAATTAGGAAAAAGAAAAGACAGAAACAATAATGAAGGAAAAAAGGAGAAAAAATTAAAAATGTCATCTAAGAACACTGCCTCTTTGTCTGTTATTCTCTCTCTCCATCCTTCCAGCCACCCGGCACATGTTTGTGTTTGCTTTAGAGGAAAATAACAGGAATAAATAAATTGAACAGGAGACGCCATCATTAGACTCAAGCTTTCCAGAACATTCTGAGAAAATAAACAAAAGATGCAGCTCACAAAACTTCCTGTGCTCAACTCCTCCTCAGACATCTCTGACCCCTACTGATCCCTCGCATTAAAACAGAGAGAAAACATTTATCTTCACACTTTTTGTCACAGATTTACCAGTAAACAGTTTCTTTCGGTATTCCACTTGTTCCCAAAACAGTTTCCCAGTTCTTGTTTAAAAGTTTTAGTTTCCATTCAAACAAGACCTTTGGAAGACAGAACGAGTTGATTTTCAGTGAAAGGAGGTAAAATAATGTCATCCCAGTGGAAATGTGTTTGCATTTCTAAATAAATGGTTTAATATTTCCCTCTTTTGCAGACAGTCTGTTAATGATCATGCATGAGTTTTTGAGATGGTTTTAGGAATGTCAATGTACCAATTTGGTCAAGAGGATGAATCCTACTGACTCTGATGACCTCCTGACTTTTCCTCTCACACCAACATGAAATTAGCATGTGCTTTAAAGTGAAATGTCTCTACAACAATTTGGTGAACTGCCATTAAATTTGGTACAGATGTTCATGCCCCCCTCAAGATACACTGTAATAACTTTGGTGATCCTCTGACTTTTCATTTAGCACCAACATCAGTACTTTAGTTTATGACTAAATACCTGCAAAACTAATGAGCCTCAGCTGTACTTTATAGTGCTCATTAGGACATGTTTGCATGCTAAAGAGTTCATGGTTAACATTACACTATATCAGCATTTTAGCATTGTTATTGTGAGCATGTTAGCATGCTGACAGTATTTAGCTCAAAGCAGCGCTGTGCATAAGTACAGTTATGGCAGCAGACTCTTAGATTTGCTTTGACTGTTTTGCAAACATCGAAGAACCACAAGTTACCATATTTTCAGATGGGATTAGATTATTTTAAAATTATTATTCTCAAGATTTGAGTCCTGGTTAGCACAGCTCTGGTAACTGGTGGTAACAACAGGTGTTTTGTTATATTACAGGTCCCAGAAATCAGTTCAAAAGAACTGAGGACAGCAAACATGACATTCAGCTGCAGACAACTAACAAAAGAAGAGTAACTATATCTGGGCTGAGAAAGAATGAAAGAAAGAAGACGAAATAAGTAGAAGAAGACACTGAACTTATCTTTGAATATTGAAAACAATGCACGCGTCAGTTTTTGTCTTTCACATCAGGCCCAGTACGTTTCATTTCCTGTGAATTCCTCGTATAGATGGCTATTTTTATGCAGATTCTTTTCGAAGAGTCTTGCCTTTCAAGATTGTTATTATGAGTGACTGTTATTTCTTCTTGGATGTATTTTTATGCTGTTTTTTGTTTCCATTAATATCACAAAGAATATAAAGGCCATCTCAGTGTAACCAGTGCCTTCAGCTGAACTCTGCGATTCTGATGTACTGATGAGCATCCATTCATTCTTAAAAAGAGTGAAGTAAACTTCAAAGACATCTACAGTTCATTTCTTAAATGTTCAGGCTTGTGCAGCTCATGTTTTGTTGACTGATAAAAGTTAACACCTGTGCAGCCTTCTCAGCACCGTCAGGCTCAGGTTGCACTGAAAGGACTTGGCACATCAGCGCAACATGTGACCTGTTGCTTCAGCAAGTTGTCCGACGGGATAAGTGCACACCTGGGAGTCACACAAACACGCACATACTGTACCGACATACACACACACACGCATACAGTACGTGTACAGAGCCTCTATATGTTTCCCCCGACAGGAACACTTATGCAACATAAGATAGACAAAACATACGGCAGCCTGGATGAGCTGTTGGCGTTAGCAGCGTCCCACCCACGGGCGCCCTTTGTGTGTGTGTCTGTCATCGCCCACTTACTGTGTGGATGGACAAATTAGCTGAGTAGTGGAGATGATGAGAGGAGAGCGGAGTGTGAAAGAGAGAGCAGGAAGACTGAAGCGAAGGGGAAAATGGAGCTCTTTCTCTCAGCTGATGGCAGATGTTTCACTGATGACTTCAGTGCTCAAGTTGTAAAATGCTTTCTGGAAATCGTTTCCAGGTTCAAAACATCAAAACTCAAATTTCCAGACAGACATATCTGCTTAACTGATTTACAGCATTTAATCACCAGGTGTAGAATAGGAATGCTGACATGAGGACAGTTTGTCTCTTAACGTAAAGAGAAGTTGTGATGCGCTCTGACAAGTGAATGCAAAGCAGGTCTCTTATTATAGTTATTTTACTCTATAAAGCCTGTCAGTTTTAGGTGTTTATAAATGTCCATGTTTAACCTCACAAGACTAGTTTTGCCTCAACTTAAAGGTTTTGATTTTGTTTTATGTGATTTATGATCAAAAAGTTTATTTATCTGATTTACTTCTTAGATCAGTGGTTCCCAACATTTTTGTTCTGTGACCCTTTAAAATAACAGACTGTTTCTGTTCCTGTTGTTTTTTTGAGGCCAGAGGAGGTGAAAGTATTCAGTATTTCACAGCAAAAATCTTAAATCTGGTAAAAGTAGAAAAAAAAACAAGTTTGTAAAGTTTTTTTTTTTCTTATCACTTTAATCATCTGGTGACCCATCAGATTTATTATAGGACCAAACTCCCCAACTGGGAACCATTTTTTCAGCAGTAATGTATGTTATGTAATTTCAAAATGATTCAAATGCAGCAGAGATAGAAGGGCTGCTACTTTAAAAATAAAGTAAAAGTAAAGTAAGAGTCTTTTGTAATAGATTTAAAGAGAGTTTATTTTTCTAAAACTTTCTCACAGACCTTTCTCAAACCTGACAGTTAACAACTAGAAGCAACACCTTCAAATATGGTTCGATGCTGTCCCCTGGAGGTGTGAAATATGTTTGCATGTGTGTGTTTCTGTGTGTGTGTGTGTGTGTGTGTGTGTGTTCCTACTTTAGTCTGGAAGCAGCAGAAGAGCTGTGTCAGGTAGGGGTGTTTTCTGGCCAGAGCCAGGATGCGTTTCTCGGTCAGGGTGCAGTCCACGTCGTCATCCTGCAGGATCACGTCTTTCTTCAGCACCTTGACGGCGTAAACCTCATCGCTGCCTTTCTGCTCCGCCAGCATCACCTGGACACGTCACACATGACAGAGGTGAAAAGAGCCAACAAGGTGAAAAAACATGAAACATGACCATGAAAACTAACTTTCTCCTTCCTCTTCCCTCCAATTCCTCTGCATGTCTTCCTTTTGTCGCTCGCTGTCACTTGTTCAACTAATTTGTTTGACTTTACAGGTAGTAGAGTGAAAAACACACAAACTGATGGTAAACGGAGCTGAAAAGGAGAGAAGCCAACAGAGGTCAAAGGTCATACGCTCACCTTTCCGAAGCTTCCTTTCCCCAGAACTTTGATGAACAGGAAGTCGTGCAGATTCATCCTCTTCACCTCTGGAGCAGTGTAACTTTTGACCTCTCCATTCTCCCGGCTTCCTTTACCCTCCACCCTGACGCTGCCTCCGTCACCTCCTCCTCCATGACTGTCCCCTGTTACCGTAGCAACAGAGGAGGCTGAAGATAGGGGGTGTTTTTTGTGCTCCTCTCCGCGGTGGTCAAACGACATAGCCTTCCGGATGTTCTCCAGCTCCTTCACGTCTGGACAGAAATTAAAAAATGAGATGAGATGAGCTCTGGATTAAAGTAGTTTAAAGTTTATGTATGATGGTCAAAACTACAACTACCCTGGTCACATGGAGAGGTGGGGGCGGACTTTGAGCGATCGTCTTCTGCCTGAGGCGTCCCTGATAATGACTGCTGGGGGTCCTGACCCTGAGGAAGCTGTTCAAAGACAACATATCACTGCCATCATCTTCTTCACTAATTTTATCATCAATACAATCACCATCATTAACATCATCAGTACTCCATGTTCTGTCTGCACATTATCAACCGAACATGTACGATAAAACTTATCAACCTTCTGGACTTTCCACAAGTTTCCAGATTTTTAGGCTCATATTAAAGATAATATAAAGTAGCACATCAAATATGTAGATCTGTGATTTGTTTTCTGTTTTAAAAAGCTTATAATTATTAAAAAAATGCAAAATCTGAAGAAAAGTAGTGATGTCTCATTCTGAGTAAAAGCGTTTTTGTTTTGTTTTCCTTCAGTCAGATAACTATTTTTTGTGTACAGCACAAGTTTAAATGTGGATTTACAAATTTAACAAGAAATTTTAAAAAAGGATAACAATTTTTGAAGTTTTGAAGACTTTTTTTTCTTTATTTGAAAGTTAAAAATGACTTTGAGCAACATGAAACTTTATTTCTCCTTCTGTGTTTCTCTTGTTTTGTTTGCTGGAGGAAAAACTGCCAAACCTGCTTATTTTATTTCATAATCTGTTGAAAAAAGTAGACTTTGCTGCAGTCAGTTTAAATGTTTTCAAATATACATGTCAGAAAATGTAACGCTTCTAAACAAAAACAAAGGGAATTTTTCTCAAACCTGTGGTCGTGTCACCTTTTTCCGTCTCTGGGCGCTGTTGGAGATCTTGTCTGGTGTGACTCCGAGGTCAGAGAGGACTTTAGCTATTCCCCTGGCGTCCACGCCACAGTTAGGGGCCACATTACTCTCACAACGCCTGTGTACATTCACTTTACACACTGACACACACACACACACACACACACAGAATAAGAGGCACAGTTAGAGACTTTGTTCAGACCAACTATAGGACTGTGTGACGGTAAGTGGACATGAGACATCCTGCATGAATTCAAAAGCTAAACCAGACAAATCTACATATTTGTCTATCTGTCAAAGAACCAATCACCTATCTCGTTACCAAATTCCTGATTTCTCATAACAATATAACCTGAAATATATATATTTTCCGGCTCGAGTAAGAGTGAAAAAGAGAGAGAGAGTGTTTGTTATTACCTTTATTAAAGAAAGCATCATATGGATGAACACTGTATCTGTACATACAGTACCTTTACACTGTAGTCCCTGTCGCAGCAGACCCCAGAGCAGAGAGCCACAGTGGTCGCAGAAGGTGAGAACTTTAAAGTTGTGGATGCTGAACTTGTGCGGCACGTTGACACTAAACCTCTGAGACCCGACAGGCTGTGAGAGACAGAAAAGGACAGTTTGAGCAACAAATCTGCAGGAGAATGGAAATCAGAGGGACGGTTTTTGAAATTAGCTAGAAAAATATTAGGGAATCTGAAGGTAGAACTCATAATTAAGTAAGTAGGTAAGTAAATTCTACACACTGGTCCTTTAAGAGGTAAACTGTTCCAGAGTTTAGGGGCAAAGACATCAGAGTGCTCAAATCCCCCTGAGCAAAAGTTTTTACTGCCAAATGTGCCAGTTATTCTCATCAGTGACCATTAGGTGAAGACTGGGGTTGTACTGGAAAGTGAGTGTTCACCTCACAGTACTTCCCAGTAAGATTAATCAGGCCAAATGGAAACTAATGATTGTAATTAGAAATTGCATGATGTGTGGTCTGGACTGAGCTACAGGTGTAACAATGTGTAAAAATATTTGGTTTGTTACACATTGCAAGAACACTTCTGTTAGCTTCCTGTAAAGCATGTAAACAGCACATTTTATCTTCCAGAAAAGGTCAGAATCAACAATCAATCCACACTGTGTTGTATCTAATAAAAAACTGCCTGCTGTCGTTGATTCATACCTCCCCGACTGTGTCCTCCTGCTTCTTCATCCCTGCACACTTGGTAATGATCAGCTCATGGCAGCGCTTATGGACCACACAGGTGCACACTGGAGGAGGAACGCGCGCACACACACACACACACACACGGACATATGAAACACATTTGCAGGGGAATTTTGTGTGTTTTAAGTGCCTCCAGTTGTTAATATTGCCAAACATAAATTAAGATGAAGACACATTGGACTAGAGGAATGTAAAGACACAAGTAAAGACAACCCTACCTTGGCACTGGTAGCCCTGCTTTCCTAAGACGCCCCTGAAGGTCAGAGAGAGACAGAGAAAGTGTGAGAAAACAAACTTAACTCAGCGTGTTGTACCCATAATCAAGATGTGATTAGACCTGCAACCATTAGTTGATTAATCAATTAGTAAATTGCCAGAAATTAATTGGCAACTATTTTAATAATTAATGAATTGTTTAAGTCCTTTTTTAAGCAAAAATGTGAAACATTCTTTTGCTTTTCTCTGTTTTCTAACCCAGTTAAACTGAATATATTTTGGTTTTGTTCAGACAGACAAAACAAAATGACAAGATGTCATCAACAAGATGTCATCTCCTGGGAAATAGTAAAAATGTGAACCGTTGTCACCAGCACAGGATGATGAGGCGCTGCCTGTTACTAAAAGCAGGTGAAATATTTATATGTTGCTCTGGTTCTGTTGTTATCAGAGTATTATTCTCTAAACAGAATGAAGCTTTGCTAGAAAAACCCTTTTGGCTTTCATCCAGAACTGTATTAGTTTATTAAAAGTTATGTTTTTGTGCCAATTACTGTGGCAGCTTGGAAGCGTACCCATAAACATAAAAAAATGTCTTCATTATCAGTTTCTTCTGAAAGAATTATCTCTGCACAAGTCTTAATCTAAAGGTTTAGTGGAAATAAAATTAAGATTATAAACTAAAACAGGAGCAGCAGCTTGGCTCAGAGGTAGGGAGGCTCGCTAGTAACTAAAAGCTGTTGTTTCCATCACTAACGCCAGCATGGCGTCAGTGTTAAGTACAGCTGCAACAACTCGTCGATTAATCGATCAACAGAAAATGAATCTATTTTGATAATCATTTAATCGTTTTGAGTCATTTTTTAAAAGAAAAATTCTCTGGTTTCATCTTCTCAAATGTGAACATTTTGTCTTTAGTTTTCTATGATAGTAAAGTGAATATATTTGGGTTGTGGACTGTTGGTCGGGTGTTTGAGCTTTGGGGAAGAGCGATCAACATGTTTCAATATTTTCTGGCATTTACAGACAAATTGATTCATTAATTCACTGAAAAAATAATTGGAAGATTAATGAAAATAATAAAAATAATTGTTAGTTGCCGCCCTAGATATGATGTTGTGAGATAGAAGAGAATATAAACAACAAAAGTGTTTCATTTATTATTAAAGACAGATAAATTAAAGATCAATCATATAGTCAATCATAGTGATTTTCAGTCTTTTAAATGTACAACTATTGAACAATATATGACAAACAACCTCAAAGTTTTACATTAAAGTCTAGTTTATTTCTCTCTGAATTTTTTTGTGGTTACTGCAAGACATACCTGCTGCCCACCATGAAAAATTAAACAGACACTACAAATGTTTTGCTCCCCTGTGTGGTGCAGTATTCATTCACCACAGAAACACAGAACACTGGACGACTTTATCAAACACAGTTTCCTTGTGATTCTGATTACAGATCAAAGGTTCTTTCAGCTGAAAGAGAGCAGAGCACCGGGGCCACATGGTTTCCATGTGAGTGATGCTAACACAGTTATTGGGATGGAAACAAACACAGCTGGCTTTGTTTATTACTCCACACTTCACAGCATTCACTGTGTTTACATGTAAACAGGACGCCAGGTTAGCGGTAGAAATAATGTTAATAACACATTAACATGCACTGCAGGAAACTGAGCTTACATGCAGCTTTTTCAGGCTGCAGCATCATATATTAATAATGCACTTGTTTTTGAGTGTGTGTGTGTGTAATAATTATCGTAAGGGGTGCAGGTCCTCACCAGATGAAGTCCCTGCAGTGGGAGCAGTAGGTGGGCTGTCTCAGGTAGGTGGCCATGAACTTGTGTCCGTTGACCTGGTGGACTCTCCGGCGGACGGCACCCTGACGCTTCCTGGGACGCATCCGCTGTCGAAACACGCGCTCCTCATTCTCGCTGGAGACCGGCGCATCTAAAATACACATAATTATACACTTCAGTATACATTCAGTAGTCATAGAAATATTACGGTTAGCTATAGCTGCATTTGAAATATATATATTTATTTCATTTTAAAAACCTCAAACTACTCAAACTTTCTGTTATTTTTTTATGTTTGCGTTTTAAGATGAAGAACCATCATGGAGATAAATGAACACATGCACTGGTGAGTCAATCAGACTCAGTCTCCCTCAGCAAGGAAAATCTGCACTTACATCATGTAGCCACTAGATGGCGGTGACACTGTGTGGCTGAAGCTGAAAGTATGGGGTCATCTTCAGTGATAAATCAAACACTCGGCTCTTTTTCACACAGTCAGTCACAGCGGCTGCTTGTGTCTCTCCTGCTCTTTCTGTTTAATTAAGGAGGGTTTTCCCGGAGGAACAGCAAAGAGTTTCAATTACTGTCTAACCCTGTGTTCATTACGCACACACACTACCTGGGGCGAGCGAGTGAGAGAGAAAAAAGAGAGAGAGAAGGAAGGGTGACTTTAGAGTAAGGTAAATTATAAAGAGTAAAGGGGTTGAGAGCAGAGAGACAGTCTTGGATGAAGGAATATATTTTGAAGGAGACATAAGAGAAATAAATACACAGATGTGAGCACACACACACACACACACACACATACGCAGGGAAGAAAAGCTCACCCTTTTTGACAACAAAGCCTAACTTTACTTTTAACATTAACAAACGGAGAGAAATGTCCTCCCCTCGTCCTAAACTGGTCCTAAATCGATACTACAGTACTTCCTTGTTTAATGAATGAAGCGGTACACAAGATGAAGCAGCAGCAGTGTCTGTGTTTGATCAATCAACAACTGTCATCCGTGCAAACTCCACCCTCAAAGTTCCTGTACTTTTGGAAAGTACTACCCCAGGGACTTTTCCCTGGAACTTCATTTAGACCCTGGTCCCTCCTGTGGAAACGCAGGTAGAGGAACTGAGTTCCCTCAAAAGGTTCTTTGTCCCTGGGGAAAGTTCCTGCGGTCGAAACGCAGGTTATGACTCGAATTTTTAGTACCAAAATTTTCCAGTAAACTAATTTACCTAAAGCTCTCAGTGGCTGCTGAGTGTTTTAGTTAACTGTTGTTGTAAGTGGACCATATAACTCTGACTGCAAGCAACACAAATCTAATCTGTGATAGATAAACACTATAAAACACACTCACCAAATTAGATACTGTTAGAGAAAGTGCTCTGTCTAATTAGATTTTTTTGAAAAGAAAACAAAGAGTGCAGACGGTGAAATATTGTTTGTAGACATGTTAAAGAAACGTTTACTGCTGTAACGGTCGTCATGGTGACACATCTTCAAGATGAGTGAAGAATCCTAAAGTCCCGCTCCACTCAAAAATGTGTTTGGAGCCAATCGTGGTCCAGTATGCAATTTACACAAGTGTGATGTGGAAACTTGAAGCCTGCAGTGCACAAACACTGAGAAGTAGGAGACATCTGGTGTCCAGCAGTTCAACTTTTGAAATGAAAAATATCTGCATATTATTAAATTATTCATACATATTAGATGTCTTTTTAAAGAGTTCAAGGAGATAATTGAAGTTTTTTGTGGAAAAATTACTTTAGACACAAATTATTATTCATAAACATCTTAAAACACATTTAGAGGTGATTTTTAAATATTACAGATTATAACGTGATGATTTGCGGGGTGGTGATATGGCAAAAAAAAAGACTTCAAAGCAATTATCAGAGAATTAACTCAATATTTTCGGGGAAATATGCTATATTAATAATGTTATTCATTATTCAAAGATAACATAATGAAAAGTTAAAGGGTCATATATATTAATAAAGGGTCATAATATAAAGGGTCACATATTTTAATCACCTACCATTTTTACATTGGTTGAAGTGACCCTTTAACTTGTGTTCCTCTCATTAATTTCCAGTTGTTTTAAGTATTTTAATATAATGAAATCCCATTATAATGAAGAAAATCATGTATTTAATATCTTTTGATGTGGTGAATTTTGGTCAAATTAAGTTTGACTTGAGAACAATATCTCAATATGGACATTTTGTTCCAACTCTAACAGACACAATAAATGACAAATGTAATTATTACCTGGCACTACATGAAATATATGTATATTGTTAGTTTCACCAAACATCAGATACATTTTGCAGAGATTTAACTCACAGTGTTAACCTGAAAAAGTAATTTTCAAATCAAATCTTTTGACATAATCGGTTCACATTTTTTCACCAATTTTGGTGACCCACTGATCTTTCCCTTCTGTCATGTTAAAACAACAACTTGTACCCATAATGTATCATAATCAAACGTTAACTTTACTGAGCACATTCATGCTCCCCAAAGGATGAACTCTTCCTATTTCAGATGCTCAACGAGCTTTCCTGCACCTTCAGGTCATTTTGTAGCTCTGCATCTGTTAGGACTCCTCATACATTCCTTCCTCCCTGTCATGTTCTGCCTGTCTTCAGTCTTACTCCTCCAACCCCTTTGCTATACGCCATCACCATCACCTAGCAACTGACGGCTGCTGCCTAGCAACAGTGTTAGACATAGTGTTGCACATTGAGGAGGTTTCAGAGGGTCGGGGGGTCTGTGACAGACATGTTGCTCCTCTGTGATGTCCTTACCACCACCCCAAAAGTAAAATATCAAAGAGCTTAGTGCCACACCAGTGTTTCTGTAACAAGTTACAATGAGTGACACAGTTCATAATGAACACATTCACCTCTTTTAATCTATAAAAGCACCAAAAAGACTTTAGGTCCTGCTGGCAGACCCTCAAGGCTGCAGTGTTTATTACACTCAACAGTACTAAAGTGACGGACAAGTGATGAGAAATGATTGAGAACCGGTTACAGTTCATAACCGGTTCCAAAATGTCCAATCCATCAGAATCATATGCCTCCAAGCTTATCAGTTCCTCTTATTGATGCCCAGGCATGTGATGTTGACAGAACGAAAAAGGTGGAACTCAACTGCGAGGGCAGTGCAGTCTAGGGACTGTCTGCAGCGGGCGCACGCCAGAGTTATCTTGTAATTAATCTTCAAAAAAGGCAGCAGTTGCGAGTATTTTTTGATTTAATGAGTAAACCTTTGTGACTAACGTGAAGTATACTGTGAATTTTCCCACGCCGTCACTCAGAGAGTAACGTTAGCAGAGGAGCAGCGATCAGCAGTAACAAACGATACCGGCTGACCAACACACACTGCAGCATTAAACAACTTAAACCAACTCTGAGGTGAAGAAAGAGAAAAGTCTGTTTCACGTCAGAAACCCTGCGCCCACTCAGCGTCTTGTTGTCGTACAGGCAGGAGACTGTGCGATGCTTTCAAATTAATTAATTCATTAACTAATGCAGTTAACTTTTGGTTGCGGACCATTTACCTTATCTACCAGATATGTTTCATATCCTCACCAGCACGCAAGCTCATTGATAAACAATTGAGATAAAATAGTTGTGTGACACTGAAACCCTGTGTAGGCCTACTTTTTTCCACACAGAAAATTGATCAGGAATCAACAAGGGAATCAATAAAGAAACGGACCGATAAGCAAAATCAATAATGGCATTGGTATCAATAAAATGTTAACTCCCCATCCCTAGTGCTGCCTAATAACAATACTTATTGGGACTGTCAATACTCTTCCATTATTGAGTTTAAACAGATGCAGTTTGCTTTCTACATTAAACTAAAAATCTGATGAGTGTTACCTTAACTTAAACCTGCATTAACTGATTTTTTTGCCCACTTGGGGGCAGCAGTAACAAGTAGCGAACACAACACTGACATATCAGCTTTTAAGTTGATATGTTGAACTTGTTGGCAAACAGTTGCTTATTTCCACATCCAGCAGTTACGGAGCAACATTATCATTCATTTGGAGTCGTGTTTGTGTCCATGTGATGAATAAAAAGTCCAATATTCACTCTCTTTTAGCTGTTTTTGCTCTCTACCAACTCCTAAATATCTGGCTCTTTAGCTGCTAAATGCTCCACTATGTTCACCAGCTAGTCTACAGCTAACTGTGTCTGTTTGCTGTTTGGTGCTGAGCAGGTAGTGTACAGTGGCTCTTTACAGCTTTATCAGCTGCCTGCTGCGGCCAAAAACGAGACTACGAGAGTGAACCAAGCCAACAGTCACTGATAATTCTCTTTAGGTTCATCAATACAAGCCACACACATCACATTACACACTGTCAGTTCATAGCCGCTATTATATAGCCGCTTTAACTCGTCATGAGATACTTTCCAACATATTGTACTTGAACCATAGGGGAGTTGAATGGGCTGCATTAATGGTGGCACAGTGGTTCCTTTGCTCAGGAAACCCTGCTCATGTTAGCCTGCCAGCTATAATCACAGACACATAAAGGAAAGAACACCATTACCTATTCTGGCAACGCTCACAAACACATCATCATTAGCAGCTCTACACCTGTACAAAAAAAATGTATCCAACAGCAGGCAAACTTCATCCATTTCCCGATGCTTATGCAGGATGCAGTGGCAGCACGCTAAGCAAGGTAGCACAGATGTCCTTCTACTACTACTTAATGACTACTTGGCTTCTACCTTCAGCTCTTCCTGGGGTATTTCGAGGCATTCTCAGTCTAGATGGGATATACAGTATAAACCCTACAGAGAGAGTATTCTGCATGCTATGGGGTTTCCTCCCGATTACACATGGCCAGAATACCTCCACAGGGAGGCGCTCAGGGGGCATCCTGATCCAATATCCAAACCATGTTAACTGGCTCTTTAAAACATTTAAGGAGCAGCGGTTCTGCTCCGAGCTCCTTCCAGATGTCTGAGCTCCTCACCCTCAAACTGAAAAGACCCACCGCTTATAATAAAGGAATGATATTCAAATACAGACAGCAGCACCGGGAGCTTATTGCTGTTTTGATCCAGAACAGTCAGGAACTGGTACCAATTTCAGACCAGTCCTCATTCAGTACACATTCCTACAGACAATATCGCCAAACATACTGCCCCATTTTTACAGCGTGTTCAGAGTGAATGGGAAGTTAATTATAAAGGCAGCTGTATTACTCACAAAATAAATAGAAAGATGCCGGTACAAGCAAAAGACAATGACTGGCTCCATGTGGTGCAAACTGAGGAGAAGACAGAAAATGTTTGTGTGAGTTGAAAATGACTCAACTATTATGTCTATTTGCAACAGATTTGCCTTCCTGCCGAGGGCGGCGTCATTTTTTCCAGACCAGTGTAACCACACCTTGTTTCTAGGGCTGCAATAACAATTACTGTCATTATCGATGAATCTGTTGATTTTTTATTTTTACATGAATCAATTAGTCATTTGATCTACAAAATGTCAGAAAATGGTGAAAAATGTCAATCAGTGTTTCCCAAAGCCCAAGACGTCTTCCTCAAATGCCAACAGTCCACAACTCAAAGATATTCAGTTTACTATCATAGAAAACTAAAGAAATCAGAAAATATTCACGTTTGAGAAGCTGAAACCAGAGAATTTGGTCATTTTTCTCTTAAAAATGACTCAGCCAAGCTGCTGCTCCTGTTTTGGTATATAATCTTAATTTTATTTCCACCTTTAGCTTAAGACTTGTCCAGACTTGTCTTTAGCTGACTGCATTTCGCTGTCATTTATGGTTGCCGACTCGCTGCTTCTCTCCTCTTCTCTGCTCTTTCTCCCCCCGTGTGTGTGCAGCGCAGCAGAGGAGAGACAGCGGTGGAGATTTGGTGAACTACACTTGTTACGTTACTGTAAGTGCAATAAAACCTTCGCGAGTAAAAAGCAAAGAAGAGTCATTTATTAATGTAATCCGCGCAAAAGATGGACACACTCAAAATATTGCCTTAACAGAGTGATTTGCGTCACAATGAAATAAACGATAGAACATATTATCAAGCAATAGACGTTTTTCTCTCTTCAGACAATATATATCGTCATATCACACAGCCCGACTCCAAAGAGATATTTCTGTCAGAATAAGCCGTTTATTGAGTCATTTTTTTATTTTTATTTGTACACTTCCAAGCTGTTACAGTAATAGACACAAATAATTAACTTTCAATAAACTAATACTGTTAGTTTTCTAACAAAGCTTCATTATGTTTAGAGAATAATACTCTCACAGCTGATAACAACTGAGCCAGAGCAACATATAAATATTTCACCTGCTTTTAGCAACAGGCAGCGCCTTATCATCAACAGTGCTTTGTGTGTGTGCGCGTGTGTGTGTGTGTGTGCATGAAAGCTAATAGGTTGATTGTAGCTCTCAGGCCTGACAGTTCACCCGTGTGTTCTCTGCTATGCAAACACATTTAAGTAATGACTGCAATTTCAGCTGCTCACACACGCGGGTACATAAACATACTGTTCAGACAGACAATGCAAAGTGAGTGAGCAGAGTGAAACAGAAAAAAAAGATAATTAAAGAATAGATTTATAACAGAGAGAAAGAAAATGGTTATTTCCTGCTGAAAGTCCTTGTCCTAATGTCCTAATGACACCTCTTTGTCACTCTGTACTGCCCTCTCTCTCTCTCGCTCTCTCTCTTTCGATGATGTAACTGGTCCATTAGAGAACACTCCACTTTACTAATCAATTTATCACCCTCCTCCCCCCTCTCTCGACCTCTGGTTAACTCCCTCTCTGTCTTTCTCTTCTTCCATTCTGTCATGTCTCTAACACACAATCTGGTGCACAAGCGCACACACACACACACATATTACACGGATGCACAAACACTAACATTTCTGGTAAACATTGACTCTGTCATCTCTTGAGTGGGGGAATAAAATCTGATAGCTACTTTATCCTGAGAGATGGTGGAAAAGTCATTCACATCTGGTGAAGTGAAAAAACAGCTTTGTTGTTCTGGTTTAAAGTTCAGTCTTTCCTTATGAAGTATCAAATTGTGTTTCTGGAGAAAAGGAGGGGAGGATGTATGTCTGTAAAGCGGACAAAAAGCACAAAATAAGCACAAACTGGAATCCAAATTATATGGTAGAAATGGTGCTAATGTACACGGTATGTTGCTGATCAGATCTGTTCTTTGCTCTGCATTAGTGCCTCGTAATCAAGATTCCTTTTCTTAATTTAAGGGTTTGAAGTGTTAAGCAACTCCTTCTGTAATGTTTTTGTGCTCCCATTCCCAAAGATCACTTATGTTTATTCATTTTGTCATATTTTATAAAGAAACTAATAAACCAAATATGATGAAGGCAAAAGCCAAAGAAAACATGATGAGGGATTTTGTGATTTTTTTTTTGATTAAAAGGAAAAATAAATAAATAAGGACAATGTTATGGCTGCTAACACTCTGAATCCATCAAGGAAAGTGTCTCATACCTCAGTTGAGTAAATGGCAGTAAATGGAAAATGACACTAGATGGCAGAGTATCTTTAAAGCTAGTTGTACCAAATCTTAAAAGAAGTAGAATATCTAGACATTAGAGTTTCACAGTTAACATTGTATTAGTCTTCTCCATGAACACAGCAGTGCCTTCAGTGCTGGATTTAACTTGGTGAATGTTGAAGCATCAGAGCAGCAACAGACATATTTGTCAAATACTTTCATGCCTGTTGTATGTTTATACACTTTCTCTCACTCACTTTGTGATAACGAGCTACACTTCTTGCATCAAGCAGATTTGCACTACATGACTTTGTAGGATCAAAAGAGGCTCATTTGTTAACTGTGAGTCTTTCTTCATGCTACTCCATGTTGTCTCACATTTTCAAGCAAGTACACGAGCTACAGTGGGATCCACCGTACTGTATCTGCAAGGGCTTTTTTGATTAATAGCTTGGCCCAGTTAACAATACACAGTCAAATGTGCCAAAATGTATTGTTAACCAGGCCAAACATCAGAAAACAGTTGAAACTACCCATTACAATTTTCTAAAGCCCACAGTGATGTCATCAAGTTTTGTCCAACCAACAGTCCAAAACCCCAAAATAATCAATTTAATGTAATGCTAGACAAATAAAAGCAGCATATTTTCATATTTGAGAAGCTTAAAAAAAGAGAATGTTTGGATTTTTTACTTGGATTTAAACAATTATTCAACTATCAAAATAGCCGATTAGTTTAAGGTCAATGAGCTAATTTAGTTAACGGTGCAGCTCTAGTATCTACGCAGCCCTGCCACAAAGGCACAACACCTAGATGCAGAAACATAGTTTGGTTTTAACATGGTTCAGCACAACAACAAGGGCAGATTTTGTATTTTTGTTTGTAACTTTGGAACAGCATCTCACCAATCAAGTGCTACAGTAGTGAGGAATAAGATAAACTGTTTAAAAGTTGGTCGACCAAACTACAGTTGAAGCCACAGAGGATGTACAGTATGTACTGGGGCTGCACGATATTGAAAAAAAAAAAAAAACAGAGATTGCGATTTTTTCTGTGATATATATTGAAAAAATACAGGAAATGTCACCAGATACATGCAGTGTGTTGCACAGATATATAATTAACAGTCATAATTTTCATCATTTGCGTTGATCCTCTTCTAACAAAACAAACCCGCCTCCTACTTCTACCACACTTGGTTCAGCCCTCTGTCACCCCTCCAGAAATCAACTTGAACTCCAGTTTTGGTTACAGGAATCCGATTCTGACACCAGCATGGACAAGTGGAGAGTGAATATTTTGGAAAAACAACACGTGTTTCTTACATGTGCCACAGTTGTGTTATTTACATGTAATCTACCATTTCTAATGATGTTCAAATGTGTCCTTAATCTGCATGAGCGAAGATAAACAGGTCTTGCAGCACGGCTGAGGATGATAAAACTCTCAAACTCAAGCAACAAACAGATTTATCTATATGCTGGCAAGATGTAAGTACAGATAGATCTGGATACTGCAAGTTTTGCGTGTTGTGTGTGTTAAGCATCTCTTACATTAGGGCACGGACCAGCCCTGTGACAGTAACTGTTTAACTTTTAACCAGCACCGGGACGAGGCGCCGCTGATAACGATAATACACGCACTCAAAAGTCGTCTCACGTAACTGAACGTCTGCCTCCAGCATTCAGGCGACATTATCTGTGACAGTAGCCGCGTTGCCTGCTTGTTTACAGGCAGGCGGTACACAGACTCTGCATGCACAGCGATCAGTTTGTTATGTGCTCTGGTGAAGGAGTGCACTTCATCAGTTTATCAAACAACCAAATGAGGCGACTTGTGCGGCCTGCTTTGGTTGTTTGATAAATTGATGAAGTGCACCTCTTCACCAGAGCACACTGGGAACTGATCAAACTCTGTATCCAAGAACCCTTAAATCGGACTAAATTATGTAATATCAGACCGACTTTTTATTTAGATTAGTCATGGAAAATGAGAACCTGTTGTATCAAGCAGCAAAAAAGTTGTAGCATGACATGTTTGAGTAAAGTTTGCCTTATTTGACATTGCACATCCTGAAATGGGACTATTGCACATGTGCACATCGCGATGTCGATGCTGAAACAATATATCGTGCAGCCCTAGTATGTACTGTAAATGTCTTCTAATGTTGAGTAACAAACAGGAGACAGACAGACAGTGAGTCTGTTCCTCCTGTATAAACACCTCCTTCTCTGTCTCTGTTCCTTGGAAGTCTCTGACAGGTGATCTCTCCCTCTCTCTCTCTCTCTCTCTCTCTCTCTCTCTCTCTCTCTCTCTCTGAGTTTGTGTTAATGCTTCCTTCACATTTCCACACCTATCCTACAAATCTGACTCACACCAAGGATTAGACATGCAGGGACACAGCTATTGTGTGTTTGCGTGTCTGTATGTTCTCCTGTCTCACCTTCGGTCATCACTGTTCTTGTTGTATAACACTGGACGTCTTCATGCTGCCATGAAATAAATAACTATAAACTGAGCTGCTGGCAGGTCTGCCACTTTGAATAATCAACAGCCTTTTATAGTTTAGTTTAGTTTATTTAACAATAAGAGAGAGGATCTCACATCACACATATCTGCACAATTTCAAGGATAACACAATCCATAACACAGTCCAAGACTTATATATATATAAGAATTACATAATGCATACAAATGAGTTTAGATGATGAGCTTACACTTCATCATCTTCAAGTCATGGACAGACAGCGTGCCGCTAACAGGGATTTTGAAGAGCAACAACCAAATCAGCATCTAACTGGATCGATTAGAAGGTACATTAATATGCTGTGTAATGTAGCTGAGAAGCTAATTGGCTATTTAGCCTCCTAACTGACATTAGCAATGCACTTTTCCCCAGTAAATGTCTGTTAATTGGCTCCTTCAACAAGCTAAGCTGCAGGACAAGACGTGTGTTCAAGTTTGAGAGTTAGATAAGGAGACTTTTAGCAGGAAATCTAATGTGGGTTGATGTTCAGAGTCTGTGGCTCTTGTGTTGTGTAGCAAGAAGCTGTCAGGCTCAATGTGACCATCTGCTCTGCCTTTGATAGAACGCCACGTTACTGTTTTATGCAAGATTTTATTTGGGCGATATGGCAAAAAATATGATCGCAATAATTGTTTTTCCATATTGATCAATCACATCATCGATATTTATCACGATATATAATTTGATAATGCTGTCATTATCAGTATCCTGATAATGACAGAAGCCTGAAGAGGGTTTAGAAAAATAGAATAACAGAATGTAAACATTTAACTTTGCAAACATGCTTTATCTGCCCAAATAAACAATACAACTTATCTTGCCTTGTAACTTAAAATAATGTAAATAAAACTAAAAGCATTCAAGTGAATGGGGAAGTGGTCTCAGACTTTTGGACCCTACTGTAAATATATAAAAACCTCTTCATTTATCTTACTGACTACATTATTTTCTGTACTTAGTTCACATGTCACTAGATTTTATGAAACAACACTAATGTTAGTGGGTAACTAGCCTTACGTTGCTACTCTGTTTACTTAGCTTTGTACTTAGCCTAGCTTAGCAGTTAGCTTTGTAAATCTACATTAAAAGCAGCCTCATTAAAACAATGATGTGTGATGACTGTTCTGCAGTTGCAGACAGGATGTCTCTACTAGAGAGAAGTGTCCCTGAGTTAGAGCAGCTTTTTTCAGCTAGGGCTCATTTTTATCCTCTTTTCCAGAGGACGTCCACTGTCTTCCCCGGTAGCTCAAACAATGCTTTGCGGTAAGAAATGGGCGTGTACATTTATTTCTGCTGTGTGATAGGCTGTTAGATCTATCCATATCGAGTTAAAAATGTCCTAAGTTTATCATCGTAATCGACATAACTTTTATTGCAATCGCATATCAAGATAGTTTTATTGCCCAGCCCTAATTTGCTGTATGGAAATAAGGACTCCAGCTTCGTGAGTGGATAACTAACAGTATTCTGCTGAATTAATGTAAGACTAAGGGCCATCATGAAACCAAAGAATTTAAAATATAAACTTCTCTCTTTGGTTTCTGATTTTTTCAAAAAGGAGAACACAGGACAAGTGATTTACAGAGCAGATAAGTTGCTGTAGTAGACAAAAAAGGCAGTTTAATTTCAGTTGGACTAAGTGTTTTTCCCAGACCACAAACAGATCAAATAGTCAACAGTGTTTCCCCTATAATTGTACAGGCCTGGCGGGCTGCCAGACCAACGAGAATCCCCGCTAGGCCAAAAAAAAACTTTTTTTAATGCCAAAAATAACACCAAATATCTATTCATTTGGAAATCATTTGCATTTGGGAGCCTCTGTGCAGCGCTGTTCCGAAACGTGAGTCAACCTCTGTGTCATTGCCTGGGAAACTCTTGGTAGCGTAACTCCTTTAAGGAATTGAGCAGTATGTAATGTGTGTGAGAGAGCGAGCGGCAGAAAAGTGAGCAGGAGTAAGGTGTCAATCTGGCAGTAAATGTACAGTACAGGCTACAGTGTGTCAGTTAATAAACGCTGCAGCTTCTCAAGACCAAGTCTCATCTGTTGTTTCCTCAACTGCTGGAAAAGTGAAGGGGGTTAGCCCCAAAAGACCTGACGACGCCAAACAGTATCTGTCTAATAAGGCCAGTATCTGTGTATGAGATCACCACATGAGGTATAATACTCCTCAGCTTTCTGTAACATCTTTGATTTTCAGTGAAAATGGAGCGACTTCCAGGAGGAGATTACAGCTCAAGACTTTCTCTCAACACAATGTCTCACATCATAAATAATGAGGCAATCTTACAGTGTCAAACACTGAACTTTCTGTCATTATTAAACTTCTACTGAAAAGCACTTATTGCATGACATCATGTCTTTCATTACTTTACTGGAGTAATAACCACAAATGCACAGGAAGCCTGCAATGTCTATTTCCTGATGTAATTGTGTTGATTACATGTGGGCGACTTCACTAACTCACAGTCTGTCATAGACACACATTAAGTAAAAGAGAAAGTTTGAAAGTTTAAGTTGTTTTTTTAAAGGATTGATGATGCTTGTACCATTGAGCCCACTTCAGGAGAGTATGACAACATTCTTAAAATTAATTTGAAGGTGACTGATTTGAGATATAAAGATCTAAAAAGAGGAAGAGGAAGCAGACAAGTGTTGCTTTTACTTTTACAAAGCTGTTACTTTGCAAATACATGCACACACACGCACACACACACACACACACACATCCATGGCACACAGTACATCAGAGAGAAAGCAGCTGTAATGAGACCCTTGTACACTGTATATGAGTTTTTATGTAAATTATGTCTAAATCTGTAATTTCTTATAAGCATACGTACACATATATACGATGCATTTTTCATATTTCTGTTATTGCTTAATCAACAATTGGTGTATTTTTGTATATCATCATGTCTTATTATGATGTATTCATAAGTTTTCTCGTGAGTCCATTTTTTTAAATTGACCTTGTCATCAGGATATATTCTCAACTGCTGTTTTGAAGGTGGGCAGTGACCTTTGACCCTCTGCTTTTGAGCCAACGTATATTATATATATTTTTGAGATTTTCCAAATTGATTAATCTGCTGATTGTTTTTATTCAATTAAGCAATTAATTGTTTGACATCAGAAAACAGGGGGGAACAAAAATCACTTTACAAGAACCCAATTTAATGTCATCACGTCTTGTTTTGTCCGAACAAAAGTCAAAAACCTAAAGCTGTAAAACCAGATATTCAGTTTACTATAATGTTAAGACAAGGAAAAGCAGCAATTTATCACAACTGAGAAGCTAGAGCCATCAAATGTTTGGCTTTTTTGCTTGCTACTTAAAAGATCAAGTGATTAACAAAGTAGCTGCAGATTAATTGCTGCAGCACTAGTTTTAGTAATACTCATTTGCATTAATAGGTGATTTATCATATGGCAAGAAGTGAGTATCAGTGGTTGGCAGTTTGGGGAGCAAAGGTCTCAGTATGTTTGAAGCGAACTAGGTTATGCAAAATAATAACAACAAACTTTATTTGTTGCAATGTGCTTCACAAAATACAATACCATAAAATATAGGTTCAAAGATAGCGAACATAGAGAAATAAAACAAAGCATTTAAAAGAACATTCACAGAAAATGCAACAAAAACAAGGATTTCAAGAAGTGGTCAAACATAGAGAGATAAAACAAAATATTAAAAGAACAACATAAAAACATTTGACTAGACATTATAGAAATATTATGCAAATGCCAGCATGTACAGGTGGGTTTTAAAAGCTTTTTAAACCGAGGCTGACTCAGCTGATGTGATACTGAGGGGAGTTTGTTCCACAGTGTTGGAGCTAAAACAGTCAAAGCATGATCCTCCTTTGTTTTAAGCTTGGACTGTGGACCTTTTAACAACATTTGGTTGTCTGATCTGAGGAGTCTCAGTGCAGAATAAGGGGTTAGGAGTCAGACCATGTAGGGATTTAAAAGTAATCAATAGAATCTTAAATTGAATTCTGTGAGGAATGGGGAGCTGGTGTAATTCCCTACATCGATTGTTTGTTAGAAGTCTTTCATTTTGCACCAACTGTAGACGGGCAACTGCTGCATTGTTTAGGCAAGTAAATAATGAATTGCAGTAGTCCGGGCAGGAGAAAATGAGGGTGTGGATAAGCTGCACTGGTTGGACATGTTGCAAAAGGGAAAGGTGTTTATAGCTGTTGTGAATATCCTGCATCACACTGCCCTTCCTCATCTCTTTTGCATGTCTTTGAAGTCTCGATGAGTTGTACAAATGAAGATAACAAGGTGCACTTTCAGACACTCTCTCCTAAAAAGCTCTCATGGTGTTGCTCTAAATTATACAGTATATAGATGAAAAGTGACAAGAGCATTAGCTTACTTTCTCATGGGTGTTTGCTGAACAGTCTATTTTGTAAAGGTGTGCCTCACACCTCCTTATATATTAATGATATAAAACACGGCTGTAACGTAGATAAGATAAGAATGAGTATGACTGATTAGCTAAGATATGATCACTTCAAGTTAAACTTGCTCTTACGATGAAGAAAAGCCACAAACTCTCTAGAAATGGTTTATACTTCTGTCTCATTTGTGTTGATATCACTGTAAACAGCACGTAATCCTTTCATCCATCATTCCTGTAGGACGGATGTTTGTAATTCAGAGTGTCACGGGGTGTCATCTTTAATGGACATTTTTATCATTTTTACAACCTGGCTCCATGTTTTCATAGATTTTGCCATCATTCATATTGGTTATGATGATGACTGTTCATTCAAAGACTACCCTGCCGAAGGGCTGTGAACATTGCATTAAAAATTTAAGTGTGTCACACTGCAGGGAGGACTGATGATGTACCGGCCTGTTCAGACACGTAAAATACTTATAAAGAGATGGCTTCTTCAGTTGAAAGTGGAATGACATGCCTTAAGTATATGTACACATGTACTCCCTGTAAGGGGAAAATTACAGTACTTACTTGACACTGATACATCACTACTTTTGGAGTTGTAAGACTTGTTAGGAATATCTTACTGTAACAACACCTCAGCCTCATGTAAAAAATATATTTAAATGCCACTAATGATCTAAAAATCACTAAGAAACTATTCTACAGGTGTGATGTCTTTCTACCTTCACACAAAACTCTAGACAGACTGTTCTGAACACCCTGCGCAGGATTTTCCCCGGTCAAATCTCACGGCAGTGGTGTGTTTTTTATCTTTTTATATCTTTGATTACAGCAGCACTGGCACGCAGGAGTGAAAATAACAAGAAGTGGACTGAAAATATTAGCACGATGCTAGCACGGCTAAAAATAAGAAGGACTAAGTAGATAGCATATCAGTGGTAGTCTGCATGACTGAACAGACAAAAGCAAAAGCCTGCTGCCTCTTAGTAGTCTTCATCAGCAGATAATCCAAAGACATAAAATAACTGACCTGAACACTAAAAACAGGAGATTAGCACTTTAGACTGAAAGCTTCTGTGACGATTATACAACAACTCTTTAGTGTCAACGAGAGAAACAGAAAACTGAAAGCAGAGGATAACAGCAGGGAGCTTGTGTTAGATACAGTACATGTTAGCTGACCTTGGAAGGTCCGAGCTGAACCGGTGTCTGGCAAAAAAAAAAAAAAAAACAGGATTCTTACCTTCACTGGAAGATCCTGATAGGTCAATAACAACATACACCTTCCCCTCCGGCTCCAGATCAATCTGCAAAAAGAGAAGAATAGACGGAGGGAGGGTGGAGGGAGAGTCGAAGAGAGCAAAAAGGGGAAGAAACCAGGGAAATTGAGGAAAGAGACACAAGAAGAGAGTTAAGATTACAAACATAAGTAAAGAATCAGGTGTAACTGATCTTAACCTCTAGCTGTCTACAGTTAATTCAACAAGAGAAGAAGAGAATTATTAACAAAAGAGCATAATTTTAGGAAATATTAATGTCATATTATTTACCTTGTTCTTTGCTAATATATTTCATCATGAAGTAGATTTATAATGACCTCATCAGAGATCCCTAAAACCTCTGAAATTCTTCCTGTGCTGCATGTTTTGTTCCTCTGGCTCGTGTCCCAGTACTGTGCTGAGCGCCTTGTCATTTTAACCAAGATAAATTAATCCGTTGGCATCCAACAACTACAGCTCCAATAAGTCTTACACCAAGTGCTTTATTACACCAGTTGCACCACAGTATCAAAGTATTAGACACACTTAAAATATGCAGAAAAATCCAGTTCCATGTTTCAGATTTTTAGACAAACCAATGAAAGAAATAGATTGTCTGGATGATGCTGGTGAACTACAGGCTAACATGGAAAGATAGGCTGGACTTTTCTTTACGGAGAAAATCACAAATGACTGAAATTACTCTTTTTATTATCATCCATTTGGTCCAATAACATTTGGAAAGTCTCCAGTAGTAGTACTACCATAGAAGACTAAGAAAATATTCACATTTAAGAAGCTAGAATCAGATAATTCTTTCTTAAAAAATGACTCATAACGATTAATTTTCTGTCAATCGACTAATCGTTGAAACTCTAGTCTGGAGAAGCACGAAAAATATATTTCATTATTTTATTCTGCTCGGCCAGCAGAAGTCTTGGCTGCAGATGCTCTTTACCGGCTTAGCTGGAGAAGGACTCTGGTAATTTATTTTTATTTATTTATTTTATGGCCCAGGGCTAAGGCTGTTTACGTTGTCCACTCGCATATTTCAGATCAGATTCAGGCTTCAACATGTATGAACATGTTTGAGAAGTTCATATTTCATGTAAAGAACAAAAAGAAGAAGTGAAATCCTGCTACTACCTTTTGTTTACGTAGCCTCCGGAGCCGGCGCAAGACTGCTGAGGGGCAGCTTCCGGGAACTAACCAATCAGAACAGAGTGGGCTCATCGAGAGGGGGGTCTTAAAGAGACAGGAGCTAAAACGGCCTGTTTGAGACAGAGGCTGAACTGAGGGGCTGCATAAAGGGCCAGTAAGATAAATAAGGAGTTTTTTGCGCTGTAAATCATGCAAAGATTTTCCAGTAGAGCTCCAGAATATAAATATAGAGCTGGAAATGTGCATGATAGGTCGTCTTTAAGCCATCCACCCACTCACCAGCAACACAAACTTATTGCCAACCTGTGGGAAACTGTGTGATCGTAACATCCTGTTTGGCCGAAATCTCACTTTATCACTTGCAACACAGCGGTAACATGTCAGAGAAAGAAAGTTGGAGGAAAAAAAAAAAAAGCACACTGTGGTGTGTTGCTGACTTACAGTGAACTAGAAGTTGACACATATCCTGTCACACACCCACACATCATATATACGCATCACACAAACACAAACACACACACTTACCCTAACTCTACCATAACCATTACTTGCCTAAACTGAACCTTAACCACTGACCCAAAAATCAGCGTTTTACCAATTGGGGACACGGCTTTTTTCCCCAATTGGACGAGCCATCCCCAATTAACGGTCTTTGGCCTGAAATTTGTCCCTGAAAGTAGCATATGACACACACACACACACACACACACACACACACACAGGAGTCTGAAAGTGTTCAGGCCAGAGAGAAGCTCTGGGGAGGGAGGACAACTGCTGATCTGCAATATAAAGAGTGTCTGCACGTGTATGTGTGTATATACAGCAAAGTGTGTGTGTGTGTTCAATTGTATATTTCATCCCATGAAAGCAGGTAGCCATCAGTCGGGGGCTCACTGAGTTTCTACCAGCAGCTTATACTGTACTGCACCACCCACAGCGTCCATAATCCCCCCCCCCCCCCTGCACACACACTTCAACACACACACACACACATGCACGCGCACACACACACAGCGAACAGTACTAAGTGAAGACTTGTTGCAGTGAAGGCAAACAGGCGTGGGTTCAGTAATGTATACAGGAGAAGATGGAAAGCAGAGAGAGAGATGGGTGAGGGGGAGGACAGAGAAAGTTTGCTGGCTCGTTCCAATGCGAAAGTGCAGGGGCGGGAGGGGCGGAGGGGGGGGGGGGGGGGGGGACACCCTGTCTGATTACTTCTTCCTTGCTGTTGTTAACACACTCTCTCTACATATCCAGTGTTCGCTTGTTGCACTTTCTGGGGCTTAATGGATCTTCATCATCAAGTGGGGCAACAGCACTCTGAGAGCATTTTGAGGTTTAACAGGATAATTATTCTCATCCATCTGCCTTTTCTACAAGAAGGAACGGAAGGAAGGAAGTCATTGTGGCAGATGGACAGATGAGGGTGGCAGAATATTACCATGAACCTGGCAGAGGAGGGGGAAGCCCGTTTCTGTTGCCGGGATTTAATGAATTATAAACAACAACAACAACAAAAACTTTAATTGAAATTTGGGCTGTTTTTGTCGCTAAAGTCAGTCAAGGAAAGTGACAGCATTGTCTTTCTGTCAAAGTGTAGCTGTGTCGAGGATTTGATTAAAGAAGTGTTTTGAAAGGAGAAGATGCATATAAAAAGTAGGAGTGGAAAGACACTGACTAAAATTAGGTTCAATAAAACAATGTTTTGACACAGTGGTGAATAGTGGAGGAGTGCCGATTTACAGAGAACCCAGCAAGGTTCACTTTCTTTTAAACAGACAAAAAATCTGTTTATTTGACATTAACAGGTGATAACCGGATTGAAAATACAATTTACAGAACAAATTCTGTAAACTGCTTATTTATACTTAGAAAGCACATAATCAGCAGTTCACCCCTTTTTTCTCTTTACTTTCTATTACCAGAAAATTCACTGTAAATTGTGGTGACAATGACATAAAATCCAACTAAAAATTGTTTTAAATTGAATTACTTCTTTTCAAAAACCTGGGAAATCTTTGACGAAGCGTTCTACTGAAGGATATGTATTTATGTACCTTTTGGTTTCCAGGGTATGTTTGACATTTATATATACTGTATATGGTACTGGTGCTTTTTGTCTGTATGAATATTGTTCGATGAAAGTCTGATAACTGAAACTTTATTAATAAAGTGAACACAAGTGAGCAGGCAGCAGCAGTTTTTGGTTCTGTCGCAGTGAGTCAAAATCTATAAAAACTGAGAACAATGAACCTCAAATACGACAGTTTCTTTTGTGAGATGTGAGTGTACTTTCTTCCTAATATGTATGAAATGATTAATGTATTAGTTAATGGACAAAAAATCAATCAATGACAATATAGATCAGTGGTTGAGAGTTCAGAGTCATGAGATGATTAACAGAATCAGAAAGCAGCAAAATGTTGTTTTTCAGACAACAAAAATTCAAATACGTCAATCTAAGAAGGAAAAATGACTCTGCTCACAACTCAAAACTTAGCTTTAAGCCAAAGAGGTTTGAGTTGCTGCTTTTCAGTGTTTCACTGCAAATTTGATCACGTTATGTTTGTTGTCTTTTTGGAGAAACACAATAAATAATTTCACTGCAGCATTGGGGGCCTGTAGGTGCATTGTGCATTGTGCATTGTTTTTACCATTTCCCAGACTACTATATGTGTTAAATCAGTTTGTCAATTTATACAATTTATAGCTATGCCACATTTTCAGTTAACAGTAATGATTATGACATCACCAAGAACAGAAAAAAGTGGGCTGTGTGGACCCCAAACACACACACACACACACACACATGCACCACCTCCCTTCCTGTGAGGTCACAGTCGCCTGCTTACTGAGCGTACTCAGGCTCACAGGTGCAGATGTCACTAAATATAGAGCCGGCAAAGGAAGGAAAAGGCCCCTCTGTGTGTGTGTGTGTGTGTGTGTGTGTGTGTGTGTGTGTCCACTGCTTTTGTTGGCGTGTTAATTCTCAAACACATGGAGGATGTAGTGGACTAGTTTGACTCCTCCTCCCTGTTTATCTGTGCGCTGACGGCCATACGCACGCAGAGGTCAAAGGTCAGAGGAAGGGCATGCAGGAGCGATGCATTCTTTATCAGTGGAGGAAGAGGAAAGGTGTGTGTGTGTGTGTGTGTGTGTGTGTGTGTGTGTCAGTGTAGGTCCAGTGTTGTAAAAACATACAGTGCAGCATACGTGCAGTATGTTTTGATAACAAGTGGTGTCTTTATCACATCGCTCATCTTTATCAGTGATGTGTCAGATTCTCAGAGATTATTATTTATTACTCACTTTTTAATACACACTTCTCTTTTTATTTATTTTTTTATTTTGTCCTGTTAAGCTCACTTTTGCTTAGTGTAGTAAAATAAGTCCAGATATTTGATTGGATATCGCCAGACAAAATCGATATTGGACAACTGTGCAAAACATTGCAGAAGACAGAAAGAAACAAGATAATTTCCACAAAAACTAAAACACAAATATATTACAACTCCTAATACAATTATTATAAACAAAAAGAGACTAAGTTTGAATTTTAACCAACACAGCAGTCTAACATGTACAATACTTTATTACCTGACTCTTGGACTACTGCTATTATTTTCATTATCGATTAATCTGATTAATTCTTTTCTCAATTAATTGTTTTGTCTATAACATGTCAGAAAATAGTGAAAAAGCATCTTTAAATGACTTATTTTGTCTGAAATACAGTCCAAAACCCAAAGATGTTCAGTTTATTATAATGCATTAGAAAGAAAAGCATTAAATTGTCCCATTTGAGAAGCTAAAAGCAGCAACTTTTTTCTGTATTTTTGCTTAAAAAAAATGACAAAAACGATTATTCAATTATCCAAATAGTTGCCAATTTATTTTCTGTTGATCGACTGATTGATTAATCGCTGCAGCTCTACCTGACTCATTACTATTTGCTTGTTAAAGTTGATCAGGACATGCAGTGTAATTTTATGAAATATTAATAATACTCATAATAAAACTAAACAATATTCTGCATGTCTGCTGCTGCTGTTTCCAAAGATTTCTTTTGCAGGTCCAGGACAGCTAGTTCAAACATCACATGGTCTTCATCATGTGACAACCTGCTAATAATGTGCATAATTTGCTGAATATTTAACAGGGAGTCAAATTTAATTTATTTCCCTTTTTTGAGAACATCCTCAAACCGTACACTCGTTTATAGAGAAAATACACACACACACACACACACACACACACACACACAGGCAAATTAAATTGCAGGCTTTAACTCAATTGAGCAGGTTTCCCTCCATCCTGCCCCTCCGCCCTAATGCATCTGAAGCATGTTTGTGTGTGTGTGTGTGTGTGTGTGTTGGCCGTAATCGTGCAGCTGTAGGATGACAATCAGTCATTCTGCTCAATAGTGACATGTCATGATTATTTATCACAATTATACATTCAACTTTGTGGTAAAGATAAATGTATTGTACTTAAAAGGACAATAAACACACTGTCATGATCAAATGATAATATAACAGTTCACCTGTGAACAGGAAACACTTGATTTGGTCACCAGAAACTCAGCAGGATGCAAAACTTAACCTGATCAATTTAGGTTAATTAATAGGAAGCCAAAATTGTGATTGTGTCTAGTATGGATTTAACTGTGTGGCCTTACTGTGTGTTTGTGTGTGTGTGTGTGCATGAAGTCTCCTTGTGATTCTGACTGGCCCAAAAATAAAGGTCCTTCAGCAAGTGATGACTCCTGTCCACACCTGTCAACTCTGTCTACACACACACACACACACACACACACACACACACACACACACACACACACACACACACACACACACACACAGAGGCACATACCATACACAGGACACACACATAAACATACACACAGTCTGTCAAGGTTGAAGTGAAAGCACATGACATTGTTGAACTCTTGGCTCAGATCCACTCTAGGCACACTGTACACACACACACACACACACACAATCCTCTTACCATCTCTCCTCGTTTTAACACGTTTAAAATTCAGTATGTTAACATAAAAAAAAGTCAAATATTAACAAATAAATCATAATGCTCAGGACCTGTACTTGCACACACAGGCAGTGGAAAAACTTAAAACTTTGCTTAGAATTGTTTTAGGTTTATTCATGCTCATTAACATGTTTCTGTTAATTTATCAGGAGCTTTTCACACCAGAAGGACTCTGAAGGCCCAGATAGCTGTAGTTAAAATGAATGAAATGCTTCAACAAAGAAAATGATTATTTTTTCCTGAACATGGATATAAATAGATAATAAATAACATATCGGATAACAAAATATAGAACATAACACTGCTGTCTAACTACCGCTACACTACAACGACAGCAAGCAGCCCCAGTGGCTGTTCCCATTCGCTCACCACTGGCTCCAGTCAGCTGCTCGAGGCGGGGAAAGTGCGCGTGGTTTGCGTTAGTCATGATTATTATGTACAATGTGAAGTTTCAGCAGCGGCGTTCATCATTTATCATTTAGCTGCTGTTGAAAACTCCAACCGCCATATTCATACAGGACTCAAACATCTTGTCACCTCATCACTAGAGCTGCATTAGTCAATTTTTTATCGATTAGTTGTCAACTATTAAATTAATCGCCAATTTTGGTAACTGACCAATCATTTGGAGTAATTTTTTTAAGAAAAAAATACTAAAATTCTCTGGTTCCAGCTTCTTAAATGTGAATAGTATCTGGTTTCTTTAGTCCTCGAGACAAAACGAGACATTTGAGGACGCCACTTTGGGTTTTGGGAGACAGTGATTTTTCACCATTTTCTGACATTTCATAGACCAAACAACTAATCGATTAATCCAGAAAATAATCGACAGATTAATCGATAATGAAAATAATAGTTGCAGTCACAACGTACAGCTGTTGTCATCGACATCTTTATGTTCATGCAGTCAACAGAATGAGTATAATTTGTTTTCGGTTGGTGACTTTAGGGCTTAAATGTCCAGCAGTTACCATTAGCTCTTGTCAATCAGATTTGTCTTTTGAGACTTTTTTAAACCTTCAGTAAAGTCAATACTTTAACACTGTGAAGTTGTCAAACAAAACAAAAGAAAACATCACCAATGTAAACAGATCTGTGTATTTCTTTTGCAAATAATATGTAAAACCCCAGAAAATTGACC
This sequence comes from Scomberomorus guttatus, assembly GCA_038419695.1. NCBI lineage: Eukaryota > Metazoa > Chordata > Actinopteri > Scombriformes > Scombridae > Scomberomorus > Scomberomorus guttatus. Next base: position 3,026,609 of record CM076458.1, read on the forward strand.
TTTAAAGATATGTCACAGGCACCACCTGCATTATGTGTTAAGAGATGACAACAAATAACAGTTTTAACCTGCCTTCAGACTTTTCTGTTAAAACCATATGTCCATTCAACCTCACTATTTATTTACCAAACTGAAAGAAAAAATGAATTTCATGTTTCTTTTCTGTAGTTTTGATATCTCACTGTGGATGAAGTAGTGGAAAACAATGTGAAAATTAAAGCTGAAATCTACTAGAGGGATGGAGCCCTGTTTGACACATAAAGAGCCATTGAAACATTTTTATCAGCACTAGCATGGACGTGGTCAAAAAGAAAGAAAAGAATCAAAATGCCGAGACTGAGCTAAAAAAAAGCGAGCATGAGTGAGAGACACACAGAGACAAAGACAGAGAGAGAACAGGGAGGACATTGTGTTTCATCTGTTCGCAGTGACAGAGAGCACACGGCCTCTTTGGAGTGACACACTGCAGACCCCTCACACACACACACACACACACACACACACACACACACACAGAACTGCTATACTTCTGAGAACCCTCATTGGCATGCTGCCTCATTAAACCACATCCCTATCACCAAACCTTACTAGGGCTGGGTATCAATTAAAATGTAATCAATACTGGAGCTCATAAGATGTCTGACTGTCAATACAGACAGTAAAATGATACAAGTGCAGGAATTTTCCTTAAAATAGGCAAAAATATGATCTCAATCAAGAACTTAAAGGGAATGTAACATGCACATTTCCAGATATATATTTTCAGTCTGGGGCTCTACTGGAATATCTTTGCATGATTTACAGTTTAAAAAAACTCCTTATTTATGTGAAACTGGCCCTTTCTGCAGCCCCTCAGTTCAGCCTCTGTCTGTAACAGGCTGTTTCAGCTACTGTCTCTTTAAGGCCGCCCTCCCGATGAGTCCGCTCTGATTCTCACTGTTCTGCAGCAGGATTTCACATCTTTTTCTCTTCCTTACTCGAAATGGAAACTTCTCAAATACACATACAGATGCACTGAGGATGCATTGAGATCCGATCACTCAAACCACGTTCGGAGGTGGTCTTTGCTGCATATGGCCACATTCTTTTAACAGTGTGTACGTGAATGTGTCCTGGGCCACATTGAAGGATCACCTACTCAACTGATGTAAGCAGAAGTGCGTACTCATTCATATTAAAGTGCAAGACAACAAAAAAAAGCCACAACAACAGGCAAATGGATTGTCGTGGATGGAGTACACACAAAAAAAAGTCTGATTTCCATTCCATAGTCCTTAGCATTTCACTTCCCATAATGCAACTTGATATGATCTCTTTCTTGAACCCACACTAAACACTGAGGCCGCCCTTCAAACTCTGCATCCCAAGTTTGTGATGCAGGCTTTCTGTTATACATTTATTGTCTCCAAGCTCCAAGATTTCACCAGGGTTATTTATCTCAAACTAGACAACTAGAAACCAACACTCAAACAGATCTTTTGAGAAGTGAAGCCTGGACAAAATATCCTAACTTTCCAAAATGTCCTCACTCCCCAGTTCTCAAATTAGTGCTCACAAAGAAGCACAGCAGCACACCAGAAAGAGAAGTCTATATGCATGAGAGAGAAACTGCAGTGTAGTTTGCAATATCCTGCAGCGCCGCAGTAATGGATGCAATGAAATGGATACCTGTTCCGATCCATATGTCAAAGTCAATTTATATTGAATAAATGGACACACTAAATAAATAAAAGCAGTGAGAGCTAAAGATGCAGGAAACATGCAAACACACACATATTCTGACCCCAGAGAATAACTTTATACAGCTGGACTCAGTTCTGCTGCTAATGCACTGCGTTTACTTCAAACAAACCAGAGCAGCCCACAACACACACACACACACACACACACACACACACACACACGCACACGCACACACGCACAGCCTCCTTTCGGCAGCCACTCATGCCTGTCCTCCTGTTTAGCCGTGTCTGTCTCTGCCTAATTTGTCCCTGTTGAATAAATGATGCTGCAGCATTATCCACAAGCCAGCTATGGTGACACACACACTCAGTTGCCTGTACACTAACACTAACTTGTACCCGACTTTTCTTCTATCTCTATCACCATAAATGAGCAAAATATACGAATTTAAGACCCCAAAACACCTAAAAATAACTCTCATAGGGATAAATAAGGCAGTTCAAACAGGTTTGGGTAGTTTTTGTGCTCTTATGGATCAAAAGGTTTCTCTGTTCACTGCTCACCCAGTTCGTAGTAAACAAGCTCATCTTGTAAAAAGTGAAAAGAGAAAATGAGGTGAAAACACAAAAGATCTTCTGTTTATGCTACTGATCAGCCAGAGATCTTCATTTTTTTTAAGTAATAAATGAGGAAACTCCAAAATGTTTGTGCTGGGATTGGGGTTTGTTTTCATCATATTTCTGTCTTATCTGAAAATATAATGCTGATATAGTATTAGCCTTAAGGATGAGTTTTTCAAATGTACCAATGCATCTCATAACAAACGGACTCCCTTTTTCCTGTTGCAGCAATTCAGCATGATAAACAACATGCTGCAAATAATAACTGGGAGATAACAGGACTGCAGGACGAGGCAGCGGCAGTGAAATAAATGTGAATACTGAAGGTCTGTGCAGAGGCATCAAATCAGTGACTGACAGGTGATGGATGTGGTACTTTCACTGTGTGGTGTGATAAGGACATTTCAGTTTATAACTATAAAAACTGTTTCACTTTAACTGTCAGTTCAGCACTTCCATGTCTGGGGTAACAGAACAAAATATCACTATTTTGGTCGTGAGCTTGAACCCTTCAGTAAGAAAAATCCTGAACTGAGCTACAGAAGAAATTCACCAGCCTCTTTAGAGTCTCTGTATCGACCAACTGACAGCTGCGAACCGGAAGAAACTGAGTTAAAGATGTAACAACAGACCTGATTAAAGGTGCACTGTGAAGTTTTCTTGTAAACAAACTAAAGTAATGTTTACATTCAAGTTTACTCACTAAAATGCACTGTAAACAGCTTGGATGCATTTCCTTCCTCACAGCTAAGTGGATTTTTTAAAGTCCCCCTTTTTATATGTGTTAAAACATATCTTAATGGATCTTTAATATTTAAATATTAATGCATTATTTCCATCCATGGTTATGAGCTCACGCTCTTCTTCTTCACTGTCTTTTTTGGTGCATTGCTATGTTTCTTGGTGTGTTACTAACTGTAAGGCAGCGGTACAGTATGTTTTGTGTGTCCTTGTGTGTGTACAACAGAAACAAACAGACACTTTTAATAACATGCCTCCACAGCGCTACTAGTGGTTAAAAAAACTCAACAGGGTACTTTTAAAATAAAAAACAAAACCTTTCAGTCATCTGGGAAAGTCTAAATAATATTGGTGAACATGGACATATTTCTCTGGTCCCAATGATGCCAGGAAGCTTAAGAGTTAGGACCCTCTGTTTCACATCTACAGAACTGCAGTTTACCACAGGATTAACAAGCCTCTAAACACAATTTAAAACAAAAATTTAAAGCCATGTTATGTCTGTTGAAAAGCCACAGAGGAGCTGCAGGTGACGTTTGCAGGCTGCTTGTGGTTTCATACAGTGGAGATACATATCACTGGAATAACGGAAGAGGGAGGGGATGAATGGGAGAGAAGCAGAGATTGAGGAGAAACATGTGCATTAACCTCTAACTGACTCAGAGCAGGGTTGATGACACATATGAGGGAGGAGGACACACCAGAGAGGGAGGCTGCAGAAAGAGAGAGAACACTGAGCTGAACAGTCAAAGACAGTTAGAGAGATTAACAGACCAGATACATTATATGCAGAAAGTTTAAAAAGCCAGGCGTACACAGGGTTCTGTTTAATAATTCCCTGTGTGCTTGAGCCTGATTTCTGCTCCCATAGTTAGCATTAATGGATGTATACATGTCCAACAGCACATAATCAGCAAATTAACTTCAGCGAAATAATCTATAATGGTTTAGTTAATGGCAGAGCCTGACAGGTACTAGGATTTTTAGTGTGAATAATAGTATATTCATTTATATTCATATATTCATTTTTTACACATTTTTGATATTATGAAATTTGTTTATCAAATTGTGACTGTTATTCAGCCTCCTTCACTTTTTGCACACTTTGATTTTTAATAAATTTGCCAAATTTTCTAAAACTATGTTTTTTGTCATTATGGGTTATTGAGTGTAGATATATTGGTGAGAGCATTCTTAGTGCTGGTCCCAAGCCCAGATAGCGTTGCGTCAGGAAGGGCATCCGGTGTAAAATCTATGCCAAATCAAATATGCAGATCATAAATCAGATTTCCATACCGAATCGGTCGAGGCCTGGGTTACCAACGGCCACCACTGGTACTGTTGACCAGCAGGGTGCTACTGTTAGGCAAAGGAGAAGGAGAGGGGGACGGCGTGTCAGGAGGCAGCAGGAGAGGAGGAAGGGAAGCAGTGTGGAGGTGAGAGTCGGTACTTTGAATGTCGGGACTATGACTGGTAAAGGGAAAGAGTTGGCTGGTATGATGGAGAGAAGGAAGGTAGATAAACTGTGTGTGCAAGAGACCAGGTGTAAGGGAAGTAAGGCCAGGAGCATCGGAGGTGGGTTCAAACTGTTCCACCATGGTGTGGATGGGAGGAGAAATGGGGTGGAGGTAATCCTGAAGGAGGAGTATGTCAAGAGTGTGTTGGAGGTGAAGAGCGTGTCGGAGTGATGAGTATGAAGCTGGAAATTGAAGATTGTGACAATGAATGTTGGCATCACATGTGCCCCGCAAGTCGTAGTAGGTGGTGGTGGATTATCAACTTTCTGACAATGTCAACAAAAACTGAAAATGTATAAGCTTTGTAAAAGTATCATTTATGGCAGAGTTGTTGTATTGGATTGCGTTAGATTACACAGGTGTTCCTAATGAAGTGGATCACAATAAAGGATAAAATAAAAAGAGGAGATGAAACAATGTCAAATGGAAAACATCAAAAGCAGATTATGAAAGAATGAGCACACAAATGTAATTAATCAAAGGGGGAACTCGATTTTACACATCAAAGTCCGCTTACAGGTGTTGGGGAGCACGACTGCACATGTGAAAAAGAAGTAAAACCTTTTGTGTCTCTAGAGGGAGGTGTGTGAAATTTGATAAATTGCCTCAAGTGATGTCACCTGAGTCAGCGTCAGGTGGGACTGAGGACCAAGTAAAAAAATCTGGGGGTGTGGAGTTAGAGAGGAGCGAGGTTACCAGACCGCTCCTCACCTCTGCTGGAGGCATCTGGACTATAGACAGTATATAAAGATGGACGACACGTCTCCACTTCCTGCCCGCTATGCAGAAGTGAAGCCAAAATATCTAATTTGTGGGAGCTGCCATCTTGCTTGTGTGACATCATACGCAGCCAGAGTCTGCACACTAGAGTTGGGCAGCAGGATGACGGCCCACGGGACACGCCCCCTCAGCCGCCCCGCCGCCTGACGGAGGCTTGAGAGCGGCTGTCACAGCTGTCAATCATGACGTCACGCCTCCTTTTTATATCTTAAATCTCAAACTTATCAGAAAAATGAGCACTTGAACATAAATCACTGTAATAACAACTACCTAAAATGACAGAAATGATCTTTGGCATAAAATTTATTTGACATGCACTTTGATTTTTTAGTTTGGCCCATGTCCCATCCGCTAACATGGAGGGGGCGGGACTTATGACCTATACTGCAGCCAACCACCAGGGGGTGAATGAGGCATTTTGGCTTCACTTCTGGGGAGCCGTCATGTCGTCCATCTTTATATACAGTCTATGATCTGAATCATGAGGTAAAAATGAAATAATAGCTCATTTATAGCTTCACTGGATATTTTTTTCTGAATAAAACTTCAGTATGAACAGAGCAGGAAAGAGAGCCGCTCTCTATATGATCCTCTTCACTATAATACTCTCATAATACTTGTCTTTATTGCTCTCTCACTGTCAGCATGCATGGAGGACAGTGGAAGAGACCGCCCACACACCCATCTGCTTCTACTATGTGCTCTCACCTACACACCCACACACACACACACATATGCATTTACACACACATTTACATATAAGATACCATAAAGGCAAACAAGATGCATGATGAGGTGACTTTCCTTTTCTATTTAACAGCATCATAAACACACACACACACACACACCACCACCACCCTATATTATGGCCTGTTCTTGGTTTTTTGCCAGTTCTCTTGTACAATGTGATCTGTTTGAGCATGTTGCTGTCTCTCTAAAATAAAAACCTTTTACACACACACACACACACACACACACACACAATGTATTACACTGCCCCCCCCCAGCACTAACTCAAAACATACCTGAAGCATTAGTCGACTATTAGCTGTTCTTAAAGATTTATATTCGGGCCGTTTGGCCTTTATAAACAGCACACTGCAGAGCGCAGACGGCCCTGCACTGGAGGCCTTGAACAAACCACATGACACACATCTAAAACTTCTTAACTGACAAACTGACTAAAACTTGAGCACAAAACTGATTACTCATTAAGATGTCTACACCATGTCTGGTAGGAACTAACAGCTGATGACATCTGTGGAAAACCTCCAGAGTGCTTTAAAGTTTATCTCTTAATCAGAGTCTGTGTCGGCTGAGAGGACACATACACTGTAGCTGCAACTAACGATTACTTACATTATCGATTATTTTCTCGAATAGTCGATTAGTTTTTTTGGTCCATAAAATGTCAGATAATGGTGAAAAATGTCAATAACGTTCTCAAATGTCGTCTTTTGTCCCGACCAACAGTCCACAAACCAAAGACATTCAGTTTACTGCCATAGAGAACTAAAGAAACCAGAAAATATTCATATCTGATTTGGACTTTTTTTCTTTAAAAATGACTCAAAGTGATTAATCAATTTTCAGAGTAGTTGGTGACTAATTTAATAGATTGCAACTAGTCGATTAATCGACTAATCGTTGCAGCTCTAGCGCAGTTGCTAACGTTTCATTCTGAAAGCAGTTTCTTCTTACAGTGTGGATGTGATCTAGCACCGAAGCATCGTTGTCAGAGGCTGACACGTCATTTATGTTCAGGTATGTGTGCAATAAAACAAAAATGCTGCATCAAAATCAATAAAACAACACGAAAAGATGATTAAACATTAAAAATGTCACAGACACACTGAAAATACTTCATATGGTAAAATTCAGCTATATTACATGTTAGCAGGATCCACCTGCCATTAGAGATAGTTTGGTTTGGGGGAAAACCTGATGTTATTCTGACTTGGGAGTGTTTACACATTACAGAGTTTGGTAAAAGAGCTTTTCTGTGTGCTACTCCTTATACTTAGACCTTTCTGCAGAATGAGTTAAAACTACAGCCACTGGTTTAAAGTTGGAGCAGATTTAAAGCTTTGCTGCAGGAACTCTGTGCGTCATCATCTATCTGCCAATGTCTGGGTGCTTTCTAGGAGGTTCTGAATGCTTCAAATGCTTGCTGCTGTTTCTCAGTCCAATTCTAGTATGTTTAAGGTTGTAATTTTACTCATGATTTTATTATTTTATATTGACTAACTTGCTATGTTGCTGCCTGTCTTGACGAGGACACTCCTGCAAAAGAGATTTCTAATCTGAACGAGGTTTTCCTGGTAAAATAAAGGTGAAATAAAGAAAATAAAAAAATAATGTCGGGACGCTGCTCTGCTGCTGACCCAGCCTTTCACCAAGTAATTAAGTGATGGGTGTCAGACAAAGATCATCGGGTTTAGAGAGTGAGAAGCAACTTTCAAGGAAACTCTCTGTTTTTAGTTTTTAATATGATGGAGCCCATTGAACACAGCCCTGCTTGGGTTGTTAACTAGTTAAAAGGGTGAAAATCCTGTTTCCTCTCACTGCTGACGGTCATGAGTATAAAATGTATAGAGGGGACTTTCCCATTCTTAGATTACACTCAGGATACATCTGAGACATGCACATTAGCATCTGTGCTTCATATCAGACCACACAACATACAGAGATAACTGAATGTACAAACTACATTTAATGTCACCGTGGCTGCATGTTTATCATGCATCATGTCAGTGAGAAGAAAAGCACTGCAGTGAGGTGACCTGCCTAAAGTCAAGGTTATATGAATATTCTGTTTGTTTGTGCTGTTTATTTTGTTGTTTGGATGGTGTCCAACAGAAACAAGGTCATCACCCCCCAGGAGAAGAAGGTGTGTGTGAGGATGTTTAGGCACCTTCAGGATTCTTACTCTTCTATATCTCTGGCTGAAGCTGGATTCAAAAATTCAATCATTAACGTCACATGTTGTCAACTGAAGCTTAATGAGACTCATTTTAACCTAATCACACACTGAGACGCATTCCTCACACACACACACACACACACACACAAGAGCTGTCCCAAAGCTTTAACAGTATCACATGAGCCTTAGTCAAGCTGGAGTCATGTGGCTGCATGTATCCTCAAAGAGACCTACAGCTGCAGACTTAGAGACAGGACAAAAAAAAAACTCAGAGAGGCGGATATATGGAAACTTATAGACCAGTGAAACCTTGTGAGTTTGGACAGTTATCTTGAATAACTGACACTGACAGCTGACAGGTAAAATCTACTCGTATCAGTGGTATAACTACATCTTTTAACTAGCGTGTTGAACCTCAGCACTGTTTTGGTTCCCACTTAAATGTGTTGGAGCACTGGGCATCAAAAGGTATAGGTACCAAAATCTGGCATCAAATGTAGAGCTGCAACAAGCAGCTGGCAACTATTTTGATAATTAAATAATTGTTTTAGTAATTTTTTAAAGCAAAAAAAATGTGGAAATAAGCAACTGTTTGCTAACAAGTTCAACATATCAACTTAAAAGCTGATGATGTGTCAGAGTTTCACTACATGTTTCTGCTGAAAACAAGTAGCCAAAAAATCAGTTAATGCAGGTTTAACATCAAGTTTTCCTCACTGCCAAACAGCCTGCGTGTATGTAAATACAGTACAGTGCAGCATCAAACACATTAACACTACAACTAAATGTAAAAAAAGGCATTGCAAGAACTACTTACAGTAAAAAGGAATATTCAATAGATTTTTATGATCAATCACTCCATTAGCAAAGAAAGCTCATCTGATATGATATGTGCCCTGCTGTGTGTGTGTGTGTGTGTGTGTGTAGAATGACACGTGTGTGTGTGTGTGTGTGTGTGTAGAATGATGTGTGTGCGTGTGTGTGTGTGTGTAGAATGATGTGTGTGTGTGTGTGCGTGTATAGAATGATGTGTGTGTGTGTGCGCGTGTGTGTGTGTGTGTGTGCGTGTGTGTAGAATGATGTGTGTGTGTGTGTGCGTGTGTGTGTAGAATGATGTGTGTGCGTGTAGAATGATGTGTGTGTGTGTGTGTGTGTGTGTGTATAGAATGATGTGTGTGTGTGTGTGCGTGTGTGTGTGTATAGAATGATGTGTGTGTGTGTGTGTGTGTGTGTGCGTGTGTGTATAGAATGATGTGTGTGTGTGTGTGTGTGTGTGTGTGTGTAGAATGATGTGTGTGTGTGTGTGTGTGTGTGTAGAATGATGTGTGTGTGTGTGTGTGTGTGTGTGTGTAGAATGATGTGTGTGCGTGTAGAATGATGTGTGTGTGTGTGTGTGTGTAGAATGATGTGTGTGTGTGTAGAATGATGTGTGTGTGTGTGTGTGTGTGTGTGTAGAATGATGTGTGTGCGTGTGTGTGTGTAGAATGATGTGTGTGTGTGTGTATGTGTGTGTAGAATGATGTGTGTGTGTGTGTGTGTGTGTAGAATGACAGGGTGTTTTCTCTTCTCTCATCCTGTTTGTGAGGAAATGGAGTACTAAGTTTAATTCTGCCGTGTGCAGCTCACCGCTGATTTACGTTACTGACATTCCACAGACGCCTGACCTCTACTCGCCAAATTAAGAATTATTTATTTATAAACTTCTTCTTATGTTACATAAGCTCTGCAGTATTTTTCTGACGTGTGTCTGTCCTGCTTACGGACAAATTTAGTAGTTGATGGGTATCACAAAGGGAACACTAAATGTGCTTTCATACTAATGCTAAGATTACATCAGCAACTAGTTTTCTTAGATGATTCCCAGCAGTGTGAAAAGTGTTTAAGCTCCATCTTGAGCAGCTTTGACAGAAAATGTTTCCATCCATAAAGAAAACAGGTGAGATAATTAGTAAACTGTATCATCACTCATACCTGCCTCTCACAAATGAGATATACTTGCCATCACTCCTTAATAACTGCCAGGTGATAAATCTGAATTTGTCCTCACTGTTTGAAACGGTAACTAATATGAAAAGAAGTTAAGCTGATAAAAGATGAAAGATGAGGATTTGACCCCAGTTGCTGGACAGATGTGGAAAACCAACATGGATTTCTATACACACTATAAATTTTTTAAAAAGTAAATTTACATACAATGTGTGGTCAAATGTCACATTATTGTACACACATTTCACATTTTTGAAGAATACTGTTGAGTGTCTGTAAATTTACAGTTAATTTAGATTTTTTTATGCCATTAATTTACAATTAAATGCTAGTCTCAATTCCCCAAAACAGTCAATCTTTCTTTTAAAAATAAGGTCAACACTTGTTATTCTACAGTATGACATTATTTTTAAAAGGTTTTGTTAGTAAAAACACAAGAAATTAATGTTACATTTAAATTTCATAATGAAGCTTTCTGTTATAAGGCCAATGTAGTGAAAATACTTTAAAAAATGAATCCTTTAATGCCACAAACGTGACTGATCTTTCTTTTTAAAATAATGTGAAATGATGGTGATTCTATAACATAGTGTATTTGTACAAGGTTGTTAATGAGAATATAATACGTGAATCTTTAACACATCGGCAACAACTACTTTAGTTTTTCTCATGGAGACAAACTGTGAGTGAAACCGGTTAAAACACAATTTTACTCGACATTCATAGTATCTCAAAGAGACACTGAGGTTTAAATATATCTTCTGAATGTCTTAAGGAACGGTCATTTTCTTCTATCAAAGATGTTTTCAGGACTGTTATTATTTGATGGCTAGCAGCATATCTCAAAACTAGTCAACAGATATTTCTTTTGTGAAAAGTTAGGCCATGAGCCATGGAACAAGTTATGTTCTTGGTGCAGATCAAATACATATTTTACAATATTTCTTAACACCGAAATGTTTTTTTTACACATTTCCTCTTTTCTCATGAACTCCTGAACTCATTGAATGAAAACACTCCAGCACATGTGCTCAGTGGTTATCTATGACTGTCTGTTTTGATGCAGATCCAATACAAGTGGTTGACATTTTTGATTTTTAAAACCTCTGTACTATTATGGAAAATAATAATTTAGATGACTGTGGCGACTTAAACAGACTCTCCATTAGAAATTAAAGAGAGCAGCCTCACTGATATCTTAAAGCATCACATCTCTGATAGAACAATAACAACTCTTGGACAATAAAGCTTCTTATCTCATTTCCATTGCTGTGAAACATTTTCTTTGAGCTAAGTGGTGCTGACAGGAGCAGCAGGAGAAGCTGTAGCCACCGGCAGCTGATTTCTTCATCTTGCATTCCTGACATATCTGTGCGACTGTATTGTCTTGTATTGTGCTGTAAGTGACATACATGAACATGACATATGATAACAGAAGCTACAGGGGGGGCACCTGGGGAGAAATCCCTCTCTCCCTCTCCCCTTCTTTCTCTGGGAAGTAAACGCGGACAGTGAAAACAGGAAGTAGGGCCTACCGTGTGACTCAAACACACTGTCTTTATTTTTAGACTCACACACATAAACACACACACACATACAGCCCTGCCCCCGTTTCCTTCAGTCCATAAAGAGGACACCCCTCTACTACGGCCCGCAGGGAAACAGGGTCAAGAAGAGAGCAGGCCTGAGCTCTTCCTCTTTTCTGTCTCTGTGAGAGTTTACAGCAGCTCGGGCAGCCAAACAGGACTGTAATGAAAATGTTGAGGTGCCTTTGAGCAAGACAACAAACCAGCTTCAGAATCAGTACAAAAGACAGCGGTGAAGGATATATTTGTAGATCCTGCCAAAGTCCCTCTTTTTGTTACTATACTTCCACCGCAGCTCAACAGGGAAACACTGTCCGAGGAAACACAAAGAGGGAATTTGATGCTAAAAAAACTGTAAATGTGGCAGATATCCACTTGATATGACTAACTCAGACTGCTGAAGCCTCAGATAAGCTTCACATCAGCTTTTAAATGCATTTTTGCACTAAATGGCTTTTGGCCCCCGTCACCTACATTGAAAGCACATTTGAAGGGGATCTTTTAATAGCCAGTATGAACAGGAGGAGCAATTACAGCGAGGAAAACCTATCCTTGAAATACAAGTAGAGAAGTATTATCAGCAAAATGTAATATATAATGACAGTTATCAATACACATAATGAAATGTGGCAAAGACATTTTATGCCTACATGATGCATTAACTTGTAAGCAGCGTTCTACTGTTGTAGCTGGTTGAGATGGAGCTAATGTTAACAACTTGGTGGTTTAATCTATGAAAAAGCATCTTGTTTCATAAGCTGATTGTTTGTTCTTAGCTCAACCTGCAACAATCATTTTTCACCTCTTAAAGGTACCCTGTGGAGCTTTTGACCTCTATTAGAATTATGGAACTGTTTTTTCATGGGTGGGTCCTTGTTTTGTTTGTCTATAGTTCACACACACACACACACACACACACACACACACACACACACACACACACACACACACAGGCCGTTGATGAATTCAGGGAAGAAGACTGCAAGTAAGTAAGGTTTTAAAATGTTTAAAATAATCAGCTTTGCAAATGTTTTATGAGGAAGGAAAAACATTCAACACGCTTGTCAGACGTTAAGGATACACAATGCATTTTGGTGAGTAACACTGAAGTAAACACAACTTTTGCTTGTTTACAAGAAAATTCCACAGGGCACCTTTAAAGGACAAGGCTGGCAATGTTTCTATATTTTTCTTATTGGCAACAAATCCTGCATTCAGATCCAAACCAACAATGAACTGATCTACTTACAAGTATTGTGTGTGTGTATCCAAAGCCTGAAAGGCAGACAGACGCCACTGAGCATGTGCAGGAACAAGGCTCATCACAACCTCTTGACTTTATACTTAAGTTATTTACAGTGTACAATGTAGTACAAAGTCAAGAGGTTGTGATGTGTAGCACAACAAACTAGCGAAGCTCTGTAAACAGAACCCATTCCTGCACATGCTCAGATCTACGGCACAGAGGAATAAGATATATCAGGCTTACACACACAATACTTGTAAGCAGATTAGTTCATTGTTGGTTTGGCTCTGCACGAGATTTCTTAACAGGAAGAAAAATATAGGAAACCGCCAGCCTTATCCTTTAACCTACAGCTTTTAAGACATTGTTGACCCCTCAACCTCATTGACCCATTAATTTGGCCTGATTTTACAAACTTGCACTGTGCAGCCAAACTTTGTTCAAACCCACAGAACCTTCTAGAGATCCAAAAGTTTCCAAAGATACCAAATATATCAAGGAATGTGTATAAAATGGTGCTTAATGCATCTAGAAATATACATTCTTATGGAATGGGGAGTCTTGGATTTGAATATTTCACTGTGTAAACATCATGCAGCTGCAATGAAGAGCAAACTGATACAGAGTGAATAAGATGTTTTTTTTTCCAATCTTAAAGCTACTTAAGGGAGAAACTGTATACTAAAGGGATAAGCTATAATTGAAATGGCACTTCCAAACCACATTTTTGATAATAAAACTATTAATCATTCAACCCTACTGAATGTCAATAGAAATAGAATAGAAGTTAAAGTGCTTTTGAGTAAGACAGTGAACCACTACCTTCAAAATCAGTGCAAAAAGCTGCTCTTGTGCTTTGACCTTTCTGGTGCATAAATATCTTTGCACAAGAACAAGCGCTTAATTGCAATCTGCAGCGCGACAGTGGAGCGCTCTGCATTCCTCAGATGACTGAACATACAGTCCTGTTTGCAGCAGTGAACGCTGCAGCAGGAGGGGAGGTCCCTTTTTTAATGTGAACGTGTCATGTCTTACACTTGTTAACTCATTTGTCAAAGCTGAACTTTTCTTTTTTTCTTGTCTTAGTAGACTTTTCCTTTGCATCCCCGCTGCCAGTGTCGGCAGCTAAACCGCGATCGTTGACGCTTTTAACCGCAGAACAACCACACAGAAATCTGGCTTTGTCACAGTTGCACCACCACACTAACAGTGTGACAACCACAGCTAGAAACAAGCAGACTGGCAAAGAGACCACTGATACTTAAGACTGGAGATGTATTAATTTCAGCTGTTTTTTTTCCCCCAAGCTTTTTACAATTACATACAGTAGGGTCCAAAAGTCTCGCCCATCACGTTGTTTGAGAGCCCCATGTAACTTATTCTGCTCTCTTGTTTTGTCCAAAGGTCCCAAAGATATTCAACTTACAACGATATAAACCAGAAAAAGCAGCATATGCTCACATTTGAGAAGCTGGAACCAGCAAATGTTTGTCATGTTTGCTTAGTATATGACGTAAATGGTTAATCAAGCAAAAACAACAGACTCTCTATTAAAGACTTAATGACTTTTAAGCTTGTTATCTATGGCATTGCATTGCTATTGCAACATTTGCAATAAAGGGAAAATCCAAGGACTTTGCAAAGATTTTGTTCTGTTCGTGACACATGTTTAAAACCAAATAAATAAAAAGCCAATGTAAAAAAACTCATATCGTTTAAAAATGCAATGCAAAGTGTGAACGAACATTTAAAAATGAATGTGGGCCAAATCCTTGAGGCGCAGGTTATGTTGCACTCGGGTAACAAAAATACTGTATCCCCTTTTTCAGAGCATGTCCTGAGGAAAAGTGGTGAGAAGAAGAGGGCAGAGGAAGAGTATATTTAGCAAAAGGCCCATTAGACAAGTGTATAGTCTGTATTATACAGATCCTGCACAAAGAGATTGTTTATACAGGCGGCGGTGTGGCTGCACGAGATCACCCTTAAACTTAAGGAAAGAGGTTTCGGTCGTGGTCGGTCCTCAGCGGTTGTTAGTGTCATCGAGAACGTCAGTGAGTCAGCTGCTGCCCTACAGCTGATCCTGTGCTCTAACCACCAAGAGACAGGCATGAATCATTGCATTATTATATTACCCGTGTAGTGTACAGACTATCTGCACACTTGTTGGGTACAACTCGAATATCTTTAAAGAGAGATTCAACATTCTGGAAAGTCTGCAGTAACCCGCTACGATTCAACAGTGACACAGAATCAAATACAGCTCAGATCACAACTTTAACAACTGAATAAAGAGAGTACAGCGCAGTGTGAGGAGAGAGTAACTAATCTATGCTGGTTTATTGTTTGAGTCACTGCTTTCACCCCTTTTAAAAAAAACAATCAATTATGTGAAGTGGTTCTTTTCACCCGACTATGAAACTGTGAGATGTGTGTTTACAGTCTGGTATGAGTGTGCAGACCACTTATTCTGGTGAACTTTAAATTAAATGAATTCCAGGAAAACCTACCACCCCTACATGATATACCAACTGATATTATTCATGACAACAGTTCTCTAAAACAACTCACAAACAAACATGTGTGCTGGGAAAAGCAGGATGACAATGGCATAGATATCCTGACACTGACGGATTCACGTTACAAACTGAATCACACACATACACACCCTGCTCTATATTTACAGTGTCTTTGCTGCAGTTCACCTGACATTCATTCTTTGGGTACCTGCATTAAAAACTTTGGAGTCCAAACAAAGATTGTTCTCAGCTTTTGACAAATTTTAGCCCAAACCTGGCTGGAGCAGAGTTTAGTCCTGATCCTACAGAAGAAGATTACAGAAGGTTACAGGATTGTTACGGTCTAAAAAAGTCTCAGGATAACCAAAAAGCAATAGAAAAAGCACTACTGTAATTAATAGTTTGAGATCTGGGGTAAGTCCGCACTGCAAAATCTCACTGACAATAATGTGACTTTATGTTCACTGATGGATTACACAACTCAAAGATGTTTTAACTACAGCCCATCTGGCCAATTTATCTGTCTGTGCATACATTTCATTCATGCTTTTAAGTGACTGGTGTTATTCTTTAAGAAACGTGTTTTTGAGAATTTTAACACAATTTAGTGAATGCATATTTGTAAAAACCATCAAACACTGCTGTCTCACCCACCATCCCCCCTTCCCACTCTGTCCCTCCCTCATTCAGCCATTCAAAAGCAGACAACTTCAACACCCTCTCTGTCTTTTCCTTGTCAGACTCTCCCTTCCCGCACTCACTGGCTGTTGTGCATTAAAATCAAACACTTGTTTTCTCTCTCCCGCTTCTCTCTTTAATGACAAGTTCTAACAAGGCGGCTGCCTACACATGAAGTCACTGTTCAGAGCGAAGCAGAAATTCCTGTCAGATTGAGGAATCGGATCTATTTTACTCTCAAAACTCACCCAAAGGCCCAAAATAAGTCTGAACTGGTGTTACTGGAAATCACACAATCATTTTACCTATCAGGGTCTTATCAAGCTTATCACCATGTTTTGTCGCTTTCCTGCGTTTTACCTAATACTACAAATCCGTAATGATGCATTGGATCACAACATCAGGACGCCTGTCTTTAGGTGCACAGTAAGGTGGTTATTCGTATCACTGTTTTTCTGTACAGTGAGCTGAAAAACGAGTGCACATAAATTAGGCAAATAAACATTTTGTTTCTTTCAGGATGGGTGGGAGTTGTTAATTTATGTTATTTACCTACTTTATGTGCACTCATTTCATTTGAGCTCAGTGTGAGTCTCTACTGCGTTTTGCTGTCATTTATGGTGGCACTAGCTTCTCTCCTTTCCTCTGTGCTCTGTGTTTCACAGAGGGCGGGGCTCAGCCCCTCTTCTCACACACGGAGCGGAGCAGAGGAGAGACATACAGCAATGGACATGGTGAACCAGGTGAAGTGAAGATACCCCCCCCAACAACATCATCATCCATCATGATGTTTCACTGTGGACATTGTCATATGCGAATTCGGTAGACATCGCCCAACCCTACTTGTGATGACATCAGATCATTCACCCATGCCTACAAATGGCCGTCTGTTGGTAGTCTTTGTTGATAAGATTGTTGCTAAGGTTGTTCCATGGGTTGTTCACGTTGTCCACTTGCATATTTTGGATCGAATTTTGGCTTGAACATTGCCTGTTTCACAAAGAGGCTGAACTGAGGGGCTGCATAAAGAGCCAGTATAAGATGAATAAGGAGGTTTTTGAACTGTAAATCATGCAAAGATATTCCAGTTGAGCCCCAGAATATAAATATAGACCTAAAATTGTGCATGATACGTCCCCTTTAAGCATTCTCATAGGTTCAGGACAGAGTTGGCCTATTTAATGTAGGAAGAGAGCTGGATATATTTTAATTATTTTCTCTATACTAGTGCTGTTGCGATAGAGATGTGGCACAGATACTTTCCCAAACCTTACTTTGACAAATGTATACCTGTTTTTCTACGAAGCTGCCTAATAAGTGCCTAAATAAGTACAACTAGCAAAATGTGATTTACAGGTACAGTAAACCATGAACTAGCTGATCAATGAATAAGTTCCAGCCATACCTACAAGCTGTTTATATCACACCAAAACCAGTGCAGGTTTCTGTTAAAAGGACAAAGCACAGTCTTTACTTCGATGAAGATTCTGTCAAGCCTGCCTGAAGTTGGAAATCATCCCAGCGTGTCCATGTTTTACTCTTTTGGCAGTTCAATAACTGGGGCAATGAAACAGCCCAAATGCTGTCATTTCAGCAAGTCTTCTTTGAGCCTCGGGAGCATTTTTGCACAATTCATTACACAACAGTTTTTGCCGCATATTATTCTTCACGCCTGCTTGAATAATGAGCTCAAATTTCTGGGACGAGACTTCACTTTGTTGATGGTGTGTGTGTGTGTGTGTGTGTGTGTGCGCGCGCGCTCTGGTTGGCTTACAATGTGACTGGCTCGGCCGGTATCATTTTCTGCTGAAGGTGATTGTCGACAGGCCTTGTACAGGCTTGCAGGAGAGCGGTGACATTTTGATTTTAACTCTGAAAGTTTGATGGTTTTTCTTTTTATAACCACATACTTGTCACAACATGGATGTAATGTTTCTGTTCACATGCTGCTGTTAACTGAAAGTCTGAACTGACCACAGATAACTGATGCTTCTCTCATCAAACTAGTGTAGAACTACCTTCATCAATGAGAAAGAATCAATCCTACCAAAGTTTTTTAGCCGAAGGACGTTGTGTGCGTCATGACATAAGTAATTGGGAAAGGATAAAATAATAAAATTCAAAATGCTGTGGTGTCCCTTGATGTTAACGTGGATAGCAGCACTATTGTATGCACTGTTGCTAGGCCACTGTGTGTGTGTGTGTGTGTGTGTGTGTGTGTTTCTCTAAGAATACAGAGTTTGTCCATGCTAAAAGAAAAAAAAACACAGGAAGATTAAAGGACTGATGAAAGTGTTATCGGATGAGAGGGAGAATTGAAATGGGTGTGAAAGCGGCGGTCAGAGATACAAACAACAGATGAGAACAGGGAGCTGGTGAGGCATTCAGGTGCAGCCGTACTTTCAATCAGTCCTGTCCAAAATGATGACATTAAAGGAATACACTGAATACAGCTGCAACTAATGATTATTTTCATTATTGATTAATCCATTCATCTAGTTTTTAATGACTGTTTAGTCTATAAAGTGTCAGAAAATAAGTACAAATACTCATCATCGCTGTCTTTGAATCCTTATAGTGGAGAGGATACAATTGTTTAAAATGCACTAGTCAATGACTCAAAACAATTCCACCATAAAGTAGGTGTAAAGTAGTGTTATCATGTTCGCACAGTGTGCGAGTGAAAATCATTCGTAGCCCATTGATATTAATGATCATGTGAAATTTTAGCAGCGGTGCTCATAATACACCGCCACTGCAGAATGAATATGGGGACAACACTGGCTTTATACGCAACACCTGTAAACACACACTTCCCCTTTAATAAATGAGAACGATGTTGCGCCATAATAACATTTAAACTGCACTGCGAGAGAGAGCGAGAACACGAGCGTGACATGATGCAACATGAGAAATGAAATATGATACAGAAACAATGCGCTGACTAACTCTAACTACTTTTCCTGTGGGAACATCTCTGCTCCTGGAAGACTTGCTGTCACAGACGGTCTGTATGGCTATAGGCCCAAAAACAAACCTGTACTCATATAGTGTATTTCTATTTTAAACACTGAAATGTCAGGATTCTTTATTTAGATCATGTTATTTCCATACAGTCCGTAACATAGCATCACTGTGTCCACTACCATGAAGCACTGGAGCAAACGATGTACACATTCTGATTTTTTGGGCCATGTTCTGACTTTGTACGTAACCTGATCATCATTCTAACAAACAGATAACATATTTCCAAGTCTCTAACATTTGCATACGGCTAAAAATATAAAATTATTTTTTATGGGAACCTACCAGACACAAATCTGGAGCCCTGCTTCAGCCCCAAAATAACAAATAAATCAGCCCTTGTGTTCAGAAGACTGTTTGACAGTCTGGTTCTGGGCCAACTGATTCTCCATCAATCTAATAGTAAAATTTGATAAAAGTCTGATATTCCGTTCATATTATCAAAGAGCATTCAGTCAGCTCTTTTTCTATATCATCATGGATATACTATATCATCTTTCACATTCAAAAAGATATTTTGGTGAAAGCCAACATGCTGAACGGACTGAGCAGAAGATTTTCCCTGCCCCTGGTTCCCTGCCTCTACGCCTTCGTGGAATGACTTTATATTTGGAAAGAATAACTTTACAAAAACATTCTTATTTGTTGACTCTGGATCAGACAGAGTCTGAAACATTTCTAAGAACATCCAACCAATCCAGTGAAATTCTGCTAGAGAACAAGGTCAGAGGATGAAAGAAAGAGACAGAGGGCAGGTTCTTTAGATTTAATCCATATTACATGGTCTTCTTCCATCAGCCTCACATGCTTTCCTAATTGGCTTCATCTCCTTTAACTCTTCTAATATCAGTCATTCGTTTTTTTCTCTCTCGCACAATTCAGCCGCAACAAAAGCAAAGTCGAAACCGTGAGGAGCAGAATAAACGGCAAAATAGATACAAGATTTTACATTTGGGGGGAATAAAAACACTGGTATCCGATCATTACAGGTAACCGCCACTACCCAATGTTTCTGATTCTGATACCCAATGGGTATCAGAATCAGTATTGAGAGAAAGCGTCATAATGGTCATGTTGATATGAGTACTAAGTGGTGCCTACACCAGCAGCAAAGCAGATGTTGTTGAAAATAACAAAAATAAGGTAAGCAATGGCAGAGATTCATTAATTCACTGATGTCACATACATTAGCCAGGTTTGCAGCCAAATTCAGCACAAATTTTAACTGAATTTCCAAAATATCAGCAAAAGAAAACTCAAATTAATGCAGATTTCCACCCACAGGTGTTTTTTTGTTTGTTTTTTTGTTTTGTTTTTTTGCAAATATTAGGAGTTGGTTCATCAATTTAAACAGCTGGCGGCACTTTTCCAGTCAGGCCATTAATCCACTGCAGAAGAAGAGGGCTCAACATGATGACGTCATAAAAAGAGCTGCAGTCAAACCTTAAACAGTGAAAAACATGATTTCTGTTTGTTTCATGTATTCATTTGAGGAGCGTTACAGTCTCCTCATCACTCCACACAGATCTGATCTTTTCGTCTGCCGCTATTTCTCATCTCCACACTGGAGCGGAAACCTAAGTGGACATTTAAGTCACATGTTTCATATACTTCTGTTTCAATTGCACTTTGTTGCATTTTGCTTTTATCGATACACCAACTTTTCCAACTCAGCCAAACGGAAACTTTTTTGCAATATTTTGAGATTCCACTCAGGTCATTCTATCAAAACTGTCAGCACATCTTACATGTTAACTAACTACAGTAGCATTCATCCTTATACAAAACAAAACTGCTGAAACAAGCAAACACTGCACAATGACACTTTCTATTATACTTCATGGATAGCCATAGCACTACATTATTTTCATGATCAAGAGCTCTAATAAGTCTTCTGGCTCAGAAACCTGAATACGTTTTTCAGTGTGTGCGCACAGTGAGCAACTTTGTACTGAACTGGACGCCATCTTGGAACAGAGTATTCAAGTTCACTTGATACATCCATTCCTTCTTTCTGTCTTTTTGAGTAGACAGATTAGCAGATATATTAATAATGGCGTATTTGTGCTCTTTAATCTGGTGGATTTAGAGCAAACTAGATGACATCATGAGTCTTTAAAGAGTAACTTAACACCCACTAAAAATCTTGTTTTTGTTGACCTCCAGTGGTTTAACTTCTCACGTTGCTGCAGTGACATACAGATGTTCTCCAGGACCCTGTGACATCATCGCTGGGTGTGGTTACAGGTGCACATTTCTGACCACACCCTACAGAGGTGGAACAGGCTTCACTCTTTCAACCAGAGAGGGCGGTGAAACGCTGCTTTTCAGCATGGCGTTGCTTTACCCTGAAAGCATTAGTCACTGGGAAACTAAAGAGCCCGTTTAGTTCGCTTAAGGTGATGTGTGACTGAGGTGACATAATGCATGATGCAGTTAAAGTTGGGACATGTTTAACCTCGAGTGCCTAGGGGAGCGGCTCCATTGAACACACAAGGTACAAAGTTTGGCGAAGGTCCACCAAAAATGTCTTTAATTTTACTGGATGAATGAGTTAGATACTAACACCCCTGTTCGGGTCGTTTGAGGTTAAAAATAATCGACACAGCGCAGAATTAGTTTCACCAGAGCAGCAGTGGCAACCAAGAGTCACTTTCATCCCGCTCCAAAATCGTTATTCAAGAGTTGAATCTTTACTGTCAAAACATGTGAAACATCACAGGAGCCTGGCAGCCTTGACCTTCTCTGGCTCTGCAAGTCTCCCGTCTTGAAAGATTTCCGCCATGAGGAATACACTGCGAGCTGTACTTTCTTTTCTCCAACACGTCCTCCTCCTATTTCATCATTCCCCTCTCTTTCATCTTGTTCTCTCTCCCTCTCTCTCTCTTTCTCTAATGGACCTGATGGCCTCATCAATAATACACTCAAACATCCGTCTGCTTCAGCAGCTTCAGACAACGAACAGCTTCTTCATGCAGCCGTGTGTGTATTTGTGTGTACCATGCATATGGCCGAACCACACCCACTCGCCTTCTTTGTAGCTCTGCTGTGGGTCGCTGGTTCGCCTAACAAGAGCACAACAAAGGTAACTGGATCTATACTGTGCGTGTCTGTAGTGACTCATGTTGTGCATTTGCAACACTGTGTCGCAAAACAACGTTTGCTTTAGCAAAAATTATGTGTATATTCAAATTGAACAACATGTGTTTTCACAGCTTAACAAAGCTGCAATCTGTAATAGTTTGTCTTTCAAATTTTGCAGGTCAAACCTATCTGGCTGATGATGCCAGTGCTGACCTTTATCCTTTATCATCACAATAACATGGCTGCAGCTAATTATTTTAATTGATATTCATTTTTGGATAGATTAGCCTTTAAAACAAAAGAAAATGGTGGGAAAATGCTCGTTGTATGTTCCCGGAGCCCAAGGCTCCAACCAACAATCCAAAACCCAAAGATTTTTCAGCTTACAATTATGTAAAACTGAGAAAAGTGGAAAATCCTCACATTTGAGAAGCTGAGACCAGAGGACATTTTCTGTTTGAAAAATGGGTTATACCCTAAATCGATTATAGAAACTGTTGGTCAGTTGTCTCTGAATCAACTAACTAATTAACTGATCACTTCACACTTGACCTCTGACATTTATACCACACCAAGAACAACATGGTGAAAGACTTCACAAAAGCAACCCTGGATCCTGTAGTTGGAGCATGCAGCACAGATTTCACCTTCATCCATTCTGCACGTTCACCTTACTGAGTCATTTAGACTGATGCAGCGATGACACTAAATAATATCAACACAATGGCCTCAACAGATGTGGGGCGTCGAAAATGAAAATGAGCATCTAATACGGTGCGATGATTACTCATTTTTAACCCATCTTGTGTGTCATAATGTAGAGGCAGACAGTTCACACCACACCTGGGTAACCTCAGGACGTCCCGACATGTCAAAACTTTGTTCCTTCTTTCGTCTTGTTTGACATCTTCTACAATGCGCTCTGTGACATTTACCAACAGGAGCTCAGAGGAAGGATGTTGCCGGTGCTGTCAGGTGCCCTGACACCTCCGTCTCCATCAGCTCCTCACACAAGTGTTGAAAGGATGGTAAACTATGACTTATGAGTAATCTGTCGTATCTCTGAGCCAAGTCACTGCAGGAATAACGACTCTGTGATCAACTAGTCACACAATGACCATCCCAAAAGATAAAAATATTAGGTTCATAAAGCTAAATGTTCAATATACAAACTCAGTTATGTATGATAGTGAATTATGACTTAGTAGGTCTTTTTTTCTTCTTCTTTGTCTGGCAGAAACGGGCTTCCATACTGAACACATATACTTTTAGTACTGCTTTACTTTTACACTTGAACTTTCCCACATTATGCTGAAGCAATTAGTTGAGAAATTGAAAAAAGTTGATTGTCAGAAAATTAACTAGTAATCACTTTTTTTTTTTAGCCATGTATCAAGCAAAAATGCAAAATATTGCGTGGATGTGCTTGGTTAACAGCCAACCAGAGCTCCAGGGAGCCCAGAAGCCTCAAGTCATTGTCAAGATTTTGTAGATAAATGCAGACTTGTTTTGGAATATGTGCCAAACAGTACAATGTTAGATAAGATGGGTCCCACATTATTAGCTAACATTGCAGTCCTCCCTTGTAGAGGGACTCTGTGTCAAAATGTGTTTTTAAGACTATATTTTTGTTTACATCCTGTACACCATACTCCTAAAAAGTGAGGGCACGAAAACAAATTTTTGCCCCAGGATCACCTAGCACTTTATTCTGGCCAAGCTCAGATGTGAGGATTTGTACATTTTCTCAAGTTTACATCATTGTAAACTGGACATCTTTGGGTTTCAGACACAAGTTTAAGGGTTGTCTCTGGAAAAAAATATGAAATAATTGTTGGTTGCAGCCCTATGATGGAGTACTATTCCACTGTGGCACCTTTACTTAAATAATTGGCTTGGGTATTTTTCCACCAGCTGCCCCTCTGTGTGTGCTTCAGTGTTTACATCTTACCCAGTCCTCGAAGTGCTTGCTGCCGTTGTGCAGGATGTCCTCAAACTGGATGCTACAGTTGGCCACGAAGTCGTCGTAGCCGATGGGCGCGTCGTGGAAGACGGACAGCTCTATGGTGCGTCCGTCGTGCACCTCCGTGGTGAACTCATCGTTCCACGTGGGGCTGTTGGTCTTCTGCTTGGTGCAGGTTTGGCCCACGCGGGAGTCGTCCACGTTCAGGGCGATGTACGTGTCCAGGAGGAAGGTCTGGGTTTTGGGGCCGACGGCGTGACGCAGGGACCAAGCCGTCGGTTTGAGGTCCAGCGCCTCACGGATCTTGATCTTCAGCTGCCCGTTGAAGACCACCATGGCGGTGAAGCTGTCCCACTCCAACTGTAGCTTGTTTACGATGAAAACACCCCGCTGTTCTCCCAAACCACTCCAAAAACTGACCTCCTCTTGCTGTAACGGTTTGAATAACTGCTCTGTTCAACCGGTGCTCCTCCAGGCAGAGACTGTACTCCTGAATATGACGGAGAAAACGCACCACGTCTACTTCTACTGTGAAGACCAAAATCTTTTGGTCTGAGTAGCTTTTTGGCCTTTCCTTGAACCGTCTACACTTGTCGAAAAATGCTACTAATTCGCCCATAAACCCCCAAAATAAAGCCGAGAAAAGACTGTTAACCCTGGGAGTGCACGGAAGAAACATGCACAGCTACCAACAACCGCGAGTACGCACACAACATACGAGTAAAGGCCCCAGATGTGACTCGGTGTGTCATGTTTTCTTTTTTTACCTCCTGAGGTGTTAGAAAAGTCCGTTAGCTGTGGCGGGGCTCCGTGGAAGCAGTAACCCGTGTTGCATTGCACCGTGTGGAGGGTGGGAGGCTCCAGATGCCGCCGCGGCGCATCGGGGATGTTCGAGCCGGACGGCTGCGACCAGACAGCGGCTGGAAACAACCGCAGCAGGGGCGGAGGGGAGGGGAGAGATTCAGGCGGTAGGTAGGTAGGTAGGTTGTAGGTAAATGGGAGTTCCTGCTGCTCGGTGCACAGCCTGGTTTCATCCACTGCTTCCCGTGGACATACCTCTGGCTGCCTCCCGCCGACACCGCACTCTGTCTCCGTCTCACTGTGGTGCAGGAAATGCGAAAAACACGTCAGATTTCTCGGAGCCTGGTGTGACAGACGGGGGAGTGCGACGCAACCCAGACTAGGGAGGTGTTTAGGAGCAGCAGGGCTGGGGAGAGGAGGGAGAGGAGGGAGAAGGGGGGGGGGGCGGTTGGGTTAATACACAAGTGGAGAAAGTGGAGAAATTAAACGCTTTGCATTACACCAAGGTGCCCTTGAGCAAGACTACTTCACAGCCCAGGTGGAGCTGCAAAGAAGCCGAGTTGCACATTGCTGCAGCTCACTAGCTGTGCACGTGAAACTGTTGAAAATGCAGGAAAACAGGTGCGCAGTGCATTTTCTGCAGAGAAATAAAGGCTGAAAAAAAAAAACACATTCACTCTGAAATCTGGATGTGAGCCAAATGTCCCCCCTCTCCTCTCCTCCCCTCCCCTCCCCTCCCCTCTGCTGTAAGTCCAGGTGCAGAAATATGAACATTCATCCACTCAATAAAAACCAATGGCCAACTCCATAAAAGATGGGACCTTAGGGGATGAATGCAGGGATATGTGAGGCATGCTTGGAATTTCAAAGAGATGGTTGCATATTACCTTTTAGCCACATGACCATGCTGTGTGCAGCGGTGTGTGTTCATAACAGAAAAAAAACTCCTTAAACAGCTAATTGTCTGCTAATTTCTGCATAATTTTGACTGTACAACTCAATACCTTAATCTTCTGTTGTGGTGTGTGAGTTTGAGTTGTTGGGAGTAATATAATCTTTACCCGGGATCTTTCAAAAGCATTATGACATGAATCTGGCAAAAATGTGATTTATTTGTAAGGTGAATCTTTAATTGAAATAAAACAGATTGAGGGTCAAACGTCCGCTTAATGTTACAGCAAAAACCCTGCTGGTTGATCAGACTCACACTCATGTCTATACAGGAATGTGTCTTATAGTGACATTAGAGCAGGAACATACTGTACCTGACAGCCGCAGCACAAGGCCAACAGCAATTCACATTTTACACAAAGAAACAGTTCATTTATCTGCACAGCATCCTGTTGTTATCTGCATTCAAGCAGCTTACAGGGAAAATTTCCAAGTAGCAATTCAACAACACATCACGAGTATAGATTAAACATACTTTGTAATCCTCGTTAAACAGCTCTACAGAATTACTTTATTAATTTATTTTTCATGTGTCCATGATCTTGCTCTCTCAGAACCTTGGGTTCAGCCAATGCCCCATCGTCCCCCGTCTTTATTTTTATACATGTAGAATTACAAAATGGGTCTTGTTGACCCCGACATCACAGCATGTCATCATCACACACAGAATGACTTCAAATCCCCAAATTTCAGTTGGAGTTTGAGAAAATGTAAAATCTGCACCTAAAGAGTCTGAGCAATCTGCAAACAGATCTATATAAGATATGGAGTATTATACTCGCCAAATAAGATGACTATAAAAGTGGATAGATGCATTTTTAATATACTATATCAGTGAAATTTTTGTGTACATTATGTAACAGTCACGTCTGTCAGCTACAAGGATGAGTGTGATGTCACTTCACAGCATCCAGTAGTTAGAATTCAACACTTTTAAACCTTGAACACTGCTGACCCCTCCTGGTCAATCTTTATCAGTTTACAGGACAAGTTGACAACAATTGCTGTCTTAAAACTGTCAGGTGCCCATAAGAACACTGAAAGAGGTTTTCCTCACTGTAATCATTCATCTGTCTGTTAAAAGATCTCCTTCAAATGTGCTTTCAAAAATGCATTTAAAAGTTTATCTGAAGCTTATAAAATAATAATAATAATACATTTTATTTATAGAGCACTTTTCAATGTACTCAAAGACACTTTACATAAGTTAAAAAGGATCATAAATTGAATAATATGAGGCTTCAGCAGTCTGAGTTAGTCATATCAAGTGGATATCTGCCACATTTACAGTATTTTAGCATCAAATTCCCTCTTTGTGTTTCCTCAGACAGTGTTTCCCTGTTGAGCTGCAGTGGAAGTATAGTAACAAAAAGAGGGACTTTGGCACTAAAAAGACTTGATTTGACTCATTTGGACGCTGAAGCTTCATATTAGCTTCAGATAAACTTTTAAATCCATTTTTGCCAAAAGGAGGACTGTGGATTTTGTCCCCCATCACTTCCATTGTAAGTGCATTATGAAGGGATCTTCTAATGGTCAGTATGAACAGGAGGAATGATTACAGCAAGAAAACCTGTCCTTTAATCCTAAAACAACTCCTGTACCAACTGTAAAATTGATGAAGTTCGCTCAAAGGCTTAAAAATGACACTGACATGAGAAATCATACACATATTAATAGTATATACAATACTGCTACAAAAAATGTATATGAACACAGAAGTTTATGGTTTATTTGCTGGATTATGATAATGAAATACAGAAAAAAAGTTTAAATCATAATAATATAATACAATTAAATCATAATAATAATGCAATAGAGTTTAGATGAGAACATCAGCTTCATCGTGTTAATAAACAAGTTTGACTCTCTCCATGATATTGGCAATTTGTGGAAAGATTGTTTTTTTTTTTTTTGCAATTTCTTCAGTCTGATCTTCTTTTCCTAGCGGGAAAGCAGCTGATAGAGGGAGAATACAGAAAGGATTAGATTAGCCACAATGAAGATCTAAAATCTTATGATATTTCAGATTTTGTGTTTACATACACATGAGTATCCTGGTTTTGAGGCTTATCCTGATTTTGATCATATTCAGGATATGGCATCTACATGGAACATAAGAAATCTGGTTATTTATATCCCTGCACACATGACTTAACATATCAGTATCCAGGTTTCTTATCATCAGTGTCTAGTTGTCTCACCGTCTCAGCCGCTCATTTCTCTACCAACAGAGAATGTTGGCAAACCTGGATCAGGTGTTTACATGCCACAGTATTCTGGTTTCTATTGGAGTACTCCAGGCTTCTGAAACCCGGGATGTGATGTTTACATGTGCAGCACATAAAAAACAAAAACTTGATCACAACCAGGATACTAATACACATGTAAACACACACTTGGAGACTACAATAGACCTTTTCCATAGCAGACATATTGACTGTCATAGCAGGGAAAGCACAGGTGGAACTAATAACATTAACGCTGGCTTTGTTCCAGTCAGCCATTACTAATGTTATTCATTACACCAGTGTTTGACAAGTTAAAATGCCAGAAAAAACATACAAGCTGTAGCATGTAGCAATAGACAGACAGCAACTAAAAGTAAGCATTTATAGAGCCAGTAAGTAAAGCTCAAAAGGAAGAGAGCCCTCTAGTGTAAATTTAGAGAAAATTCAAATCAAGTCTTTAGTTTATAATGTTAAAAAGCATATTATTACCCTCCTGATGGAGAAAAAGTGAATGAAAAGCTTCATTTTTGTATAAGGAGCCCAGACTTTTTCTTCAGCTTCTGGGAGAAACAATATTCCTGTAAACCTGCAGAGGTCACAGTAATGGATTAGCCTATTTGAAAGCAACAATATCCTTCTGTCTTATTTTTCCACCTTGTTTTCTCATTAAGCACATGAGTCAACGTGTCTCTGAGCTCTGCAGATAAGAATCAATCACAGACAGAGGAAATCCCCTGGACACCGGCCACGTCCTGCCCTCTCTTCTCTCCCCTCGCACTGAGCCGGGTCTAAATCAAACAAACATGGCTTGGCAGCGATGGACGGGATTTAGTCATCATCTCAACTGTAACTATGGTCACACTACAGGACAGCAACATCGATGTGGCTGCAGGAAAATAACTGTTCTGCAGCATGAAAGGAACATTTTTCCACTTTTAACAGCTGCAGGAATAAAAGGAAAAACCTTTTTATGAATCAGATGAAGTTCTCCACAGAAGGGAATAATAACCAAGAAGAACAAAAGAACAAAAGACAGTTTATTTTTTCCATATACAGGAGCAGTTTCATACTTTTGCAAATAAAACATTTTTTAATGATTAATAGTTGTAACTGATTTAATCAGGTTTGTTTTACAACTTTTATATACAAGATGCAATTCAGAGAGGGAAATCTTACAGATCACTTCATGCATTATTTTTAAAATAATTCTCAGATTCAACACTCCAAAACCAAACACTTATCTAATCTTCATCTTACCAAATATGTCACCGGCAGGATACATTTTCAATTGGATATTGGGTCCTAACTTGTGGAAATCTTTATAATTTGCTGTTTAAACTTCTTAAAAACATAACTATCAGTTTAAAAATCTATGTTTTATCATTTTTAAAGTCCTAACACACCAAATAAATCTTTGCCAATATGAATGTTGGTTTATAGTATTATAAGCCAAGTAGCAGCTTTCTTCCCTCTCCTACATTTTACTGGTTATTGTTATGTAATTTCTTTGATTTTAACTAAAGAAAGCTGGACAAGAACAATAACATATTATTATTCCCAGAGATTTTTATTTGCATATTGTGGCCTTCATCAGTAGGTGGAGTTTGTTCAGTATCATATGACACATCCTTGCAATGCAACCATGCAATCATGCCAAAGTGTAATACACCCACCGTGTCCACCGTGTCAGTGTCACGTTTTGCCTCGCCTAGGCATGAAAAGTGCACATGTGTATGTTAGAAGCATTTTATTATCTGGAGCCTCTATCAGCAATAATCAGCAGAACATCATTTGTCTGTACTTTCCAAAACCATTACACTCCATCACTGTTAAAAAATTATTATATTTTATGATGTGGCAATGCTGTGGTTATGGTCTGGTTAGGTTTAGGCACAAAAACCACTTGGTTAGAGTTAGCTGAAGAGGAAAAGGAAAACATGACACTCACAGTTGGAAGCGGGAAGCGAACTGCAGCTAAGTTAACTTTTTGCCATCCTATATATCTAGCCATCCACCCAACCCTGCTACTCCTAATATTGAAATTTGTCACCTTATATAGACGTCATCTGAACTGTGTCACTTCTCCGGCTCATAATTACTACAGACGCTAGATGGAGTTGTTGGCATTGAGTATCCACCATGGATGTATTAGGGGAAGTGGATAGATCCTTGGAGGTGGGGCCCCGTTCATTCTGAGGAAAGTTGCTCAGTGGGGCATGAAGCCAAAAAAGTTCATCTTCTGTATAGCTTCTGCATCTGTGCAGAGGGTCTATCTGCAGTCTTGCGGACCTACACACCCACTTTACTACATGACACCCACCCGCCCGCCCGCCAACGTGTCACTGTAACAGCATGCTACACGACACATCCCCTTGACCCCTAACCCTAACCATCTCACAGCTCATGCCTAAACCGAACCAAGTGGGTGTGTCATGTAGTAAATTGGGTGTAGATACTGTGAGTCCACAGACCTACTGGCCCACAGAGCTAGCACACACGTTTCCTTTAAACCTGCCTCCCAATCGCATTCACACCAGAGACTTCAGGTTCAGCACTCCACTGAGAATCCCATTGTTGAAGCACAACCTCCTTCTCCAATTCAGTTTTTATAAATACTTTTTTCATTGTGAGTGTCTGACCTTAGTTGTGTTGTTTCTGTTTGCTGATTGTGTTCTTGTCTGATTATGAATATTTTATGTTCTGAGGTCTCTCTTGAAAAAGATATCTGAATCTCAATGAGACTACCTGATTGAATAAAGATTAAAAATAAAAACAATCCTGAGCAAACTCCATCTGCTGATGAGGGCCAAAAGAAGAAAGCTAAAAACCAATTCAGTAACCTTGTTCTGAGATTTTATTTTTAAATTCATTGTCTTCTATTTCTAAGGTCAATAATGAACCTAAAAGGTCAAACAAGAAACTACTTTTTGCTCCAAATGTGTACTTACTTTACTTACACCTATCACTCCTTTTCATGCAGCGTAGGCCGTTGACCACAGTCCACCACAGTCTGGTCCTGGGATTTCTTCTCCAGCTGTTTCCATGTCAGCCCGCTCAGCTTGATGTCAGCCTTGAGGTCCCTGCACTGGGTTTCTGGAGTGTGTGGCCAATCCATCCAATCAATCTTCTTCTCTTGATCTCCTCTTCCACAGGTTGTTGGCCCATTCTCTGCCAGAGGTCATTGTTGCTGATGGGATCTGGCCAGTGGATGCTCAAGATGTTGATGAATGTTTGTACTTTCGTCATGGTTTTGGTTGTCCTCCACCTCTCTGATCTGATCTGTAGAGTAGTATTGGCTTGATGTTAGAACTTTATCCGCTGGCTGATTTCTTTGGAGCTCCAGATGTTCTTCAGTTGGATGAATGAAGCCCAATTCTGGCTCTGGCACTGCTTAGGTAGGTGAAGGCTTCTGCTTCCTCAAGTGCTGTTCCCCCCAGAGTCATTGGGTCTTCATGAGTTGTGTTGACTTTGAGGACTTTCGTTTTCCCTTTATGGATGTTGAGGCCCACTTGTGATGAGGTGTCTGCCAGTACTCTTGTCTTCTCCTGCATCTTCTGTTGAAGATCTGTGAGATAGCAAAGCAAGTTTGTCAGTGAAGTCTAGGTCATCTAGCTGTGTCATGAGTGTCCACTGGATACTGTTTCTCCTCTGTGCTCCAAATGTGTATTTGTGAATAAAACATCAGATGGATCTTAAGGGAATCTTGAAAAATTGTACGTTTTTCAAGTCTGTCCTAAAACAACAGTCAGGAGCCCAAATGAACATAGAAAACCTGTTTTTCTTGCTGTAATCATTCCTCCTGTTCATACTGACCATTAGAAGATTCCTTCATAATGCACTTATAGTGTAACTGATTGGGGACAAAATCCACAGTCCTCCTTCTGTGCAAAACTGTATTTAACACTTTATCTGAAGCTAATATGAAGCTTCACTCGTCCAAATGAGTCAAATCAAGTAGATATCTTTCAACATTAGTCCCTCTTTTTGTTACTATACTTCCACCGCAGCTCAACAGGGAAACACTGTCCGAGGAAACACAAACAGGGAATTTGATGCTAAAAAGACTGTAAATGTGGCAGATATCCACTTGATATGACTAACTCAGACTGCTGAAGCCTCATATAAGCTTCACATCTACTTTTAAATGCATTTTTGCACTAAATGACTGTGTGGACACACTGTGGATTTTGGCCCCCATCACTTACACTGAAAGTACATTTGAAGGGGATCTTTTAATATCCAGTATAAACAGGAGGAATGAGTACAGCGAGGAGCTTGCACTTGCAGCTTTTTAACAGCAGGGGCCGCCAAACATCAAGCAAAATTTATAATCTTTTCCCAAGGCCCATTTGATTCTCCTTCCATTCTGCCATCCATTGACTCTCTCTCTATGCATTCACATCTGTGTGTTTTAGTGTGTGTTCTTTCTGTTTGTCTTAGTAAAATGGCCATAATGGCATTCAATTTGCAGTCTTTACGCGCATGTTTTATGGCACATCTGCTCTGTTAAACACCATGCAGCTGTCAGCGAAAGACAATAATATGGGAAGACGTTGCATGATGTACCTGCTCTGAATCCTGCATATCCTCATCATCCTCATTCATCCATGTCCCTCCGGTGCAGTTAGTTATTCCGCTGTTTAATTATAGACAAACTGTCCAAAATCAATATGAGTTGTTTTTTTTTTTTTCTTTTTCATTTTCCTCACAGTTGGTTCTTTGTGTAAGCCAATCAATATTCCCACTTTGGGCCTTAGGGGGAGGTTAAAAACGATCTATAATGGGATTTAACTCAAGCAGCAGGAATAACAACAAGCCAAACCAATTTCCCACAGGCTAACAGTGAGGTTTCATACCACTGTTTGCTGTCCCTTGGAGCTTTAAACTAGCAGATTTGTGCACACAGGCAGTCAGCAGCTTGTATTCATCAGGCCTCTCAGACCGGAAATGTTAAAGGCGAACAGATAGAACGCAGCTGATAACTTTTATTCTCATGCTGGCCCTTTAGTCAGAAACGTTACCTCAGTTGAACATATCTGGGTGTGAGCAAAGTTAAAATGACAGAAAAGACGTTCTTACTGCACAATGTCTCATTATACTGACACTTGTGACAGCAAAGTTTTAAAATTCATTTTCTACCCCATATCCCAGCAGAAGGATAATGAATATTGATGTGGAAAAGGTGCATATCTCCATATCCTTGACCTTGTCATTTATCTCAACTTGCAAGGCAAAGCAGAACCCAGATCAGTATTCCCATCACAAGACATTTGATAAATACTCTCCCTAATTTAGAGGCAAGGCAGATGGTCTTGTTGCTGGCAAAAAGAGCTGCGAAATTAGGGCAAAGAAAGAAGTGTATGTCAGCAGCAGCAGCAGAGGCCGCAAGGTGCACCGTGGAGCGCAGGAGGTGGTGTTGTGTGTCCCAGGAGGGGTGTAGAAAGGAAAAGCCAGCCTGCAATAAACCAGCTGTTTCCTCAAGGAGTGGCTGGCTGCCAGAATACCTGCTGTAGTCAGATAAAATAGAATCTAAATGAGAATCAAGCAAAGTTATTGGGCACGCTAAATGTGATTCAAAGCTATGGCAAAAGCAGTAAATGATGGAGCGACCAGAGATGAATTTGGATGGCTTCTCATATAAAAGCAGGTACAAAATATACTGTAGATTAATGTGCTGTGTATGAAGTGACAAACCCATGAGAATAAAACCAGTCTTAATCATATTCAGGTGATGAAGATGGATGTTTGCTGTTTGAAACACTCCCTGATTTGTTGAACAGATTGAACACCAGCAGTAACTGTGATTCATCCATTTATCTTTTTCTCAAAACCATCTTTTTTTCTGATATCAGGAAGTTTATCTCAAAAAAATAGCGACTCTGACTCAGGACACTGGAGGTGGCTGTCTTCCAGTCATTGTTTTCTTTTACCCCTGATTATCTTTTCCCAACATTAACCCAGTATTAACCAAACCTTAACCATAGAGCTGACAGTTATCTGACTCTGAGTTTCAAAGTTAATTCTTGACCTTGTGTGACCTGAAAAAGCGGCTTGAGGTCAAGAATTAACTTTGAAACTCAACTTTAAAACCAATATGACTAATGTTCAGAAAAAAAGGAAATTTGAACATCAGCAAACTCTGTCTGCTGATGAAGATCATGTGGAATGATCGAAAGCTCCAGAACAGCTACCACATGCACCTTGAGGTGAGATCATTTTGTCAACTGGCATACTGGTCATTTAAGAATGAGCACACAGCTGATGTTTTAAAACTCAACACAGTTTTCCATTTTTTTTATTCAGCTGACTAACAAGAGAAGTATAGAATAGTACAAGTGATTTTCTTTATTTCACTGACATTCATATTTATTTATGCAAAAATAAACTCTATTTAAGATAAGTTATACTTTGTTGTCCCCTTAGGGCTCAGTGTTACTGTATCACAAAACATTTATCTCCCAAAAATATTTAATTACATAAATACATACCTTATATCATTCATACAAAAACAAAAACAGAAAGTTAACCAGCTAACAGACACACAACGCTGACATAAAGGTGGTTATGGCTAACATGTTAGCAAACTACCTATTTAAACATCCAGCAAATGTAGAGCAACATTAGCATTCACTTCTTGTGTGTTTGTATCCACCTGATGGATGTTTGAAGTTCAACATTTACTCTCCTTGCTGATCCTTTTTGCTCTCTTTGTTCAACTCCTGAGAGAAATATCTTGCTCTTTAGCTGCTAGATGTTCCACTTTCCTCACCAATCTAGTCGCTGACTTTAGTCTGTCTGCTGTTTGGTGCTGGGCAGGTAGTGTACAGCAGGTTTATCATCTTGTTGGCTGAAAACAGCTGCCCGCTGCTGGAAACTCAGCTAATGAAAACACTGAGACTGAACTATACAGTAAATTTGCTGTAAAACAAAAACTAGGAGCTAAAAGTGAAAAAAAAATTGGCTGAGCTGCAGAGTTGGGTGATAATTCTCTCACTGTGAGCGATCCCGTTCATAATACAGTCTTTGTAGAGCTTTAAGTAAAGTAAACATTAACCGAAACCCTAGTCTACATTTAACCAAAAACATAAAGCATATAAATGAACCTTTGATGTTGTTGAAGCACCCAAAAGCACCATCAACAAATTCTCCAAATGTCCTCCTCCGTACTCCCTCTTGATGTTTCGAAATTTAACTGTGAACACAGCTGTGTCCAGTTTCACAACATCAACAGGGAGCTGGGAGAAAATTTGGGGATTTGGAGTGTTATTGGTTGATGTAATCAGTGTGTGTCTTTAAGCAGCTGTGACTGTTACACTGTAAGTTCACACTCACCATGTGATACAACGGTTTCTATCTGGACACGTAACTGTTGAAATCAATATCTCAAGGTAAAACCTTGTGATTCTCATCCCACTGCAGCAGACTGATGTCTTGCCTGAGACGAGTCTATCTTTTGGTTGGAGGATTATCGTCTTCTGGCTCGCTGGGTGTTTTTGTGAGCCCTCAGGGAGCACAGATGCAAATCTTGGCTTTGTTTTCCAAAAAGCACCACTTGGCTCCTAAGAATATCTGTGTGTCTTTAAAGCCTTGAGAGTGAGATAAAGTTATAAATCAGAAAGACGGTTTGGGGAATTAGGCCTCTGCTCTGTCAGTCTGGTTTTAATGTTCCTATTGTATCTGTCTCTAAATCATATCATGCATCCAGGCAAACAGAAACTCAGGTCATAAATAAGGAGGTTTCTGATTTAAGCAGATCATTTTTTAACTCAAGTAATTACTTGTCCATTCATCACTGATTGATCTGTACAAAATATGAACACACTGGACACCAGCAGCCACTGTAGGCATTCAGATATTTTACTGTTCCCAGCTGGTGATGAATAGATAATATATGGGCAGACTTCGCTGTCATGGATTTAGTGAGAATACTGATAATGCTGTCTCCAAAATTGTCTCATAGCAATTGCTCCAGTAGAAATTATCATTTTGCTGCAGTTTTATTAGCTATCATTCCCTGCAGTTACCCGTCCTCATGATGCTCTGTGAGCGCGAGTGTGAGTGTGTGTGAGAGAGAGAGAGAGACTTTGTGTGAGTGTCCAACATTTTTCTGTTGGCTGGGTAACAAAATTGGATTTTGACATTATTGTTGTACTTACCCGACCTTGAAGGACAAACATCCAGTGATGGAATTTAGCAGAAAGACATGATAAACGGTGATTAAACCCCGGATTTTAAGAGTTATTGAGTATCCAGAGAATAGTAAAAACTATTGCTACAGGTGGCAGGAAAGTGAGAAGAACTTCACCTGCAGAACTGACAGTTTGCTGAAGTGCTTTTGAGCAAGACATTGAAACTGTGGCAGCTCCAGGGATTTCTTTTAAAGGAATAATGCTAAAATTCTCTGATTCCAGCTTCTTAAATGTCAATATTTTCTGGTTTCTTTAGTCCTCTACAGTAAACTGAATCTAGGTTACATTTTGGGCTTCAGGAAAAGGTGATCAACATTTTTCACCAACGACTAATTGAGAAAATATTCGACAGTTTAATCAATAATGAAAATAATTTTTAGTTGCAGATCTAATGGCCAGTAGTGGAGTAGCCCTCCGATCACACAAAGGACATATTTTGTTAGACACATCACAAAGAGCTCCACTGACAAACTGTAGAATGCAAATGATCGCCATTTGTTTGCAGAAGATTTCACTGCTCTTTTTCATTTCTGATGACAGACATTCATCCTTATCTTTAAAGAAACACAAATTAGACCAATAACAAGATTGATGATTATTATCACATCATATCTCACAAGCCTGACACCCCCTCTCATACTGTGACCGCTTCAAGTTTCTCATTTTGTCAAACAGCAATGAAATTGATGTTAATACGCTTTCAGCTGAGTTTTGTGTCGAGTCAATTTTTATTTATATAGCCCAATATCACAAATCACAGATTTGCCTCAGGGGGCTTTACAATCTGTACAGCAATACAACATCCTCTTTCTTTATCGGATAAGGAAAAACTCCCCAAAAAAACTTTAATGGGGAAAAAAATGTAAGAAACCTCAGGAAGAGAAACAGAGGAGGGATCTTTCTTCCAGGACAGACAGACATGCATGCGTATAAAGAATAGATCAGATAACAAAATTATAGAAATACAGCATGGAAAAACAGGATGACAGAACTATAGATGGACTGATAACATATGCAGAATGTGATGGAATCTGTTGACGGTACAGTTGAATGAATTAAATTTAGACTTGTGTAATTTTAGTGAAAGTCATTCCTGATTTCTTGTAAAGCCAAATATCACAATATTTGGGGGAATCTTGGGATTTGATGGTGATGTTGGCCACTAAATATCAGAAAAATAGAATGTATCTGTAAAAGTATGAGAAATTATGTTGGTAAAGATCAGATTAAGGTTTTAGTCAAGGTAGGCTAATTTATGTTAATAGAAAAAACCCAGAATACATCAGTACAAAAGCATAAACAGTATATTGACAATCTGATTATGCTTCAAGCTCCTGTTGCACTTCTTTTCGGTTGGCTGCATGATAATAAAACACATCTTCACCATTCTGCTCTGCTATTGTGAGGTTTAAACATCTCCTAAATGCTCCGAGTGTAGGCTAAACAGTTAATGGGAAAACATATTGACACCGTGCTGCAGATGAATGTCACTGCCTTTGTCTCCGCACAGTGTCCGTGCCTGCCTGCTGCAGGCCTGCACTGTACATTTAAAGGGAACTGCCCCTTTAACCGTGTGGCCGTACTGCTCATGCTCGGGGCTTTGTGCAGGAGTTTCCCCGTCAGGAACCAGCTGTGTGGACTGGAGAGCGATAGCAGACACAGCAGAGAGAAAGCACCGCTCCGGGAGAGCTGCGGCTGTCGCATCCTCCTCGCACCCGGGCAGAGGGCACGTCTTTGTCTGGGAACACATCCAGCAGCAGAGCGGCGGACTCTGACGCGGCTCATCCGAGCTCCGCGTTTGTATTTCATCTCCCGGATTACAGTCTTTGACGTTGGAGCATTCCGTCACGGTCGTGTGTTTACATCGTTGACCAGACTGGAAGTTATTTGGGAGACTTGTGCGGACGCGCAGCAGAGAGCGTAACGTGTTTTTTTTATGTTTTTGTTGCTCAGACCGGATGGGTCCGATTAGAAATGCGTTCAGAGCGTTTTTAAGGTCTAAACTGCCTCCATCAAAGTTTCATCCTTTTGTCCTGTCCCGCAGCCTGCTCCACACCGCTCGGCATGTTCTGACAGTGCGTAATTACCGTTTTCCACAGGCGTCACAGGTAGGCTATTTGAGCCTACCGACACCCCTGCTGATGACAACAGATCACCTCACAGCGTAAGGTGACAGTTCACTGCCTCTCAGAAAAGACACTCCGCGTCCATCATGGATGATGCTGGAGGGATACATCTATGCACCTGGACCAAGTCGTCCACAAGGAGCGCCCGGGACGTCTTGAAAACATACTTGGGAGTATTTGTGATGCTTCATCTCGTGCTCCACACGGAAGCCTCCTCGGTGTCTAAGTCGTGCGATAAAACCTGCTTTTCAGGGAGTTGCATCAACGGCACCTGCGTGTGTGACCACGGATGGGTCGGGGATCAGTGCCAGCACTGTCAGGGAAGATTCAAGTAAGTTGATGAGTGATATGACATCTGCCACGTGCCTTTAGGAGTTCAAATCTGACATTTTAAGATTAGTTTTTGTATGAGCAAAGTCCTCTGTCATTAGGTATTTCCATCTAAGCTCTCTACAGCAGGCTTCAATCTCTATCTAGTAATAATAATATCAGTATAATATCATTTATCTCACTGTACCACATATGAATATAGCCTGGTATTCTAGGTTCAGTGAATCAGGTGAAGTTTGTCTTTATTGTGAATAAGATGAAGTATTGTAGATGTTACCTGGCTGTTACTAGAATGTATGAGGGGCGATAAATGCCACAGCACAACAAGACACTGGCTCTCACTTTTGCCAGCTGATTTATTATTAAGAAGTAGCTAAAGTTGACTTTTGTCTGATTGTATTAAAAGCAAAAATCTCCAGATGGTGATACCACATACTCACACGAGTAGGTAAAGTCTATGTATAAACACACAAATATACAGTTATGTGTAAGTCACTTCATAGGTCCAAATGGTTCCATTGAAATATGAGTGCAAAACAATTTTCTAAAATATGACAACATGTCATTTTAATCGCCCGGCAGCTGATTGGTGTCTGCTGTCAGCTGCCTGCAGTAAGTAGGGGTGGAGTCACAGTCTCACTTTCACTATAGAGAACCACAGTCCCCTCCAACTTCTGAAAAACAAGAAATTGTCCCCCCCAATAAATTATTTCTAAATAAATGATGTAATAATTCACACACTTTTTGAAGGTTTTGTCCCCCCCATGTATCCGTCTCAGTGTTCTGAACTGTTGCATATACTGAACCAGGTGGGAATTTGGGAAATGAAGTTAACAGTTTACTTCATCCTGATACCTTTACTTGCTATTGGACTATGTTTGATTCCATCTCTGTAGCACCTGTGTTGCGTCTTCAGTGAGTGAATCTAGTGGCGCCCTTCATTATTTGCCTCTGATATTTTCTGAGACAACTGATTTGGCTGTTAATCTGAAATAGGAGATGTTTGATGAAGCTGCCATGCTTTGCCAGTTTGAAAACAGTTGGATCTGGCTGCCATTCAAAAACTTTTGCAGAGGAGGACTGTGATGTTTTCATCAGTCTGGCTCTCACTCAGCTGCTCTCACTCCCCTAGGAAAAGCATAAAGTACCGTTTATTTTAATATGAATTGTTAAGTGACATGACTTTTTGTTTCAGATTTGGCAGTAATTAGCTATTCACCTTGCTGCATTGCATCATACTTCCAAGCATCAATGAAACATGAAAGAAGCATAGCTGCACTGCAGCCATTTCTTAAAATTCAAGTGAAAGTCAATGATGCAGACACTGAAACGTTGGACGTTTTTCTACCTTGTCAAAGCCTGGTGCCTACAATCCCCACAATGCAACTCGACTGCTGACAGTTTGGTCAGAGATTCTGGTGTGTTATGCTAGTAGCGACTAATGTAGCCTGGAGCTGTTAGCGGGCTACAGAGGTCTGGTAACCTCACTTCTTTCTAACTCCACACCCCCAGATTTTTGTATTTTCAAATTTGTAGTCTTCAGCTCCAACTGATGCTGACTCAAGTGACATCACTTGAGGCAATTTATCACACTTCATGCAGCTCACCTTGGAGACACAAAAGCGTTATACTATTTTTTACACATAAAACACCGGAAAACACACTTTGATGTGTAAAATCTGTGCAGTTCCCCTTTAACCTCAATCACTGTATGTTGTCCATTTTGATATTTCACCAATCTGACACACTGACATACAGATCCTCACTTCAAAGCACTTTAATTCTACCGGTAGTTCATCCTTAGAGAGCAGCTCACATTTTCCAATCCCCTTCATTTCTTCCTTCTCTGTGGCATCAATCACCCCTCATACACTCCAGAGAGGATGACGTTACCTGTCAGGATCACCTACAACCTGGTCTGCACAAGTATGGTACTGAGAGATGGCAGGACTTCAGTCTGGTCTTTCCTCTGGAGGATTGTATTGATTTCTTAGTCAATGTGATTGTTGTGAGAGCGGTGAACAGAATAGGCTGTAGGCTGGACAACAGACAAACAATACCAAAGAGGAGTGTTTTTGTTCTTGTGGCTGCCTGGTGGCAAGTTAGTGTCCATTAATACTGAGTAGTTCTTACACACACACACACACACACACACTGTGAAATGATGCATCGCTCTCTCAAAAATGCAGAATAGCTGTGAAGTTACAAAAAATTGCTGATTGCTTGTTTTTCCATACTGTAATTTTTCTATCTGCATGTCTGTCTGTCTTGGAAAGAGGGATCCCTACTGTGTTTCTCTTCCTGGGGTTTCTTCCATTCTGTCTGTCCTCATTAACTTTTTTTTGGGGGGGGGGGGGGTTCTCCTTATCTGAAGTGAGGGTCTAATGATAGAGGATGTTGTATTACTGTACAGATTGGAAAGCCACCTGAGTCAAATATATGATTTGTGGTAAGAGAAGAAAAAGAGAAAAAAAGATTTGGAATAACAAAAAATCTCAACTTTGACTTAAATTGTAGGTATTAGAATTAATCTTAACCTAAATGAGAGGACAGTTTTGTGTATTTTTACTAAATAGATCTTATTTACTAGTTTTGGAAAATGGAAAATGTAAATAGAAATGGTATTCTATCCTGTTAGTAACCTATTAGTGGCCGCAACAAAAATCTCAAGAGATGTCCAGTGTGTTCCCTACTGTAGGGATAAGGGAAGTCCTTCACAGCCTGCATACTAATTCCCATCAATAATTCCATGATCGACGGCTTCAAATTCTTCAGCTTAACTGTTTTATGATTTGTTTTCATTTCATTTATGAGGCTGAATGCTGTTAAAGTCCTAACAATGCTAACTGAACACGCAGAGTTAACCCAAATAGGACCGTTTGCCTCGTTAAGGTCAAAACAGAATTTGCTGCAACACCAGCAAAGCACTTAAAGGCTTTTAAAGTGAAGCAGCCACAGATGGTGCGGAAATGGTCACAGATCTTTGTGACCTTGCTTAGTGCCAACTCATTTCAAGAAAAAAAAAAGGGCACGCTTCAAGAATGATTAAAGAAGTAGCAGACACAGTGAGCTGGTGAGTGGTAAGAAGCTGCAGGTTCTCAATGTGGTTTGGTTGAATGTCGACTACATCAACAGAGTGAACAATAACTTTTGCTTACAACATCAAAGCTTTGAGTTTTTTTCTCTTCCTGGTTTGTTTTCCTGTTGTGCAGCCTACTGTGCATGTGCATTATTCTGTGTTCAAGTCATGTTGGAGTTACTGTTGTCATTGTTTTCTTAGTTGTCAATAGCATTCATGTCAACATCCTAATTGTAATTACTACTATCTGCTTCTTCAAAAAGTTCTGATATAACTCACTTAAAGCGGCTATAATTGATATTTTTTGTATGTAATGTATCACATGACAGTGTGTAATGTGTTGGTTGTGGCTCGTAGTGATGAACCTACAGAGGATTATCAGTGACTCTGCAGCTCCCCTCGGCTTTACGGAGCTTTATAGTGAGTTTCAGCTCATTGTTTATCTGTCCGGCTGCAACTTTACTGTTTTGGTTCACTCTCAGCGCTCTCATAGCATTGTTTTTGGGCCGCAGCAGGCAGCTGTTTTCAGAGAAAGAGCTGTAAAAAGCCACTGTACACTACCTGCTCAGCACCAAACGGCAAACAGACACAGTTAGCTGTAGACTAGCTGGTGAACATAGTGGAGCATTCAGCAGCTAAAGAGCCAAATATTTCCCTCAGGAGTTGGTAGAGAGCAAAAACAGCTAAAAGAGAGTGAATATTGGACTTACATTCATCAAGTGGACAGAAATATGGCTCCAAATGAATGATAATGTTGCTCCGTAACTGCTGGATGTGGAAATAAGCAACTGTTTGCTAACAAATTCAACATATCAACTTAAAAGATGATGATATATCAGTGTTGAGTTCACAACTTTTTGGCCCCAGGTGGCCAAAAATACTGTTAGGTTTAAAACAAATGTGTTGGCCTCACGTCTGCTAAATCTGTCATTCAAGGTAATTAAACCCAGATTTAACAGTATATAATGGTTTATAGTGGTGTAGTGTCAATGCACAGTATTTTTAAACCTTAAACAAGTTTTACATTGCATTACATTAACTTGGCAGAAGTTTTTGTCTGAAACAATCTACATTCCTTTCCTGCGCATACAAGGGGAGCAATTTAGGGTTCATTGTCTTCCTCAGTGAAGATGTGGACAGGAAGAGCCCAGAGATCGAATATCCGAATCTCTCCCATCTCTGCCATCCATCCCATATGATGTGAACATGACAGTCTCCTTCCCTGAAGCTCTGGCCCGTCCAATAAATTTACATTATGATCACATCATGCACGTAAAAAAAGCTTTTTTAAAGAATAGTAATTGATCTTGTTTGAAGTTTGAGCTGCTCTGTCCAAATTTCAATTTCAAATCCATTTTATTTAAGTAATGGCAGTCTGAGCGGGATTTTGCTGTACAGTAAATCATTGGCTGCACTGTATCCATCTCTATTACAGTAATGTGTACATGTTTGTGACACGGATGGTTTGCTAAGCATAAATAAATTTAGGATATGAGCGATACAAGTATTGAAATGTATTGAAAATGAATCTATCCTGAAAGCAAATACATACAGTTTAGTAGGTATTCTATTGTGCCTTTTTATTAAACTCAGTTATTATTAATCCATCTAATCAGTTCATTATTAATCCATCTGATTTGTTTTGGGGATGGTGAACAAGAGAAATCTCTCCCGTCAACAACCAATATTGTAGAAACGCTGCTGTCCAAATGGTTCTGTTATCTAAAAGCTTCGCTGTACTTGTGGCTGCATCAGCTGTATCTATAGTGAGGACAGACTGGAGAGCAGTGGAGCAGAGAGAGAGGGACCTGTGCTTCAATATCACTGCTGTGCCCTGAAAATACTCAATACTAAAACCTCAGTGGTCATTTCATTGCTGTTGGGGTGGTCAGGACACACACATACACACTCCTGTGTCTTATATCCACACAGACAGATCCAATAAAGAAGAAATAGGTATTAGATTCTGTTTGTCTATTGATTTGAGGTATTGGTGCTTCGTGTAGTTATATTGGTCTGCAGTCTCACCCTTTGTTTTCCAAAGGCATTCCCTCTCTGTCTTTGTTTTTTTCTCTGCTGCTCTCGCTCTCTTTGTCCAGACTAGATAACGTCTTGCTTGTTCTCACATACAAAACACACACACACACACACACACAAACAAGTCATACTAACACACATGCAGAGATCAGTCTGTACCAGATAGAAGAACTTAGAGAGAAATACTGAAATGAAACTGCCTTGTCTACTACAGCAACATATCTGCTCTGTAAATCACTTGTCCTGTGTTCCTTTGAGCAAAAATCAGAAACCAAAAGAGAGAAGTTTATATTTTAAATGCTTTGATTGTATGATGGCTTCCACTGGTTTTACATTATTTTGATTAAATACCATCATCTGCTTACATAGCTGGAGTCCTTATTTCCATACGGCAAATCAAATCTTTGCATAGAGCGATAACGTGTCGTTCTATCACAGGCACAGCAGACGGTCACATTGAGGCTGATAGCATCCTGCTACACAAGAGCCACAGACTCTGAACAACAACCCTCATTAGCTTTCCTGCTAAAGTCTCCTTCTTATCTAACTTACAAACGTGAACACACGTAATGTCCTGCACCTTAGCTTGTTGAACATTGACTCT
Organism: Scomberomorus guttatus; assembly: GCA_038419695.1. Taxonomy (NCBI): domain Eukaryota; kingdom Metazoa; phylum Chordata; class Actinopteri; order Scombriformes; family Scombridae; genus Scomberomorus; species Scomberomorus guttatus. The sequence goes on from CM076458.1 coordinate 3,071,304, forward strand.
GAATGTTAATGTTCATTTTAAGCTCTTCGAAAGGCCAACAAAAGCTGTCCCAAGTTTTTTTTTTTACGTTTTTGAAACACTAAAATCAGATGTTAATTCAAGAATTTTAGAATAAGAATATTTTGTGGCTTCACACACATCTACGGGCCTTTTCAAGTCAGAATCAGCCATAAAAAAAGGTAAAAGTCTGCACACTGCCAGGCAGCTTCAGGGCCATCTACTGCAGCATAGAAGTGACGCTTTCTGGTAGAAGCTTTTCATCAGACTAAATAGGTTACCTGTTTATTCTCGATTAACCTCACAGCAGAGAGGAGGCCGCGAAACACCCGTAGACCGACGTTACAGTGTCGCCAGGCAGTTTCAACAGCAAAGCAAACTGTCTAATGCAGCACATCAAAGTGAATCTATTTGCCCAAGGTTTGCTAGAATAAACCGCTGCATTAATCTCACTTTGTCTCTTGCATGCTAAGTGCAGACAGCCAGAAACACTGGAGGCCACAGAGAAATGAACTCACACTGATCAAACATTTTGAGTCATTATCTCCCAACAGAGATGCAGCGCAGGGTTCTGAAAAAGGATGTTGATGGTGCTAATTGATAGAAGAGAGAAAATATAAAATGAAAATCTGGTTTGGCTCTTTGTCGACTCGCTGTTGTAAAGCCAGAAGCCACAATGGAGGGTTTTGCCTCTCAGACAACTGGAGCCGAGTAAGCTGTATATATCACAGAGGAGCCTGATAAATGGACGGAGGCGACTCTGAGCGCAGACAACGCTCTGCAAGATGGGGTTTAAAAATTTACCACCTCTCAAAGTCAGTCATTAGAGTTACTGGCATGAAAATAATATTCTACCTATCTATCCATCAAAAAGAGATATATAAATACTGTAATATATATTTTTATTTCTAAAATGGGATTATAGTTTTGGATTAAACTCCTCCACTTTATGTCTGATTTAATCCGTCTACTAATGCTGTGACCGCAGTTTAGATGTTATGGTGGCACTGAAATCCTATTACATGACGTTGGAGCCCATTATGGTTCCCCATCATCTCTTCACATCACTTCTGTCATGATGCATGTCCCCTGTTGGTCAGGAACTGGAGCCAGCAACTTTCTGGTAAACTCAGACTGGACTGTAGTGATACTTTCTAGTTCCAGTTTTGATCTGGGTTAAATAAGTTTATTGAATCTGACTATGAAATATGAATGTGGTGGATGCCCTTATCAAATCTATTAAGACTTTTAACAATTTTAAGTAGCAGAAAAGCGAATTAACTTCATACCTAAGAACTACAAATAAAGGTTTGAAAGACGAGTAAGATTTGTTAGACTCGCCAACTTGAGCCTGGTTTCTTGGAACCCAGACAAAGGTCTTAATTGAAGGAGCATCTTGGGGAATTGGCTCTTCAAATATCCATTATTTGTTGAGACTGCAGGGCTTTTTTTGATTGTTGCGTGATGCACACTGCAGTAACTTTCAGTCAGATGAAAAGAATCAAGTGCAGTTGAAGTATTTTGTAACTTATAATGATCTCACTTTCAGTAACACAATTGTGACTCTCATATTAACCATAATGACACAGTTAGCTGCTGCTGATGTTACAAACACAACATATATTAGTGTATCAGTTGTACCAGCAGATGTGTGTGTGTATGTGTGTGACAAAACACACCAGCAGCGTCTCATAACACAGTTTCAGTCGACACATACCAGACAGGTCATACAAACAGAAGAAGTATTCAGGGTACCGTAAGTAGGATCTGCTAATCTAGGAAGCAATTGTGGTAAAATTGTTCCTTTTTTGGAGTTTTGATGAGCATTGATGCTGGGAAATGAGCAGCCCAGTCGTGTCAGACAAGATATTAGACCATTGTGGAAAACCCCAGAATACACTTAGTCATTTTTTTTTTGTTTTTTTTTTGTTTTTTTTACCTCCAGAGCCAACAAAACTACGATAGGGTTAAGGATTGGGGAAGATCAAGGCTAGGGTTTAAAAGACCTAATTGCAAGTCAGTGCCAAGAAGTGAGATCTGGCTTCCTTCATGAAAGTCAAACGTGCCACATGCCTCGCTACATAAAGGAGACACTACTTCACACATTTTTGCTGGATGTTAGTACTGGATGATCATTTTAGTTACTTGCCGAATTGTCCAGTATGGAGGTGATTCCTTGGACACTAGGTGTAGGAACAGGCCTGTCACTCAGTCACTTATAGTAATAGTGTAAGTCTGTGTGGGGGTGTATGTGAGGAGGTGTGTGTGGGGCATAGCAGGTAATTAATATCAACTGTGCACCTGCTAGTTTTCAGTAATCACTATTATTTGTCCATTTTGCCTCAACATCATTTAATGCACAGCCTCTTGTAAGGTCATGGTTTTTCTTTATCCTCACAATACACAACCAAAACACAGGAATCATGCTTTTTTGTACCGGACAAAGCGACCTCCATCAAAAGCCAGACTAAAGAGGTACGTTTAAGTTCACGTTTAAAGATATAAACACTTCCAGCTGCCCTCAATTTCATTTAAATTAAATCCAAAAAAAGTTTGCTAAGCTGCTGTTTTAGCATCTAACTCAGGTTTTCTTTACACCACTGCTACACGCCATCGTGCCATTTTAAAGCTGTTTTTACATTAATCCTTCTACATCCCACATGGGAAGGCAGGAAGAGAAGTTTACCTGATTGACGCGCCGCAATACTGTAAACAAATGGAACCTGGAGGCTGATGTTCATTCCTGAGAAACACAAACTGTGACATGTAAACATTTTAACGCATTAGGAGAGGAGTAGCAGTAGTATTAATCGACTTGATAATCCTCTATGAACATCATATCTCAAAACATTATGCTCACTGTAAATTACAGTTACAAATATGCATAGATGGTCACAGATACAAAGTGATCTAAATATAACCCTGCTGGCTTTGTGATGCCAGAAGATAAAGGGAACAAAGCTATTCAAGGACAAAACATCCACATGGGTGCTTTAGTGAGAGACAGGCCGAGTAGAGACAGAATAGAGTGCTTTTCTGACATCAGAGTCATCATCTGCTGACATGGGCTTCATCCCGTGTGTGTGTGTGTGTGTGTGTGTGTGTGTGTGTGTGTGTGTGTGTGTGTGTGTGTGTGTGTGTGTGTGATTATGTGTGTTTAAGCCCCAGGCAGTGTGCGGTGATGATGACACAGCTTGTGAACTAAAGTTGCCACCGTACTGTGCTGAGTTGCAGTGTATGTGTTTGTTGTGTTTGTGTGTCTGTGTGTGTTTTATGTGTGTGAGAGAAAGCATGTGAGTGTTTGGGAGGGAGGAGCGTCGGACGGCCATCTGTCCAGTGTGAGTTAATCCCGCTATGATGAGAGAGAGAGAGAGAGAGCAAGGGCAACACACATGCACACACATGCACACACACACACACACACACACACACACACACACACACACACACACACACACACACACACACACACACACAGTTGGATTGGTGGGTGTATTACATGAATCATAACCCCTTGTGTTCCTCCCTGAGGCTGCAGCAGTTTCAGAGAGATGGGAAAGGTCTGTTCTAGTGACATCATCATCAGGGGACAGTGAGTCCCACTGACACTTTATCTGCAGCTGCATTAAAAAAAGTCTTCAAAGGAAAATTTTGGCTGTTTCTGACCTGATTTTCACAGAGTTTTACTTCAAACTGATGCATTACAACCAGGATATTTGCAGTTGTCACTCTGCAGTTGCTTAAACTTTCAGTAGTTTATTAACTCATGAAGGAAATGAATCAACAACAATTTGAATAAATATGAATTTATCAAGCTAAAAAGCTGAATATTTTTTGTGTCCAGCTTCTCCATTGTTAGGATTTTCTGATGCTCTGTTTTATCTCTTTGAGTTTTGGACTGTGATAATTATTATTTTACTATATAAAAAATACAAAAATAAAACAATAGATTAATATATAATGAGTACAATAATTGGTTGCAGCCTCACCTGCAAGCGCATGTTTCGCCAAAATCCTCCTATGAGCACAATTTCTTATTTATTTTATTTGACCTGAGAGTTTAGAGTTCTTTTTTTAACAAATCAATTGTTGCCCAGATTTCAAACAAACTTTCTACTTGATATTACAAAATGTAAATGTGGTGGTAAGGAAAGACCATAAGATCAAAGAAATCCATAAGGTTCATCTTCTGGGGACCATGAATACTGAATTTAGACCAAATTTCACTGCAATCCTGCCATTATAGTTTTCTTGTGTACAAAATACATGTTGGTGAGTATGAAAGTGTTAAGTGTCATGGCTATCTGCCCAATACATTTTTAGATATTATCTACGAGTGGCAGTTTCAGTGTGACAGAAGAAAGGTCAAAGGGTTACTTTAATGAGTAGTTCATCCTCTGAGGACCGTGACAGAGACATTATATTTGAAGGTGACGTATCATGCACATTTCTAGATCTATATTTTTATTCTGGGGCTCTACTTTATCTTATACTGGCCCTTTATGCAGCCCCTCAGTTCAGCCTCTGTCTGAAACAGGCTGTTTTAGCTCCTGTCTCTTTAAGGCCCCCCTCCCGATAAGTCCACTCTGTTCTCCAATCAGGGATCGTTTTATATACGTTCACCTCAAGTTTTGTAACTTGGACCATGTTTAACATAGATATCGGCCATCATAACAGTATAAAAAATACAGAAAATCACAAAAAGCATGTTATGTCCCCTTTAATGGCAAATCAGCCATCAGCCTTGTGTGCAAAGTTGACAGCTGGACCTGACCGTAACACACAATGAAAGTATATGAAGTGTAGAAGGGGCTCGTCCTATGTGAGTCATGAATATGATTAGAAGCTTTCATATCAACCAGATCATTAGATTTTAATATTACAATATTACTTTGTACAAATTGTAATACAAAAAGGACAAATCATCCCAGAGTACTGTGAGTATCCAAAGCAAATTTTAAAGTAATCTGGCAGTAACTTTTTGAATCACCCTTTAATGGAGGGACATATTTGGTTTAATATTACATTAAGTATGGAAGGAAAATACATGCACTCTTAATTTAATCTTAAAGTACTGAGATGTGGTTCCAGGCAATATGCTAAACCTTTTATCCACCTCTCCATCATCCCACACACACTCAGTGGATCAATAATCATTTGGCCGTGTCCATACAGTCTATGCAACCCATCACACACGGACCATTTACCTTCTCTGTCAGTTGTACAGTAATCGGATTAGTGTTTGTGGTGAAGTCCTTCCATCACAGGATAATTAGGATAAGTGTTGAAGGAAAAAGTCTTCCATTAGAGAATAACAGAGGACAAAGTTGGTTAATTTGCCTTGTTTTTGCTCAAGTCGCTCTGTATAGAGAATATCTGGCTGAGTATCAGGTTATGAGGTTTGTATTTTTGTTACCACTAAAATGATCATTGTGATACAGTTTGTTGTATATAATAAACCATAGCATGCGGTACATGTAGTGTATATAAATCCCTAAACCTGAACTGATTCTCAGTCATATTCTGATCAGATTTTACAATTGGACTCAAGCTGATATAAAAATATTTTTGGTCTCTCTTTGCTTCCTACATTGTGAGGTGTTACAGCAGAGACTGCTGTCATTTCTTCTACAAGACATGAATATCTGCCACTTTCCAACTCTGGCAAATGACATAAGATGGCAATCGCAGTGCTTAGAGTTCCATACTGTACATTATCATTTTGCACTAACAGGAAATGATACAAGACTTGTGCCAGTGGTTGTAAGTCAAACTGCAATTTTGCATCATGGATGACAATTTTGTAGCTGTGAGTGCAGTCAGATGACCACAGAATAGTGTTCAACAACAGGACTGTCAAGTATGAAGAGAATTATTTTCTTAAATCCAACTGATTTGTGCCTCTTGCGGGCAGCAGAAACAAGCAGTGAACACTCTGACACATCATCATCTTTTAAGTTGATATGTTGAACTTGTCAGCAAACAGTTGTTTATTTCCACATCCAGCAGTTACGGAGCAACATTATCATTCATTTGGAGTCGTGTTTCTGTCCACCTGGTGAATGTAAGTCCAATATTCACTCTTTTTTAGCTGTTTTTGCTCTCTACCAACTCCTGAGGGAAATATCTGGCTCTTTAGCTGCTAAATGCTCCACTATGTTCACCAGCTAGTCTACAGCTAACTGTGTCTGTTTGCTGTTTGGTGCTGAGCAGGTAGTGTACAGTGGCTTTTTACAGCTTTTTCTCTGAAAACAGCTGCCTGCTGCGGCCCAAAAATGATGCTACGAGAGCGTCGTGAGTCACGCCCAGCACTTTACACACTGTCATTTCATAAATTGTTATTATGAAAAATATCAATTATTCATTTTTTCAGTGTGAACAAAAATTTCCAATAACCGAGGCTTGACCCGGGACCCGAGTCAGGCTGGGCCCAAGTTATATTCAGTTATATTCAGTCTACTCTGCTCAGGCTTTCTATCACGTCAGATCTAATGATGCATCATCATCGTCACAAGAGAAAAATGTGTTTTTGTGGCAGAGGGAATAGTGTAGTGTGGGACTTATTGCAACATTTTTCGACAGCAGCCTCATGCTGCTGCTTCTTGTCAGTTTTTTTTTTGAAAATTAATTTATGCACGTCTGATTTGGGTTGTTTATGGGACTGTTTCCATTTGGGTCCAAAATTGAACACACTGTATACTCAAAACCTGCTTAGAATGAGTATAGAATTGGGAAACAGCTTACAGTATGTGTTGTACGTAGCGCTTCACCCTCCAATTCACTTTATAAACCTTCTAAATAATCCAAAACAAGCTGCTGCCAGCGGCTGTCCCTCTAGACCTCTTGTAGCTACTTCTACAACAAAGCTGTACAAGAGTTTCTTTGCTAGAAGGCTTTTATTGTGGCCAGCAACCACAGGAAGCGTTGAGTTTGCATTAAAAGCATTCTAGCAAAGATCTGTGTGCGTGCCTCTGTCCATCCTTGAACTTTAACCAGAATGTGAGTGAGAACGGGTTTGTTTCTTAGCAGCAACCGCAGATATAAATTTACAGTTTTATTATCCATGGCTGGATGTGTTGAGTGTGTTGTGTGTGTGGTCAAGTTGTGAACTGGATTGTTGCAGATGAGTTATTTTCCTGGCAGGGAGCATTTCTCTCCTCTCTCTCTCTCTCTCTCTCTCTCTCTCTCTCTCTCTCTTCCCCTCTCTCTTTCTCTCCCAACCCAACCGGTTGAGGCAGATGGCCGCCCACCCAGAGCCCGGTTCTGCTTGAGGTTTCTTCCCATCCCCGTCGCCAAGTGCTTGCTCATGAGGGAATGTTGGGTCCCTGTAAATAATATTGTAAAGAGTACAGTCTAGACTTGCTCTATATGAAAAGTGCCCTGAGATAATTGGTGCTATATAAATAAAATTGACTAGATGTGACTGTAGACCTTTCTCTCTTTTCTTGCCATCCATCCACCCAGAAAAAGATGTATTACCCTCTTGCTTCCAAACTGCATTTTCTAATGATTTCACCCCTAAAGCATGTGTTAGCTCTGCTTCCTTGTGTATTTCTTTGTGTTGTTGTTGTGTGTGTTTATGTTTCTGTGTGTGTGTGTGTGTGTGTGTGTTTCTGCATGTGCTGGGTGGGTGGGCTTACAGCGAGTGCAGTGCCTGTGTTTAGTTTGTGTTCACGTCTGGTTGTTTGCCCGCGTTCTCTTGTAACTCTCAGTCCTCTTCGATTTTGTTTTCATTTTTCCGGCTCTGACGTGATGTTCACAGCGCTCGCTCCAGCAGGGAGTGTGTGTGTGTGTGTGTGAGAGAGAGAGAGAAAGAGCGAGAGAGTATTTATGAGGATGAGAAGAGACGAGGAGAGGGGGTGATAGAAAGTCATAAACACATACACATGTACCTGGTGAATACACACACATTGCCTGAGGGTGAGCAGTCATTTTGTTGTGTCCTGTCACTCTCTGCCAGGTGGTTTGGTCAGAGCGGCATGTTATTTACAGCTGTGCTCAGTATCACCTGAGGCTGTTGTTGTGGTTTGTAGCTTTTTTACACCTGTTTTTCAGCTCTTGGAAAAAAAAGGCAGGACATACCAACACATTTTGTTCTGTGAAAAAAGGCCCAATTTACTTTTATCATTTTGTCTCATATACTGATAAAATGCAAATATGATTTATACGCTGTCATCTGTCTTTAGATCTTTGGACTAAGCTGCATTATTGATAAATCATTTTGTCTGTAATGTGAAAAATGAAAAATACGACTCTAATTTCTTAGAGCCTATGGTGATGTCTTCAAATGTCTTGTTTTTATTGGATCAACAGCCCAAAACCCAAAAGATATTCAGTTTATTATTATGTACGACACATAAAAGCTTAAAATCCTCAAATTTGAGAAGCTGAAACCAGCAAATGTTTGGTATTTTTCCTTTAAAAAATTACTAAACTGGTTAGGCTATTTGTTTATCAAAATAGTTGCTGATTAGTTTTCTGTCGATCGATTAATCGACTAATTGTTGCAGCTGTACTTTGGCCCTAACACACTCCAGACCACAGGGTGGCAGTAAAGCACCTAAAGCTTAATTGTTAAAAGAAGAATAACCTAACATTTGTGGAGAAAAGCAGAGCATGTTAAAAGTCTCAAACTCAAACCAAAGCTGAGCTCAGTGCACGGTTGTAGAGTGAGTGGGTCACCAACCACACGACAGGTGGACACACTGTGGAAAATGAATTAAGCTCAGCGGGGTTCAGGTAAGGCCTGCATCTTTTTTTGTTGTTGGCAACCAAATGTTGTGGCCTGTTAGTAGCTGATACAGCCATAAAGCTTAGTGGAAATTAAATTCTCTAGACCTACCAGCAAATCATTTTACCAGCACTAGCGTACCTGTGACAATATTGCTTGACAAAATGTAATCTGCTGTCATTCCCTAATTACAATAAGTGCATTCAACCTCTGTAGGAACAAGTGCTAAATTCTATTAACTCCCTTTTTCAGCATGAGGCGCTCCTCCAAAAACAAAAGACACCCTAAAACAGGAGTCACCTAGTGTGCAGCAAAATACTACAAAGACATTCAAATACGTACAAAATGCAACGAATCAGTTAGAAAAAGGCTCCTTCCACCTCCACATAATGGGTACAGTTTGATCGCTGCCCTGCTTTAACACCAACTCACGAGGTAAATTGCACAGAGCAAGAGCATTATTTCCAATTGAGAGTCTGACTGCGCTCTCCTGAACACTCTCCTAATTCATTTTGCATTCAAACTTCCACTAAATTGAACTCATTTTCTACTAATTTGAACTGCTGACTCCCATAACAAAGTAGAAGAAAGTTTCGAGGGTTATGAAACTACTTTCTCATCTTACCAAGACTTCTTAAAATATCAAGCATGGCAGAAAATAGGAACGAATCCCAGGTTATAAAATGAATACTGTGACTGTTTACATCCCGATGTAGCCTGTAGCATCGTAGTTAGCTGCTTTGTAAGATGAGTAATGCTTTACGTAATGCTCCGCATCATATGCTCTACCTCACACAAACTATGTGCATTCAGTTTGAAAGACGGGTCAGTCCTGTTGTTATTGGTGAAGCTCAACTTTTCAGTACCTTCTCTGTGGATTTGTGTGGCAATCGATTAAACAAAGGTTGAGTTTACACTTTGTTCAGCAGTTAATTACTGTACATAAACCAACCTCTGCCTCATTTTGATTTGACTGTTTTTTGACTGTATTTTGTCTTTGCTTTGGGTCTCTGTGGTGGGACGTGTTAGTGTGAGAGGTTTGATGTATGAGACAGCGTGTGTTCGAGTGTATTCAGGGCTTAGCAACCCTATGTTGGGTGTGGTGTAGGGATTTTGTGTGTGTGCGTGCGCGTTTCTGTGTGTGTGTCTGCACATTACAGGGAACCATCCCATAATATGACTGAGAGGCTGACAACATGGGATAGTGATTTCAGTTGTCATGGCAACGCTTTGCAGCCCCACGTAACACACAATAGTGTTTTAATGCAGACCACATGTGATGGGGCTCACCATAGGGGCGGGCACGCACACACATACACACACACACACACACACACACACACATACTCCTCTGTTGGCTGCAGGCATTGTGTATAATCAACCTGTGGTCAGGCTGGGCTGGGTGCAAACTCTCTGTAATAATACAGCAGCTTGTTGTCAGGACTGTAATAAAGACTCTATTTTTGCACACACGCACACACACGTGCACACACGCACACACTCGTCACAAAAGATACATGTACTGTCTAGCTGTGCCAGGACACAGAAGATGGAATAACTCAGTGAAAAACAACACTCATGTTGATTGACCAACACCAGCAACTTATGTTCAAATACCAGCTAAAAGTTTAGGTAACAAAAATATATAAACTGCCTTAATGGAAGATTTTAGCTCCTATGACAGTGAGTAGATGTTTGGGTTGACAAATTTAAGGAAAAACCAGCATAAAGAGCCTTTGTAAAGTGATGTTCCACCAAAAAAACTCCAGAACAGCTTCAGTGTTCCCTCTCAAGCATCTTAACTACAAGTCAAAGTCCTGCAATCAAAGTAAAAATACAGAGCTGTGAGCCAGATGATGAAAAACGCATCATCTGGCAGACAGAGGAGCTCTAGCTTGAACCACTTGTAGACCAGCCTGTGAGGGAGGGCAGAGATCGTTCCAACATGGAAGCAAACAAAGCTCAAGGACGCTGGCTTGATGTATCAGACCTCATGAATGAAAATACCTAAGAAGTGATGTTACTGGAAGCAATTATTACACTCGTATCTGTTGAGAATTAAATATACATGGAGGTATTTTGATTGAACAAAATCAGTTATGAAGTAAAAAAGAATCCTACTCTTATAAATGTTCTTCACTGTGTCACATAGACTGATCATATAATGTGATTATCACCAACGTGTTACTTATTACTTACTTCTATTACTGTAACTGCCAATTGTATATGTGAACTAAAAACACGTATTAGCAGATATAACATGGGGTCGGGGTCTGGTTGTATTCATTTTTGACTGTAGCATCACAATTAGCAGCTACATCAAAGCTATCTCTGCAATTGTTCACTTCTGTGTTCACCATGTTGATTTGCTGTCCAAATGTATAATCGGCTCAGATGATAACACAATACAACCTACGTACAAAGTAGGTGGTCCCTGTCATGCATGGCTCAGACAGGGAAAAAAATTCAATGAAGATGGCTGGTTGGATGAAAAAACAACTGATGTAATGTCTTTTTTTCACACACTATATTAGTTCACATTTCTCTGTATTTCCACACAAATCCATGTGTGTGTAGTGATTTTGGACAAAGCTATATATTACACTGTGTGCTTGCAGCACACTTTCATCTTTTCATTAAACATATTTGGGGAGAAAAAACCATAATAAAAAATCTATTTTCAGTTTAAATACCTATTTCATATTTTGGATATTGGTTTAGTATCACAGAGGATGAAGGTTTTCTTGCACCATTATTTCATTTCTTCAAAATGTTCACCATCAACGATGAACAACAGAATGATTAAACCTGTATTAACTGATTTTTTTTGGCCACTTGGGGGCAGCAGAACAAGTTATGAACACAGCACTGACATATCATACACTTTTAAGTTTTGTGCGATTTTTTTCCATAAGAGGAGAATTCGATGCTGGTCAATTAAAGAGGCAAAGGAGATCACATTAGTTTGTTTAGCAGTCATTCTAACTCCCTCCTCAGGGACACCAAAGATAGCGATCTGAGGCGATGGGTCCAGAGTCAGTTCCAATATCGCTGATATAAGATTAAAAAAAAAAAGACCCCCAGTATTCCACCAAGCTCGGGCATGACCAGAACATATGAGACAAGTCTGCTGGTGCCTGAGAGCATCTGTCACAAATATTAGAGAGGTTTGAATAAATCTTTGATAATCTAGCTTTACTAAGATGGATCCTATGAAGTACTTTGAACTGAATGAAGCTAAGTCTCCCACAGGAGGAAGAGTTCTTTGCATGTAATGCACCGTCCCACCATTCATCAGACAGAGTGATACCCAGTTCAGTCTCCCAACCTGTCTCGATCTTATGCAGAGCAGGGGGCAGTCACTGCTGATAAAAGACTGTATATGAAAGAAATATGGCCTTTTGAGTCCGTAACTGCAAGAAGATGGTCAATGCCTGAGGCCGGCGGAGCCTGTGGAGATGCTAAGGTGTTGGATTTGGCAAAGGTGTGATTTTGGACATACCGAAACACTACATGTTTTCATTCTGTATCACCACAGCTGCATATAAAAGATGGTTCATAGAAACGCTGTCAGGAAACACTTTTAACTTCAAAGATCAATCATTTTTGGGAAAGTTGCAGCCAGACAGCTGAATAATGAGCTGAAACTCGTTATAAACCTCTGTGAAGCCGAGGGGAGCTGCAGAGTCACTGATAATTGTGGATTTCTGTCGGTTCATCACTATGAGCCACGGCCCTGACATTACACATTGTCATTTAATACATGACAAGTTATGCTAACGGTTAGGATCATAGCTAATAACAAACTGGTGTTCAAACAACTTGTGATTTAATCTGAGAGGAAAGGTGCACTGTTAATGTTGTCTGTGGCTTGTGTGAGTTATTCCTCTGTGTTACCCCAGGTTAACAGACCTGAGGGCCGCGCTTAACAGACTGACTCATAAAGTCTATTAACCTTTAGAGTTTGCAGAGTCATTAGGGAGCTTGGTTCTGTATTCCTGCAGGTTAAAGCTGGAGGACCGGTGAGATTCTGCGGTGGCACCAGAAGAACAAGCGGCTCTATTTGCTCATACATGAGAGGATGAATATTTGAATATGACTTTCACATCCCACAGAGCCAGATGGGTGAAGCAAAGTCACCTCATGTGTATGGATGTCTACATCGATATGCAGCCCGCTGTGTGTTTGTGTGATAGAGGAGAAGGACGGAGGTTTAAGTTTTACATTGTGTCTCTTCTTCTTTTTCCTTTCCTCTTTCCTTCCTTCCTCTCCTCTCTTTTTCTCATTTTGTCTCTGCTTTTCTTTTTTCTTCTATCCTTTACTTTCCTCTTTTCTTTTCTTCTTTCCTTTGCTGTTTTTCCCCTCTTCTTTCCTTGTTTCATCTCTAATTTTCTTTGCTATTTTCTCCTTTCTTGTCAGCCTTTCTTCCCATCTGTCCCTGTTTTCTATATATACTTATTGTCATTGCATCTCTGCTTTTCTTTTTTATTTCTTCTATCCTACTTTTATGTTTTTCTCCTCTCCTTTCCTTGTTTCTTCTCTTCTTTCTTTACTCTCTTCCTCCTTCATCTCCTTTCCTTTGCTTGTTGCTGTCTTGCTTTTCTTTTTTGTCTTATATCCTTTACTTTTCTGTTTATTCTCCTCTCCTTTCCTTTTCCCTTTCTCCTCTTCTTTTTTCCTTTCTTCTTCTCCCCTTTATTTCCACCTTTCCTCTCTTTTTCTTTTTCCTCCAATTTTCTTTCCTATTTTCTCCTCTCGTCGCCTTTTCTTCCCCTCTGTCCATGTTATTGTTGCCTTTCTCTGCTTTTGTTTCCTGTTTTCCTTCCTCCTCTCACCTTTTCTTTCTTCCTTTTTTCCTTTCCTCTTTCCTTCTTTCCTCCTCTGTTGTTCCTTTTCTTTCCTCCTCTCTCTTTCAGTTGACTCTGTTGTGTTTAAACGTGCCATGTTCCTATTAGCTTTGCTTTGACCTTATATGAGGTACAGAATCCATATGAAGTGTGTGTGTGTGTGTGTGTGTGTGTGTGTGTGTGTGTGAGAGAGAGAGAGAGATATTGGGGGGGCTGGCGATGAATGATGCGCTGGTGTGAAAGCCATTGGAGCATGACCATACCGTAGGTGATAGAGACCCAGTAACATCAATCATACACATGCACGCACACACATACAGACACACACACACACACTCTCACACACTCGCTGCCCTCGTTATTCCCAGCAGAAGGGCTTTTCTTGATTTTTAATAAAGGATATCTGCAGAGAAGGTCAAGGTTATTCAATTGTTGGTCATTCATCTCCTCCTTTTTGCTCTCCCTTGACGTGCACGCACACGCACACACACACACACACACACACACACACGGGCGAACACACACACACACACCACAGATCTCTCAATCTTCACTACTGGTCCCGGCTCGGGGACCCCTGCACCTCGTGTGTGTGCTTGTGGGTGTGTGTGTGCATTCTTGTTGGTGTGAACAATGCAGCCGTCATCTCTGGGTTGTCTGGTTATCCATCACTGGCTTTATGTAGTTCTGCTGCTATCTTCCAGCAGACACGTGTGTGTATTTTATCCACTGCAGGAGTTTCACACAGCGTTCAAGAGGTGTCAAAGATAATATTACTTACTGTTTTATCAGAAGACTCTTTGAACTTAATACAAACATAAATGGTGCGGAAATTGGAAACTGGATGTACTGCCAGTGGCAAGATAATACCACCACTGTACATGTGAAATAATCTATGTTGGATTCTTGTAAAGGCAGCTGAGGCAGGAGGGGTGTATACAAGGCTCTGAAGTTATTGTAGAGAACATTGTTAATCCATTTCCTCTGGGGATGTGAGCTAGAGATTTGTGAGATTATTGAAATACACTGAATTATAAGACCAAATATTATTTGAAATTCCATATGACTTTGTGTTGTAACCGCTGTGTACCAGCTGTGAGAAAATACATTCAGGTAATCATTTGCTTTGCCAAATTGCTGCCTGAATTACATTCACTGCTAATGCTTTTTCCCAATGTGACCTCCGTATATTGTTGGTTAGTTTGGTGAACAAACCACAGGTCTTTGAAACTGCAGAAATATTGTTCGATATATTACTAATACAGTATGTTAGACAAACTTCAAGTGAGTCAGTCTAGTCAGTGCGACTTGATGTTAAAATGTGACCAGTTTCCAAACATATACACTGTATATAGACAGGTAACAAATTCAAGTCAATACTGAATTAATGAGCGGAGAAACACACCGAATACAGATTGTGATTTGTATTGATGTGAATTTTTTCTGGCTTTCACAGTCACCAGCCTGTATACATGACTCTGTGGCTCAGGCCACTAGGATCCTGAATGAGGTTACTGCCTAAAACTAAGCCTAAGCTAGCATTAGCTTCCGTCCGAGGTAGCGGGACGTGTTTCGAGAGGCAACAGCCTGCACTCCTTATATGGAAGGTCCTGGCTCCAAACGGAAAAGATGGTGCCGACCATAAACTGCAACTCTGGGCTTCAAACTGGCTCCAGTGCAAACCAGTAGGCGACGTCACACCTCGCTACGTCCATCTTTATATACAGTCTATGATTTTACCTGATGAAGGTTTATCCTACTCTTTTCCAATAAAATGTTTAAAATGCTGGAAGTATACTTACAGGTAGATATTTTACATTAGATGTATAGTAGCTACTATCCCCTGGTACCTTGTGTAGTGGGGCTGTGCTGCACTTGAACTTATTTTCACTCAACATGTGATTTTGTATCCGAAAAATGAACTTTAGTTCAAATCCCACTGTGCCGGTGTGCTCATGAAACTTTAGAGCACTGTTACACTACAATCAGCAGTGCCTATCAGGGGCAGATCACTGACTACAAACCCCAGTTGACACTGTGGAGTCCTTTCACTTACTGGGAACCATCGTCAGCCAGGACCTCAAGTGGGAGCAGAACATCAGCGGCCTCAGCAAGGAGGCTCAGCAGAGGATGTATTTCCTGCGGCAGCTGAAGAAGTTCAACTTACCAAAGTCAATGAAATTGTACTTCTACACTGCCATCATTGAGTCCATCCTCACCTTCTTCATCACCATCTGGTACGCTGCTGCAACTGCCAAGGACAAGGGCGGACTGCAGCGTGTCATCCGCGGTGCTGAAAAGGTGATCAGCTGCAATCTGCTGTCCCTCCAGGACCTGCACGTCTCCAGGACACTGAGGCTGACCCCTCCCACCCTGGACATAAACTTTTTGAAACGCTCTCCTCCGGCAAGAGGCTGAGGTCTGTCAAGACCAAAATCTCATGCTACAAGAACAGTTTCCCCGCAGTGGGCCTCATCAGCAAGGTCCGGGACCCCCACTGACACAGACTGTACCCCCCCCATTGACACTATACGTTATATTAACGTAACACCCCGTAATCTCATATTTGCATATCTGTGATCTTTGATCTAACATGGCGTGTTACATTAATCCAACTTGCATTATTATTATTATTATTATTATTATTATTATTATTTGCACAATGCATATACTGTTTACTCCTGGTCAATATTTTGTACATTTCATCTCATTCTCCTGCTTTTCCCACTTTTTTTATTGTAAATTCTTTTCTTTTTTATATAATTTAGGATTACTTTGTGTATATTTTTGGCGCCCTGTTTTTGAATTTGAATGTGATGGCAGAGGGATGATAACAGCACTTTTTATTTAGGAGGTGTTAAAGATTCTTCAGAGTATGGAAATAAAGCCAAAAGAAGCAATGAGCCAAGAAAAGAAAAGTATTCACAGTCAGATGAAATGATCAGTGTTGGGGAGTGTAGTCAGGCTGCAGCAGCAGAAGGTGATTTTGTGTCTAGATTTAATGAAGGGAGGGATTGTACTGTCCTGAGAGGGAATTCCAGTGTTGTGCATTGTTGTGAATTATATGGTTTATTTGAGTGAGTCACTGCCATGAGCTGTGTTTTCTAAATATGGTCATCCAAGACTATAGTCAAGGATTCTTGGATGATTTTCAAGCCTGTGAATTTTTATGATTATATTGTTAAACACGTGCCTGCGTCTTTTTTTTATGAGGGAGGACATTTTTGTAAAGTGAAGTCACCTTTGGACAGCTTTCTCTTCCTTAACAGGCCGGCTCTTGATAAAGTTTAAGAACAGGCGTGCGGCGTGAAGAGGTAAGGGATAAGGGTTAGAGGCTGAGAAATGAAAACAGTCAGTGGAAGTTCCTCACAGTCGAGCTAAACACAAACATGTGTGCGTCTTTTTGTTGCTTACAGTGATGTCACTCTCAGCTGACTAGGCGCTGTCACTGAAAGTCTTTGTATGTGTGATTGTGGGGTTGTTATGATGTTTTGCTGTTGTATGAATGTGTCACCACGTTGTTGTGCTGTCCAGCGGTTAGTGAGTGTCTGAGGAGCATGAGAGAAAAAATCAATACAATAAGGCTGTTTTCATGCATCCTGTAAGACACACTGACCCGTCGGGTCAACTTGTAACTTAATTTTCCTCTTTCCTTTTAGGGGACTGGACTTGGCTTTGGTTTTGTAATTCATTCAAGGAGGGAGTCAGTCACTGCACACTGTCTGGACACATCACTGCTGTTACCCCTTAAAAGCTAATACCAGTGTAATTTCATTTCCCTGCTTTTGCAATTAAAGCCCATTAAAAGTTTAAAACCACTGATGCATTAGCTGTGGCAGCGCTCTACACTGTGACATTAAAGGGAGCTGAAGTTCAGCCCCCTCTTTTTTTCAAGCTGTATTCTCTGTCGAACCCTCATGGGAGCTGTCGTTTTTGAATGCTAATGAAGAATTATTGTTTTATCTTTATTAAATTTACAGGGTGGGGTCCTCTGATGGTTCAAGCTTGCCAAGGAAGTAAACTTTCCTGTAGCATGCTGGCTATGTAACAAATATCTCAGGTACAGCAGAAAATAAATGGAAGAAAATGAAATAAAATGAAGCAAAAGTTGTTGTGATGTGAACCTATAACAGCTCACGTTAGCTCAGAAAGCAGCAGAGGAATGTGAAGATGAACAACAGCAATTTGAGTTGTGGAAAATCCTCTCCTTATCTTCCTTCTCCTTTTTCTTTAATGGCAAACTGCAGTTTTTACTGACTACTGTTTTAGTTTCAAGATAAATTAAAATGTGTCCTGTGCAGGTTTCCCTTTTAAACAAACAGTTACGTTTACATGCTGTGTTTCACACCAAAACACACTGGGCCTCAGGCAGGAGCCACTCGAACTGACAGATTCGTTTTTAAAAGGGACATATCATGCTTTTTGTGATTTTCTGTTATTTTTATATTGTTATAATATGGGTTGTCTATGTTCAACATGGTCAAAGCTCCAACATTTGAGGTGAACGTATATAAAATGCTCCCAGTTGGAGGGCCTGAAAGCTTTGTTTGCAAAGTTTTCTTTACGTCCTCCTCGTGTTGACGTCAGATTGTTCGCACAGGCCCACAAACAGCCGTCTGTTCTGTTGTCTTTCTTGCTAAGGTTGTTCCGCAGGTTGTTAATTTTGTCCACTTGAATATTTTGGATCAGATTCGGGTGAGAACATGTACAGATGTATTTGAGAATTTGAGAATAAAGAACGAGAGAGTAAAATCCTAATTCTGTTAGTGTAGCCTCCCGAACCGCAGGAAGTCAGCTTCCAGTAGTTAACCAATCAGAACAGAGCGGATTCATCGGGAGGGGGGCGTTAAAGAAACGAGAACTAAAACGGCCTGTTTCAGACAGAGGCTGAACTGAGGGGCTGCATAAAAACCCAGTATAAGATAAATAAAGAGTTTTTTGAACTGTAAATAATGCAAAGATATTTCAGTAGAGCCCCAGAATATAAATATAGAGCTGGAAATGTGCATGATGACGTCCCCTTTAAGTGGCACATACAAGTGATTTGAGAGAATTTGTGGCATTCACCCATTTTCTCATACTTTGACTTTTCTCTGAGGTATGAATGAAATTCACTGGCGGTCCAAACCTGTCTACAGGTCATGAACAGGTCGTCTGTGTCTCTGACATATAATTATAGCAGGTTTCAGACATGCCAACAAAGTCTAATGTTTTAAGACAAAAATATGTCAGTGCTGGAAATCTACAGCCAACAGATACTGTATGTCCTCAGTCCTGCTAATGCTAATAAAGAATAGCAAACTGAATTGAACTCAAGTAAATAAAAGTTTGTTGATTTAATTTAAAGAAAGAAGGAAAATTATTGGTAGTTATCAGATATTGTGTCATTTATATTAATACTATTAAAACGTCAACATTGTCTTTGTAGTTGTCTTATTTTTATTTCAAAGAAGATGTTTGTAAGACCGGCTTCAGCTTTCCATGACTGTTAGGGACCGGAAGTGGACAGTAAAATAAGTGAAAATGAAATAGGAGATTTGTACCTACACAACCTGGTTCTTTCTTTCTTTCTTTCTTTCTGTCTTTCTTTCTTTCTTTCTTTCTTCCTGTCTCTCTATCTCTTTATCTGTCTGTCCCTCTTGCTCTCTTTCCATCCATTTGTCTGTCTATCTCTCATGCATCTGTCTTCAGTACGCCATCAATTATTCACCCGGAGCAGATGAATATTTCAAAGGGTGCCGGACTCTCTTCCTCCATACTTCATCCCATCGTCCCTGTCTCTGTTTTATCTCTCAGCTCCTGTGTCTCTTCTTCCTCCTCCTCTCTCATCTTTCTCTGTGTTTGTGACTCCTCTGCTTCTGCCACCATCAACCTCTCCCGGTTTCCTTCCCTGTATGTATATGTGTATATAAAGTGTGTGTCTGTGTGGACCCTCATTCTCGTCTTGTGGAATCTGTAGATGTGACTTTGGCCTCATGCTGTGAACTCCTAGAGGGTCTCTCATCATTTATAACCTCAGCTGGCTGTGTGTGTGGGTGTTCATCTCACGCCTGCATGTGTGCACATGAGGTGTCTTACCGTCGTCTGCTGTGCCAGGTTTCATGCGAGAGCCGTTAGGAGAGATGGTTTGTTGGGGCTGCAGGAGGCCTCTCCAGTCAGCTCCTCATTAACTATGAATGGAGTCTACCTTTTGCATGTTTTCATAGAGGGGCAGAGCACTCTGCTCTCACGGGGTTTTTCACTTAACCAAGAAATCTGGGTGGCGAGCCATACCAAGGCTTTGTCCAGATTCTACTCCATTACCTCTTAAATGTCTAAAAATTGTAAGATTGTCCAAGTGGTGGAGAAAAAAACACAATCAAAATAAAGTATTCTGCAAATGATTCTGTTGATTAATCTAGTAATTGTATTAGTAGTAGAAGAGGTCAGAACACCAAGACAAAGTCAAATAAAAGATCAATAAAAACGAGAGAAAAAAAAAAGCAAAAACAATAAAAGGTCATTAAAAACATTTTTTAAAATTCCAGCAGTTTTTTTTAAAACTAGCTACTGAGTTGTCCTCTCTGATGTACCTCAGTAAAAAAAATTAAAAAAAAAAAAAAAAAAAAAAACGCATCCCCAATTTTCTTATGGGTCTGATTTCCAACTTCTAAAAGGAAATATGTGCCTCGTTGCCGCTCCACAGTGACTAATATGCATGACAGAATACATGGCGAGATCGTATATTCATATGATGATCGTATATACAGTATATTATCTACAGTTATATATAGCTGCTGCTTTTTCTGCCACAGTCTCAACATCAGCAAGTTAGCTACCTCTGAAAGAGTCGCCATGGTGCCATGGAGCAGAAATCACAAAGAAGATATTTCAGTGTTCCGGTTTCTTAATTAGACCATAATCTGCCCCCTAGTGGATGTATGTTTTATTCTCCAGGTATACACAAAGGACGCAAACAAGTACGTGAACAATGGCAGCTGTTTTCTACATGTATGCATTGGTAAAACACCAGTATATCAGCAGCCTCAGTTAAATGAATGAATGAATTTGAGAGTGAATGGTTGTCTGTCCGTACAGTAAGTGTGAGTTCTGTAACAGACTAAGATATATCCTGCCTCTCACTCAGGGTGAGCTGGGATAGGCTCTGGACTCAGTGATGAAAAGATCATTATCATTATTTTAAATAATTTGGTTCAAGCCTACATAAACTGCTGTAACATAAAGTGTTTGTATTTTAAGTATTAAATATTAAATCTTCATGGTTAAGAAATAAATAATTGCATGACCTTAATGCAGTTCTAAATGTCCGGTCCACATTTTAGGCCCGTTACTGTTAATCTGTCTCTCTTACATATAAATATATGTCAGTGCAGATACTGTATGTCCTCAGTACTGCTAATGCTAATAAAGAATAGCAGATAGATGTCCGGTCCACATTTGCTGGGCCCGTTACTGTTAGGATGTAGTATTTGCCACCACTGGGGCTATATGAAGCCCCCCTCTGTCTTCAAACCTTGCCATCTTTTGCTTTCCTGTGAACAGTGAATGGTATTTAATGTTAAACGAAGGGCACATGTGCAACAGTTAATGACATTTTTGGTCTTTTTTGTTTTTATGTTCCGTCCCCTGCTGTCTTCTCCTCTTTGCCTTTCAATGCTCTTTTTACAACATTTTCACTGTGTCCTTGTTCAGATGGGATGTGAAAAGTGGTCTAAATTTTGAGAAATGGGAGCATTAACAATACTACTGCAGTAATAAGACAGGACAAAAGACAATAGATCTTGTGAATATAATTCCAGACATCAACAGTGCTCATATATCTTCCTCAGCAAGAAACACAGGAAAAAAGAGTTTTCATCATCGTTATCAATATCATCAACATTTGAGGCGAACATTACAGCAGCATGACATGAATATTTGTTTTCTAATCTGGGATTAGAGCCAGTGGATCAAACTGTGATCAGCAGAGACTGATAGGAGAGATGGATAGAGAAACAGAGAGAGGAAGGAAGAGAAGAAGTGATGGAAATGTGAGATGCTCCAGGGAGGAGACAAAACAAAAGGGCCAAAGACCTCTGCATCGTATTCTTTCTTTTTCACATCCTCTTATTCTCATGTGTATGGATGTGTGTGTGTGTGTGTGTGTGTGTGTGCGTGTGTGTGCGTGCATGTTTTATTGGCAGGATTTTAGCATTTACTGTGGCCCGTGTCCGGCTGTGCTGCAATCTGTTTGCTGTCCTCTTTCTCTCTTGTTACAGGGAGGCAGCACATTTGCCCTGACACACTCTTAATCTCATGTTCTGACTGATGGTGATGATGATGTGTTTTTGTGCACCGCAACTCACAGGCTAGTTTGCTGCCTTTTCGGTCCCCAGGCGAAGAACAATCTGATTAGTTTACACTCTGAACCTTGTATTCTGTAATATCTGTCATCACTCCTTTCTCATCCCTGAAATCTGGCAACGTGTCACTGCAACAAGTCAAACAGGGTAGTGACACAAGTAGCTAGACGATCACTCAGATTACAAACAAAGGATTTACATACCTGCCAACATTAGGCTGTGAAAAAGAGGGAGATTTTCTGGGGTATCGGCAAATGGCCTACCCTCACCGCCCCCGCCCCCATATAACCCTACACCACAGATTAATAGAATAAATACAAGGATGTGAAATTAAAATGACTTTTAATTAGTCTTAAATTCATAGCTGACAGTAAAATACATTTAAAAAACATACAAAATGTACAAAAAAAGTGATCAAAATCACAAAAACTATCATCAATGCAAACACTGTGAGTGAGTGTATGTGTGTGTTTGTGTGTGTTCTTGGTGACTAGCATGACCACCTCTGCTTTAGTGACTTGATCAGTCTCCAACACACCTCTCATGATGAACGTGCCAAAGTTAAGGGTTCCCCTCTGTGCCTCCATGGCTTGTTTGTGTTTAGCATAGTTAGCATGTCTGGTAACGTCGTTTTTCCCGCCGTGCTCTACGCTAAAGTCGGCCCACGACATATCTTACAAAATGCACGGTGTTTGCTGATGTGGCTTGTGGTTAGTGGACTGAAATTTGGAAGCGTACTTCTTCTTCTTGGGACCTGCTTCATCCATTTTCAGCGGCAAACTGAGCGGAGCGGAGGGCTTGAGTGAGTGCAGTGACGAGTGACACACGTCAGGCAGGGATCGTTTGCACATGCTCACCTCTGCCTCTGGGTTGGGTTGCCAGGTAACACGATACATATCTTAAAATAGGTTAAAGTGTTGGCTGGTATGGATTTATTTGGAGGTAAAACTGGAAATGGCTGTACAGAAAATGGTGCTGTCAAGGTACTTTGAGACCTTTGTTTCCGAGGTAAACAGTGTGGCACAGAGGTCATCAGCAGCAGCAGGGGAATACAAGACAGCTGCATCTTTTGTAAATGTGCACAGCCATTTGCAACTGCCGCCTGAGTTGATGATGGTTGAACGTATTTCAACCGCCGGGGCTCGCCTTGTAACCATGGTGAGCATAGACAGCACACAGAGGAGTTTATTTTACTGGCATCTGAATTATACACCTTCTCACCAGCAGTGAACAAACTTCATCAACATCTATTAACAAAAAGTATCTTGGAGCAACATCAGTTTTGAAGTTTGTTTATCAAGTCACCAATGGGTGATGTTACACCTCGCTACATCTTTATATACAGTCTGTGACTGCAGCACAGTTTAGGGTACGGTACTGTAGGTTGTAAGCAGGATCAGATGTAGCCGGTAGACATAGCTGTGAAGTTCATACTGTTGCCACCCATTCAAAACACAGAAAACCAGTATTGTCAGGTGCTCGCTGTCAGAAAGCACACCAACAGTGTGTGACGATTGGACGACGATCAATTGGTTCAGTGCCTGCTGCTTTTTTCTAAACTGGTGGTTGAAATGTTGTTTTTTCTTTTTAAAATTTATTGAGAGGGTGTAAACATCATTTGTGTGGGCTGACCTAACTGACATTTGACAGGATAATACCTGGCACCCCAGAGAAAAAAATAATCAAGGCAAGCTGTCACAAGTGGCAGCAGGAAGTGTTTGCAACAATTATTGTTGAGTTTTCAGGTGAGCAGTTCGGTTGGCAGCGCAAAAAAGCGACCAGCTTAAATACACAAAGGACCAGTGGGATATATGTTTCAGCAAGTAGAAGATGTGTAAGTGAAGCAGCACACTCGGCCTGAACTACTTCTTAGACTTTGCCTCATTTTATTACTCCTTAAGTCCTATGAAATTGTATCTATTAATATGTTTAATTTTATCTTGTTTAATGTTTTAGTGGTTTTTATCTTGCTTCTGCCCTATTAAACATAACTTTGCCTGTGATATTATAAATATTATATTATCATTATAAGCAGCCTGTTTTTTTTACCCAGAACATACAATAAAAATTTGTTCCATTTTCTGATTCTCTTGCTCTCTCTCTGCTTCTGGCAGGATGCCAATGTGACCACAGAGCTCACAGTGACAGTGCAGGCTTAGATAATGAACACACACACACACACACACACACACACAGAGTAACACACTGTCCAACCCGAGGCAGGCTGCGATGTCTTCAGTGTGTGGCAGTGTGTTTGTGTGTGTGTGTGTGTGTGTCTCCATTTTCACCTTTTCTCTCTGTGCTGCAATGGAATGGGATTATTTTGATTGACAGGTGTGACCGCTGTTTACCACACACACACACATACACTCACACCAACATTGCGGTTATTGCAATTGCCACATGAATATGTCATGTTGGGAAATCACTATGGCAACAGTAATGTGCATTGTCTTACCTTGACATGAATGAGATGTCCTGTTTTATCTGAATATTGTTATTCTGCCACCAGAGTTTCCTTTAGTCAAGGATCAGTCTGAGACGTGTTATTCCAGCTGGCTGCCAACACATATATTTATGTCTTTGCATATATATATATATATATATATATATATGAATTTATTTATTTGCCTCTAATATAACAGCTACAGTATACAGTATATAGAGTTTGTTTCAGGAATATTGGGCACACTATTATTATAACCTGGCCAGACAGACAAAAAGCAAAAAGTTGGAACTAAAACAAAAAACCTGCATAAATTAAGTTTAATAATGTGAGGATGACAACATGCAACATCATTGATGTCTGTAATGATTGATTGCCCGTTCTCCATCTGGCCATGCCAGCATGCCATAGCAGTGAGGGAGGAGAAACCTGCTTGAAGTGGCCGGTGTAATGTTGGATCAGCTGATAATCAAACAGCAGCAGTGTGAGACTTGAGCCTGGTTACATCCCAAGTCTCTTAAAGTGCATCCATGTTTCCCTCACTTGCGTCTTTTCCTTGCAGGGAAACCATGCGAGGAAAGAGGAAACGAGGAAATTTGTTTTTAGAGACATGAGACGTTCTTTCCTCTGAAGCGTTACGTGAAGCAACATCGGTTTCTTATGACGGCTGCAGCTGGTCACAGCTGGATCAGTCCACTTTAACAGCTGTAGCGACTTTTGATGGAGTTTGTGTCTGCACACACGTGCACTGTGATAATACTAATAAAGGTGCACAGTTATAGCTGCTAGCAGCTGTTTTCTCTCTGCGGCCTGTTACCTGTTACCTGACAAACACCTGCACATGAATAAAAACCTGCATTGTGTATTTATACTGTGTACTGTGTCCTGCTCAGAGGCACATGAACCATTTCTACTGGCTGAATGCGTTTATATTATTTATTAATTATTTATTGATATCCTGATAGTGAATTCATTATTTAATAACCCAGAATATGGTCTGGGTGTCTTTTGAAATTATTTATTGGGCTAAATGTTTCAGGGAAAAAGGAAATTATGTAACTCATATCAAACCCAACGCTCAGGAATTTTCAGCCTCACATGTGACTGAATGGAAATGACGATAAATTATGTAAAATATATATATGTGTTTAAAATGTGTTTGTTTCTTGCTGACAGACAGACTCTCCCTGACTTTAATTTGATCCATAATAAAAGTTAATGGGGGAAATAACAGATCTGGAAGAGAAGAATCTTTATAATAAATGAAGAAAGTTGTTTATGGTTCTTTTGTTGATCAGACCGACAATTAACACAGATTTTTAACTAATTGGTGAATCAGGAAAGAAATAAAATACAAAACTTGGGAGTGATACTCTTGAGTTTAATCTGTGATCTGTCTCCACTTCGGTATAAAAACTGCAGTGATGTTGTGATGTATCAGATCAGTCAGATCAGCTGCAGCGTCCAATCAATAACTGATATCTAATAAGGGGGTGTGTCGGCCAACACAAATTTGATGAATTTGATGCTAAAAAGACTGTAAATGTGGCAGATATCCACTTGATATGACTAACTCAGACTGCTGAAGCCTCATATAAACTGAAAAAAATAATCCTACATTTCTTTATCAGAATTGAATTCTTATTTCTTACCAAGACAATCATCTCATGGCACACTGAGTTTATCTCAACACCCTTTGTGGGGGTCCCGACCCACATGTTGGTAACCATTGTTGTAAATGATACATCTTCTTATCACACACTTTAATGTCATTAACCTCTTTCATTGTCCTTGATGTAGCCAAGCAGCATCTCTTTTTCTCTGCAGCTTTTATTATTTCATCTTGCACTTACAGAAACAAGGATATGAACTATTAGTATTTCCTGAATATTTCCCTTCTCTGCTTCTTTTCCACTTGTTGGGGTGGTGACAACACCTTTAATATTATTATTAGCACAGGGACTTTGATGACCTCATGTAAATCCTATAATAGCTCCACTCATTTTCAACACGAGGCTACGTTTAATCAGCCAGAGTGAGTGAAAACACCTGTGTGAATGTGCATGGCCTTTAATCAAGAAACATAAACAGTGGTGGAAGAAGTATTCAGTCATTTTACTTGAGTAAAAGTTGCAATACCACTGTATAAAAAATACTCCATTAAAAGTAAGTCTTGTATTCAAAATCTTACTTAAGTAAAAATACATAAGTATTAGTTGCAAAATGTACTTAAAGTATTAAAAGTACTCAAAGGGGGTTTAATGTGGCTTTTTTAGACACTGATCAATAGAAAAAGACCCTTTAATGTCAAAGTGAAAACAGATCTCTTTAAAAGTGAAAATTTATTGCAAATAAAAAATACATAATTTGATTTACCCATAAAATCAAGATCTGAAAGTAATTAGTAGTTACAGCTGCTGTAGAATAAAAGGAGTGTAGTAAAAATTACAATATTTTCCTCTGAAATGTAGTGGAGTGGAAGTGTAACATTGCATAAAATGGAAATGCTCAACTAAAGTACATTTACTTCAACATTGTACTTAAGTGCAGTACTTGTACTTGTTACATTCCACCGCTGTATAAACATTTCAGGTAGGACAACATAAACATAAACCACAGTGTTTAAAATGTTTCTGCAGTGCCAAACTATGTATCATAAATACAATTATAAACTGTTTACTGTGGTGTCCAAATAACATTTTGTTTACTTGTGCCCTCGATTCAGGTTTGCACAAACTGCATCTGCTGCCATTTGGCACAAATCCACATTATGACGGTTGGTGTTTGGAGTGCATCCATGGAAATATGCGCTTTAGTTACGTTGTGGTGTAATGCAACATTAGGTTGAAAGAGAAAAAAATCATTGTAGTCACTAATCAATATGACACATAGACATAACATAACACTGGGTTTGCACTTAACTAGTTATTGTACTTCAAAGCCATATTTGTGTTATTTGATAATGTCATTTTATTGGATACAAATTAGTAGAAAGGAAAAGCTGCATACCAGGGATGTTTTACAACATTCCTGTGTGAAGAGTATGTTTGTCTGCTTTATCAAAAGATGGGTGTCAGGTTTTGGAGCACACTGTAGCTCTTTGCTGTTCTACTTTAGCCTGGCTAAAGTTTCGACTGCTGTTACAGCCTCCCACCACATTCCCTTGCATCTGAGCAGTATAAGAATGCGTCATACTTCCAAAGGAAATCAAACTTTAAGTCCAGTTGCAACCACTAGATGTCCCATGACCTGACTGATGGAGAGTCGCCACTGATATAAGAATGCGTCTCTCTGTTTTAGGGGGTCACAAGATAAAATCTTGAGAAAAAGCACATTCAATTCTAAATTTTGGCTGCTTTTGAATGTTTTTCATACATGACACAAAACACTGTGACTTCTCAGTTTGAGACATTTGCATGGTTTAAAAATATGATTTGAGCATTTCAGGGTTCATCACTGGCATTGAATATCACAATTAAATCTGTCTTTTCCACCTCTGTATGTCTTCCTACAGGTTAACAGACCTGTCAGGCTCTCTCACAGACGGCCCAGTAAACTATAAGTACAAGACCAAATGCACCTGGCTGATAGAAGGATAGTAAGTATCGATGTTTTTCTTCTCCTCCCATCATCATTAATCTTAATTAGTTTTGCTCAGTTAAAATCTCATATCTGGCTTAAGGGCTCCAGATAAAGAGAGCTTTATTACTGCGTAAACAGAATAATTTTGTCTTTCAATGTAGTTATTGTGCTCTGGACTTGCTTTATGCCTTTTTACTGCTGATAGATGAACCAACTGAATGCACACAGTGATACTGTAGCTATGTAATTACAGGTGAAGTGCTATATATGTTGCAGTCTACTGTTTGTGGCACGACATGCAATGTCTGCTTGCACTGAGTGTTAGGTGTACAGTCGCATACAGTTAATGGTTAATGTGAAATGTGGAAATACATTTTATGATAAGTCCACTAATCAGTTTCCTCAGGGAAGTTGGGTTCGCTCTTGGTAAAAGACTGAGGTTTATTATGTCCTCTTTAAAATATTATCGGATGACTATGAATATTTTTAGACATGCTGGCGGCATGGCTCCAGGATGGCAATAAATGGTCTCACGACTGTTGGTTGAATTGTTTATAAAAATTGGTGCCGACATTCATTGATGAATCTTAATGACTTTGGTGGTCTGCTGTTTTTCTGCAACACCAAGTCAAAATGTTCAAAATTCAAGGTTCAAGGATAATTTTAATTGTAATTATACAATGTAGGACTGCACAATGAAATTCAGTTGAAGCCCCCTCGGCGCTACACACATAGACAATGTATTTATTAATATTAAAATATTTCAAAGTAGAATAGAATAAAACAATCAATTTGGCAAAAAAATAGACCAAAGTGTCGTCTGAATGGATCCACCTGGACTAATTTGTGAGTCTTAGTTACCTGGAGTTTCTAAGGTGTCTTGCTCAGTTTTGGACCAGCTTTCACAGGGAAAGACAACAAGTGTTAATGTTGCAATAAAGCAAAGCATCACAGGTCTTTGTTCAAAACACAATCAGATCCTCTTTGATTTTTTTTAAATCACATTTGGGCCTTTATTTGACAGCATGACAGGATAGTGCTCCTCCCGTCCTTCAGTTCAACCAGTTTACAAAGCAAACAGACAACAGACAAAGACCAATTCAATAAAAATAAGGTTGTTTCATAAATTAACTGCAACTTCACAGTGACTTAAGTAAAGCAAAGGCCTGTTATGAAACACTATGTGAGTCCCTTAAGTGCCAATTTGGAGACACCTTTCAAAAGTAAGCGTTCTGTATAAGTAATATTTATTCATCAATTGTATTTTTTTCATATCTATCTATTGTGTGTTCTCCCTCCTTTCTGTCTGTGTCTCAGTCCTAATGCAGTACTCAGGCTGCGCTTCAATCACTTTGCCACCGAGTGCAGCTGGGACCACATGTACGTTTATGATGGAGACTCCATTTACGCCCCGTTGATTGCTGTCTTCAGGTGAGCGCCTGCTATTCTGAATATGTAGGAGAGCTGTGAGCGCGAGGGAAATATGGAAATGACTCAGGTAGCCTTTTGCACGGCTTCAAAAGCTCCATTAAAATTTGCCCTTATGCAATCAAATGACTCCACGTATGGGCACAACAATGAGCCTGATAATTACCATCATACCACAATACTGCAATAATGTAAAGAAAATATTGCAATTATTCACATTAGCCTTGACTGCCACTTGTTTCTCCAGAGCGTTATTGCATATTTTTCATTTTTTCCAAAGGACAATCTGCATGTATGTGGGTGGCGCAAATTCATTAAAAAACAGTAAATCTGCAATAATTTACTAACATCCCACTTTCTACTCTGCTCCATCGAGACTTATCACCTGCTGAGACTTCAGTTACTCCCAGGATATTAAGAGGCTAATTTGTCCTTTTCCAACCCGGAAAAAAATTATTTGGCATTTGAATATACAAAGTCTAGACTTGTGTAACATTATAACCTACAAATATAAGCTTATATTAATCATTATAGATGGGTACATACAAAGAAAAGCTGTAGTTGCAGCAGGGAAGAGGCTTTGACTCAGATTCATTATGGGTGAGGGGTCTTTCACAGTGCATTACATTTATTAAAAGAGGCAGCCCGACCACATGAGAAACCTCCGACCCCCCCCCCCACTGAAAAACCTCCTCAAACAAATAAAAACGAAATGTGGTATGACTGCGCTGCAGTGTTGTTTTACTTAAAGCTAATCACTGTCATATTTCAGTGGGCTCTGCAATTCCTGAAATGGAATCCTTTTATCTTACAGCTCTCCAGTGATGCTCTCAAACCAGAGTCCATAAAATACTGCAGCATTTCAAAATGTTTTTTTTATTATCATTGCTTCCTATGGGAGTGGTTCTCTCTCACTGTCTCTTTTTCTGTCAAACTCTTCTTCAGTGGTCTTGTGGTGCCAGAGTCCAGGGGTAATGAGACAGTCCCAGAGGTGGTGACGACGTCCGGCTACGCTCTGCTTCACTTCTTCAGTGATGCGGCCTACAACCTGACCGGCTTCACCATCGCATACTCGTACGTTCAGATGTACAGACGTCAGCCCTCCCTCACTGGTTTTTCCTTCAACAATTTTTCTGACTCTCCTGTCTCTGTGCACTTCTTCTCCCCTTTTCTCTAAACTCACATGTACATATTCAAAAGTAGAGATGGGTATTATTTAGATTGTAACAATGTCTTTTAAAGCTCCACTAATCAAAATTTTATATTAACAATTTTATATTAACAATAATGCAAATAAGCTATAATGTCAAACGGGAATTCAGCACTCCAATCAACCCTGTTTCACAAATAGCTCACTGTACGCTACCTGAGAGAAAGATAGTGACTAACTGGTGAAGAAAGTGGAACAGCTAACAACTAAAGAGACTGATATTTTTCACAGCGGTTGGTTGAGACCAAAACAGAGCTAAAATGTGAGTGAATACTGGACTTTAGTCCATCTGAAGGCAAGAAACACGACTCCATGGGATAATGTTGCTCTATGTTTATTGCATGTGTAAATAGTACTGTACTTAAGGACAAATTTGAGGTACTGTCGGCCTACTTGTACTTTACTTGAGTATTTCCATGTGATGCAACTTTATACTTCCACTCCACTACATTTCAGAGGGAAATATTGTACTTTCTACTCCACTACATTTATTTGACAGCTTTAGTTACTTTTCAGATGAAGATTTGACACAATGGATAATATAACAAGCTTTTAAAATACAACACATTGTTAAAGATGAAACCAGTGGTTTCCAACCTTTTTGGCTTTTGACGTCTTACAAAAAGCAGTGTGTAGTCGGGGTCACATTTCAGATGTCTATGAGTTGTTAACAGCTCCACCAAATAGTGATTTTTCCCTCTAAACTTCTCACATGGTTTCATTTCAATAAATGTTCAAATGATGATTTTTCTTCTTTCCTCTCCCATTAATCATCTCACGACCCCTCAGATTTATCTGCTGACCCTTTGGAGGGGCCCCACCCCTAGGTTGGGAACCACTGGACTAAACTAGCTAACTGTATATAAAGTAGTTGAAACTAGCTCCACCTCCAGCAGCTACAACAGTAACATGCTGCTTACACACTGATGCTTCAGTATTAATAATCTAATGATGTCATATATAATAATATATCAGTCAGAGGGACCAAACCACTACTTTTACTGCAATACTTTACAGTAGTACATTTAGTAGGATTTTTCATGCAGGACTTTTATTTGTAATGGAGTATTTTTACATTGCTGTATTGGTACTTTTACATAAGGATCTGAATACTTCTTCCACCACTGGTTGAGGTATGCATGAGTCAAATTATTCCCTTTGCTAGTGAATGTAAATATACAGTCAACCAATGATGTTTCCCCGGTGAGGACCCTGTTCGTGCAGGAGGCAGCGCATCAATTGTACTGCTTTTTGTTACCCAGCCCTACTCAAAATTCACTTGTACAGTGCAATAAAATCACAAATTCACACTGTAAATCATAATGCTGTCTACACCATGTCACCACCTCTTACTCACAGATACAAACCAGGCTGTTTTATGCCTGCAGTGATGGCCATGATGGAAAATTGAATGATACGTGGTAGGTTGGACACATGGGAGGGGTGAGGACAGTATAGTCACACAGCCTCAAGGCTTTCTCTCTCTCTATCACACACACACACATACACACACACACACACACACACACATACACACACACACACACACACACATACACACACACCTGGGAGATAAAGGTTGTCATGACGACCCCCTTGTCACAGCAGAAAACCTGCTTTTTGTATTAACGAAAATATGATTTTCTGCCTCTAGTCCTTGACTCCTTTTTCTCCCATCTCTCTATCTCTCTTAGCATGTATGTATCTGATATTGCAGAAAAACAGACTGTTCACTGTTTTTGTTCACTGTTTTGATTTTCTTGTGTAATTTCCTTTTTTCCACTCTTTTTCACGCCTGGGTCTTTATTTCCAATGGTCTCTCATTTTTAGTCTCCTTTGTGTCTTTCTAGCTGCATCTCTAATTTCTCTCTTTTAATCTATACAGTTTATATCTTGCTCCATCACCCTGATGTGTCCCACGGTTCCTTGTTATGTTACATTACATTTATTTAGCAGAAGGTTTTGTCCAAATGCGACTTATTCACATTTCACTCGATTGGTATGAGATTTAGATGTCGTCAAAAATTGGAGGTGCATCCCTCTCAGACAAAAAACTAAGTGTGTGCAGTGCTACAGTACAATTGCTTTTCTTCTTTTTTTTGAACTGAGGTTGATTTTATTTATGCAGCATCATTGGTGCCATTAGTAGCTTTCTCGTTCTTCAATGCAAGTTATCCATGAATACTTAATAATCCACGATGGGCCCCACCATTAAATATAACATGAGATGTGGAGGCTGATTTTGGGCTGCACAGTTTGTAATATATAACATGTGATGTGGAGGCTGATTTTCATCCAGAGAGTGCATTATTTCTCCTAACCGCATAGGTTGGAGTGGATTAACCCACTTAAAATCTTGTTTATTCTGATACCACAGACATGAGAAATTCTCATTTTTGAATTGGCTGGCAGGTGTTGGTTAAAATTGGATATCAGGACACTGCAAACTGTGTGAATACAAACACTTTAACAAATGGGTCAACACAAATGGCCAAGGTATAAGTGTGATAATACACTCTGAGCTGTCCTGACATGGGACATTTGTCAGTTGAGTTTATTAAGTCTTTGTCTTATTATTGGGTAAAGCTGTATTAGTTCATTTTTTGGCCACTTCAGAGCAGAAAAAGCTCAGAAACACACTGGTATATTATCACCTTATAAACTTGTTATGGCAAACATGTTAGATAACGTTTATTTACAGATCCAGCAGACAATGAGCCTTAGTATTATTCACTAGGAGTGGAGTTTCTCATTTAAGTCCAATATTCACTCTCCCTTTAGCTTTGGTTTGGCCTTCATGAAATCCTGAGAAAATATCTGGCTTTTTAAATGGTAAATGGCTGCATTTATATTGTGCTTATTTCCAGAGCTTGTATTTTTAGCTGCTCATTCATCCATTTGCACATACACTCACACACCGTTGGCAGCGAGCTACCATGCAAGGTGCTGGCCAGACCATCGGGAGCAATTTGGTGTTCAGTATCTCGCCCGAAGACAATTCGACATGTGGACGGGAGGAGCCGGGGATCGAACCGCCAACCCCGTGATTAACGGATGACCCGTTCTACCTCCTGAGCAACTGCCGCCCCAGATCCTGAGAAAAAAATCTGGCTTTTTAGCTGCTAGATGTTCCACTTTCTTCACCAGCTAGTCGCTGATTGGTCTGTCTGCTGTTGGGTGCTGTGCAGGTAGAGAACAGTGAATTTGTTTTTTGATGAAAATAGCTGCCGGCTGCTGCTGGAAACAAGGCTGATGAGCGGTTGGACTGAAACATACAGTAAATGTGTTGTAAAACCGAAAGAGAAGCTGAACCTGTAGGCATCTCCAGCATCTCAAATCTGTGGGGTTATCTAAAAGTACTGCACACCTTCAGTCAGAATCTAGTTTTCTTGGTGCTGTGTAACCTTGAAGAACTTCCTTGACTTCCTGCCTAATTGTGTCTCCCTCAGGATAAACTCTTGTCCCAACAACTGTTCGGGCCACGGCAGATGCAGCACAGCAAACTCGGTGTCAGGCCGAGTGTACTGTGAGTGTGAAGAGTACTGGAAAGGAGAAGCCTGCGACATCCCGTACTGCAGAGACAACTGTGGCAGCCCGGATCACGGCTACTGTGACCTGACCGGAGAAAAGCTCTGCGTCTGCAACGACAGCTGGCAAGGTAAAGGGGCAGGACAAAGGGGGGAGGAACAGGACAGAATATTATCAGGAAAGTTAAAGGAGATCCATGGATGAACTGAGAGGCCTTACTGAAACTTTTAGTCTCATTGGAGTTCAGTCAGAAAGAGATGTGGCTTTTTGGCCTGGAGCTGATGGGCTTTGAGAGAAATGATGGTGAGGATTGAGGCAGAGGAAAGGGCAAGTTCAAATATGTGCTTTATATGAACTACCTCATTTATTTTATTTCATTTTATTAATTTACTTCATATGTAATGTGTTGATGATCCCAGTAAGAATTCATTTACTGGTTTGCAAGTCAAAAATATATCTACTTGTCTAACTTGAAACTGGGCTAAATTTGGTTAGAAAATTAAACTTTTTAAGGGATGTTCAGGTTACATAAATTATAGTCGTCAATAGTCATTGAAATTCTCAAACAACATATGTGTAACCAAGACGTCTAAAAACATTTTACATTTCAATCTAATTCAGTCCATTTCTAAGATGTTTTTAGTTTCTTTTAACCTGCAAATGACGACATCAACGCTAAGAAGTCAGAATATCACTTGTGCACCTTCATATCATTAGAGCTGCAACTATTAGTCAATAAATTGATATGCCGATCGACTATCTTGATAATCAAATAATTGTTAGTTATACTCATTTTTAAAGAAAAATGCCAAACATTTGCTGGTTTCAGCTTCTCTAATGTGATGATATGAAGCTTTTCTGTGTCATATATGATAGTAAACTAAATATCTTTGGATTTTGGACGGTTGATCAGACTAAACAAGACATCTGAAGATAATTACTAATGAGGCCAATGTCAGTATTATTTATTCTCATAACAAAGACCACGTTTCCCATGATGCCTGTCAGAAAGAGGATCTTTTTGATGTCTGTTTATGTATTTATGTGTTTTGTGTGTTTGTTTATTGTGAACGTGAGAAGGGAAAGAAAGGGAAAAGGAAATGCAAAACATGTAATGTTGCCTGACATAATATTATTTTATGACATAGAAGTGATATCCAGGGAAATCTTGCCTAGTGGCTTCATTATGTTTGTTTTTTATGTTTCATTTGTGAACAATTTTCTCTTGCAGCAGCACACAGAGGAACTTCACATGAGATTGTGATAGATGCGTTTCTTTTAATAAAGCTGTGTATTTCCTGATGCAAATTGATACAATCTGAACATATTGCCATAAATATAAAACACAGCGTCTGTGTGTCTGGGAGACAATTTTCTCAATTATCTAATTTGTTGAAGGCAATTAAACTGAATATGCTCATTTTAATGCAGAAATAGCATTTAAACAGCTTTCCCTATTTTGTGTGAAACCCTCATCAGTGTGAGACTCCAAACACACACTTTTATTATCACTATTGCACTATTGTCTCACTCCACTGATGCATTTGTGTGTAATCTCATCAACACGAATGTTCATCTGTCTTCAAAACAATTAAGAACAAACATTATTTTACATAATAATTCTAATCTGACCCCAACAGATAGATGAGAATAGATAAAATGGTGAGACACTGCCCCCTACTGGATTAAAGGTGTAAGCACATGTAGAAACAGTACAGAAGTGAAGCCACTTCCTAATCTGAAATGTTCAATTATAAACTGTATTTTTAACATGTTTTGTCTGCAGACACACACTACACATTTATGACGTTAGATGAGCTGCAAAACTCATAATGTAAACTCGCCAGTAAGAAAATAACAGTGAAAAACCTGGAATAGATACATATTTTTGTAGAGATTTCCTCTAAAATCTGTGCATGTAATTACTTTTCTCATGACATTTTACAAGACTGAAAGCTTTATCTTGTTAATAATTTGATAATAAATTTAAGGTTAATTTAAGCGCCCTGTTCCTGTCTTGCAACAATGAGACATGCAAAGTTTATATTAAAGGTTGTGTGTATATTTTATGGCCCGATTAAAACATTTTTAGGTTGGTAGTTTGGCCTTTTTTCCTCCCACCTCAAATAACAAACAAACATGTTTTTCATCACTTTTGCATGGCATATTTTTTTCTAGCACAAACTAAGCAATATATCTGTTTTCTCTGAGGGTCTTTGAGGGTCTTTGAGGCATACCTGCTAAATGTTTGCAGTCTACAAACTCACATTTCCAGAAATTATGAGACAATCGCTCTGTGTCTGCTTGGTGTACTTAGGACTTAAATAACACTGCAAAGGTCAGAATCTGCACTTGTGATTTATTGTATTTATACTTATTTCTCCATGTAATGAGAGATAAAATAAGCAGTGACATCAGAGACTGCTCTCCATCAGGGGGTTTACTGTTGGACAGAAAGCTGTCTGTGTGTCTGTGGGGTAATGGACAGTCACACAGCCTCGGCGGGGTAATAATAGTGCTAGTTGCCATAGCAACTGACCTGTCACAGCAAAAAAAACAAAAAAACAAAACAAAACATTTGTGTGTCAATGAAAAGATCATGTCCTCTATTTCATCCCCCCACTGTCCTCATTGCTCCACAGAGGATTGTATATCTGGACGCAGTTTGTATTTTGCATTTGTTTCCTCTCATCATGTTTGTACTGAACTCTCATTTGTTACCTGCTGAAACATTCATCAGACCCACCTGCAGCTTTAGAAAACCACTGATGATCTTTGATCTTCACCATATTTGAGTATGAGAAAAGTCAATGGGCTGCACTTATAAAGGATGACAGTGATTTTATTACTCTGCTGTTGCCTGACTACTAAATCTGAAAATGTCTTTCTTCTTTTTTATTTCTTTTTTTGTGTGTGGAAACCCTCTTTAAATGCTTTTAAAGGGTCGATTGATCCGACGTGGCGATTTTTCAAACTGAGCAGCACCAGTGAATTTTTAAACAGATCTGTTTCCTTTGGCCTTGCACACTGTTTCCTCTCAGTACCAACAGATGATGCAATGGTGGCTTTTTCCACTGAACACCTGTTTTATTGCTTCATCCAAAAGAAAAAAAAAAAAAAGAACTCATCTCTCTGTGCATATTGGGATTTATTTCCTGTTTTTCTTTGTTTCTTGTTTCTTGTCATTTCCACAGATAATACAATAAAAATATCATTTCTTTGTGAAGAAGCAGGCTGACTTTGGAAAATTCGCATATTTTTTATTATTATCACATTAATGATTCATATATTTTTTCCTTTGTTGGGGTGATGCGTAAATAATATAAATAAGTTCACAACAATTAACTAAATACCTCTGAACAATTTGTTTTAGGGTGTAAAGAAAAAACGTACTTTTAAAACTCTTCTTTTCATTTTTTGAATTCTCTTAATATATCATGGCTCCAGACATTTTTCTTGTGTTCTTGGGTCACTTGATAGTTGATTGTCTTTACTGGCTGTTGTTTTGCATGACTCTGCTTTAATTAGTCCCTTTTTCCTCCTCTGTGCCTCAGGTCCAGACTGCTCTCTGTCTGTTCCCTCCACTGAGGCCTTCTGGGTGCTGCCGAGCATCAAACCGTCAGCTCAGTCTCTGGGTCGGGCGTCCCATCAGGCCCTGGTGCACTCTGGGCTAATGTGGGTGGTGGGAGGTTACTCCTTCAACTACACCAACTACCACATGGTCCTCAAGTAAGCAGCAGCTGACTTCCTGTAGCAGCCTCCCGTCAGTCCTGTAAAACTCATCTAAAGGGTAGAAAACATAGGCAGAAAACACATAACTGACCTTTCTGACAGCAGACATTTAGATTTTTCTATCACAGGTGAAGCTAATAACATTGTTAATGGCTGCATTCCACTTCTACTATGTTCAACAGTACTGCTATTCATCATTCATCATCACACCTAAATAGATCTGAGCCATCATTAATGTCATTAGTTCCCGCCGTGCTTTTAATCACCTTTTTATTCATCATTTGTTGCACATCTCTTCTTCTGTGTACTGTACATCTTTTACCACTGTGCGTAGTGGGAATGTGGTGAAATAGTGTTTCACAACCAGTGGTGTTAGTTTCAATTATAGACAGTCCACATTTACCCTGACTGTGAAAATGTGGATGTGTGATCACACTCAGCAGGTAATCTGTGTGTGAATGTAATTAAGTAAAATTTTCTTGACACCAGTTTTGTGAAAATGTAACATTAATGTGGCGCTTCTGTCCAAATAGATCTGGATGTGAAAGTGCTGTGTGGAGTAACTAGTTCATTAAACCCAGCAGGAATTACTTGCTAGCTTATGGTTTAATTAATCAAACTCCATGATTTCTTGCATTGTAATCGGAGGAAATGCATCATTTAATAAAAATTGGAAACACATGATACCGTCAAAAAGTGGAGTTTCAGCAGCTCACTATCAGCCCTGTGTAGGCAGATCACTTGGTCCCTGGTTGGTCCTTTATCAGAATCAAAACATGAATATTTAACTGAGATTTATGAAAGTAAAATTCATTTAATTTACTTTCCACTTTTTTCCAAAGTTCGGTTTGCTTTGCTTTAATTTAGTCTTAAACAACCTCCACATAACACACTTACCCACATAAACTAACAAACAAACAACACAGATTCAAACCAACATAAAAATTAACATTAAGAAAGAAAAACAAACAAAATAAAACAAACTTTTTATTATTGCTTAATGGCTTTTGATTAAAAAACAGTATATAAAGTGTTGACACAAAAGGTTAAAAAACACAAACATGTAAAAGAACTTATTTCCATTGTGGTTCTGTCCTGCTCCATTTCTACACATACTGTACTGCTGAGTCTCTGCTACATTACTAACTGAAGGTTGTGACATACAGACTTAATTATAGGAGATACTCATTATACAAATGGTTTAAACACATTCCCCCATATCTCCTTTTTCCATTTCATTAAACATTAAGTTGAAAATGAGCCCAGGTTGTCTGATAAAACTAAATTTAGTTGAAAAATGTAAATTTTGTAGATTTTAACCTTTATTTTAATGGAAATTTCTAACTATATTTTCAACATATAACTTATTTTTCAGGAAATACATGACGCTTGTTTACTTCTGCCTACAACCTGGATTCATCTATAGGGATTAAACTTTGTTAGATTACAGCGCAGTAAGAAAATATCAAGTTTGAGGCAAAGTGGACTTTAAATGTACACTGTTGAGATCTTTGATTTTCTTTCTCTGAGTAGCTACAACCTGGAGAGCAGTACGTGGGATGCTGTGCCTGTCAGCAGTGGTCCTCTCTACAGATACGGACACTCACTGGCTCTGTACCAGGTAAAACAGCTATTTCACACACACACATATAAAAATAATAAATAAAACAGACAAAGTGTGAAACACATAAACACTTGTACTAAGTGAGGACACGATGCTTAAGTTGAAAACAGAAGCAGGTTCTTATAAGCATAATTTCTGATTAAATAAAGTACATTTAAATTTACCTCAGCTTACCTCAATACATCTGTTCTTGTAAGGAACACACACACACACACACACACACACACACACACACACACACACACACACTGTACAAACACGTTCATTATTCCTCATCAGTCCAGAGGTGAGGACATTAATCTTGCTGCCATGTTTCTGTGAGCTGGAGACAAATTTCTTGTATCTTCTGTCCGTTTACCAGCATCAAGGTGTGTGTGTGTGTGTGTGTGTGTGTGTGTGTGTGTGTGTGTGTGTGTGTGTGTGTGTGTGTGTGTGTGTGTGTGTGTGTGTGTGTGTGTGTGTGTGTGTGTGTGTGTGTGTGTGTGTGTGTGTGTGTGTGTGTGTGTGTGTGTGTGTGTGTGTGTGTGTGTGTGAATAGTCTGGTGAAGGCTAATTTGTAAACCGTTCTGACAGACTTAGTTCTCTAAACATAAAATGATGTGATAGTTTATTCGTAGAGAACATTAAAAGAGAACATCAGAATCCTCCGTGTGTCTCCTATAGATCACTCACTTCACAGTTCAGAGCATCAAACGATGCGTCACTGTCCAAATACTGGGACACATGCTTATTTTGTGGAAGCAGAAATTTAATAGTGAAGTACAGCGAGGGAGGGAAGACAAATGTCTCTGTGCTGTGGTGAAGGTGAGATTTGATCCAGGGGAGGTCAGCGTGTCCGACTGAAGCCTGGAGAAGATGTGGAGGCAGCAGTTACTCAGACTACTGCACACACAACCTTTTAACCTCAAACCCTCCCTGTAACGCTGAGGGGAGATGAAAGGGATTACTTCACTTCATCACAGAAATTTGTCGCCTTCTCATGAAAAATCTTTAACCTGAGCGCAAAGCAGACATGTTTTATTTTTACATCAGGGAGCAACACGGATCTGCAACCAGACTGGCTGACTCTTCACCTCTCACCTTTCTGCTTCATGCTGATATTTTAGACTCCTCGATAATGTTGTCGCTGCTGCGCTGCAGATACGAGAAGTGATAACTTGATACATGCATGATAATAATGTGGAGTAAAGTGGATATTAGAGCATGTTAGTTTAGCATTAAATTTAGCATTCTGACATGTGGCTCTAATTCTCTTCTGTTCTGACATATTATACCAAAGAAATGTTTTATATGTCTTAAAACATGAGTGGAGGGTTTTTTTTAGTAGAAATTTCGAAAGAAAAATAAGTTTTTATGCTCGGTTAAGGTGGAAAAGTTGGTGTATCGATAAAAACACAAATGTGACAAAGTGCAGTGAAAACAGACTTACTGAGAAAAAAAACACATCTGACTTAATCCTCATTCAAACTTCAACTGAAGAGACGAAAACATCAGATCTGTGTGGAGTGATGAGGAGACTGTGACATGAAACAAACACAAATACCATATTTCCATCACATTTGTCACATGGTGGAAATTGTAGCAACCGTTATTACGTTATCCTTCTCCTCTGGTATGCCACAGACTGAAAGAAATAAGGATTATTAAAAAATATCACTCACTCACATTTCTCTGACTTCCCCCTCATGTAGGATGACATCTACATGTTTGGTGGGAAGCTGGAGGCGGGATCAGCCAACGTGACAGACGAGATGTGGGTGTTCAACATCCCCAGACGCACCTGGTCGCTGCGGAAACCAGCCCCTCCCCCTCCCTACGCCCTGGAGGGGCACACCGCCCACGTGGTGGAGCTGGCTGACAGCGAGCCGGTGATGCTGATCTTCTTCGGGTACTCACCAATCTACAGCTACATCAACAAAGTTCAGGAGTACAACATCAGTAAGTGCAGCTGCTGACTTAATTGATTTTTATTGATGAAAGTCAAACAGGGGTACTCCTCAAGCTGTTGACATTTTCCAGTGTCCATGTTCAACCTTCACACAGGTGTTTGGATTTTAACACAGACTTGTTGGGTCCTAATTGATATTTTTAAAAGGTTTTTCTTTTTTTATTTCCATTCTTTTCTCATGTTGAGGCTGGAGCGGGCAGAGATGGACATTCCTTGTCATTGACACTGCTCTTTTTGGGATGTAAAGTCGTTGTTCTATGGTTAGTTTTATTAATAAACTGGCTGCTGAAAGGGATATATTTACAAAAGTGTTTTAGCTTCAGATTTGGGAGCAACCTTACTAGGTTTATGTTTTAAACACACGTCTCTAATCATGTGATAAACAATAACTTGTTACACTTGAACACACACGGCCTGAGGACGCAACGCAACAAGTTATGGATAAATGCATCAACCCATCCCTAAACAACAACCAGAGCTTGCATAGCTCATGAGGTTATAACCACTTCTTCTTATATCAGATATCAGACAGGTGAATCTCAGAGTAAAGTTTAAAAGACAGCAGAAGCCACTGTCGCAGGACCTCAGTCAACTTTTCTGAGAAAGAGGGTCCAGGTTTCTGGTTGAAGTCCTGCTGTGAGACAAAACTCATCTGAGTCCATAATTTGAATAACTCATATCATCATCAATAACTTCTGCACGGCACAATGTCATGCAACGTTTCTTATATAAAATATCTCAAGCATTATTAATATTAATTAATTGGCTGAGTGATAGTAAATGTGAATGTGAACACAAAATCTGGTAGAAAGTCTTCCCAGAAAAGGGGAAGCTGTTATAGCATCAGATTAATGCACATGAAATGAGATGTTCAACACACACTTATGGGTGTAATTTTTGTCGTTGTAACTTTTAGTTTGTCTGTGTGACCAGTAGATGGCAGTGTCGACCAGTTTTAAACCAGCAGCTGAAATTAGAGCTGGATCTTTGACACATTCTGGAGCAGAAAACACACACTTGAACACACATGTACACAACTTCCATTAGACACACAACACAGACTGAAAGGCAAACACACACACACACACACACACACACAAAGAGTGGTCATTAAGAAGCGGTGGCACCCAGGCCGGAGCGTCTGGGAGAGAAGACAATGATTAATGAATCCACTGCATTCCCTCACTGTCCTACCTGCCTGTCATCCTTTTTTCCTCTTTTTTTCCCTTCTCTCTCTTCTCCTACACTCTCTCATCTCCCCTTCTTTACCCCCCTCCCTCCTTTTCCTTTCATCTGCCGAGCCTCTGTTTCTGACCCCCTCTGTCATCGCTCCT
The DNA here is from genome assembly GCA_038419695.1 of Scomberomorus guttatus. Classification (NCBI taxonomy): domain Eukaryota; kingdom Metazoa; phylum Chordata; class Actinopteri; order Scombriformes; family Scombridae; genus Scomberomorus; species Scomberomorus guttatus. Next base: position 3,114,053 of record CM076458.1, read on the forward strand.
CCTCAGTCCCAGTCATCCCCTGCTCATCTCCCTCACCTTTTCTTTTTCCTCGCTCCCCTCATCTGTCTATCACTTTCATCTTCACCCACCTCTCGCTCCTCTCCCTTCTCTCTCTCTCTGACATTGTCACAGCGTTAGTCTGTACTGGGCATCATTAGGCTTCAGAGGGAGCGACTAAGAGTCAGTGCAACCTGGAAATGAGCAGAGGGGAGTAGAAGTGGAGTGTAAAATGTGAGGTAAAAGGATTTAATGACAACTCAGAGAGGCAGGTTCGCAGCAATTAGCTGCCAGAGATGAGCTAAAAGTTGACCTTCTGCTTTTTCTTTATATACAGTATGCCCCTCTCTCTGTCTCTGCTTCTCCTGCTCTTTCTTGCTCTTTTTTTTAATTTCCCTTCCTCCTTCTGTGTCTGTTCCTGCTGTCATTCGCTGACTTTATATTTCTTGCTTTGTCTTTTTCTGTTTTCAGTTCAATGAAGAATCATTAAAGAATATGTTGCCAAACTGTCACCAGATTTTTTTGGGCTGATATCAATATTGAGATTTAAAAGAAATGATATATAGATTTTTTTTTTTAACATAAACAAACATTTTCAATCAGTGACATTTTGAAGAAGAATCGTGACAAGATATGTACTGATAAACTTATCAGCTCTCTTCTGGACAAACTACAATATGTATTTAAACTGTTTCTAAATGACCTTAAACACATATTACGCATTTTTCTTACTTGCGTTATATGTTTTATTTAAACTCCTCTCTTAGAAAGGAAGGAAAGACTGAAATTTGTGTACATTTGGGGACAATTTCATCTCATTTTCTTTCATATTATGATAACTGTATTACAAAAATGACACTTATTTTGTTTGCATGCGAGACACAGAATTGTTTTTCTTCTGATCCATTTCAATAACCAATTTGCGATCACTGAGTCTGTTTAGTTAAAATTTGTGTGTGTAAAAGGTTTTTAATTTGAAAATGTATTTTTTGAGTCTCGTGTGACTGTTTTAATAGATTAGTCTTAATAGATTTCAACTAAACTTGGGGAAAGTTTAGCCATGGGACAAGAAGAGTTTTTGTGGTGGCAATAGTGCCACCATGAGGCAGATTCTTGATACAGACTAACATGTACAGCTGTGTAAAAATACAAATTTAGAGGATGATGTGGAAGTATTCCCTCTTTGAGTGCTTTTTAGATCATTTTGCGTCTCAGTTTCTCTCTTTCTTTCTTAGTTTTTCCTCTCTCTGCTTTCTGCACCACTCAGGGTCTCAGGGGGCTCCAGATGATGGCACATTTTCTCAGGCTTCTGAAGTTCCTCCTCCTTCTAAGGCTTTGTTTGTTGTGTTGTGTCGTTTCCTTATTGGGGGCTACTCGGATGATGTAATCCCTGCCTGTTTTTAATAAGGTTTTCTATGCATGTGAATCCATTTGTATGCATCACACTGGTCTAATAAAGGGACACTTTTACATTCAATAAACTCTGATTTCCTCTGGCCTCTCTTACTGTTTGGCTCATTCTCGCTGTTTTCCTTCTTTTCTCTTCCCTCGCTCTATCTCACCTCCAGAAGTGCTCTGCTTTTTGGCATGAAAGCCAAACTTGCCAACGCATCAAAAACTTTTTAAGCGATCCACTTTGATCTTCCTCCCTGAGTGTTCTGCATTAATCAGCCCTGTCGCTTCTCTCTCTGTGTTTGTGTCTCAGGGTCTAACTCGTGGCAGGTTGTGTCTGCGGGCGGTGCGGTGGTCCAGGGAGGTTACGGCCACAGCAGCGTGTACGACGAGGCCAGTGGCTGCGTGTTTGTCCATGGCGGATACAAGGCGCTTAGCAACAACAAGTACGGCCTTGTGGACCACATGTATCGCTACCACGTCCATACGAGAACATGGTGAGAGCACAGCGTAGAAAAGTTTATATTCAGCATCAATATCCATGAAACATTTTGGTTTAGAATGGATATTGATGTCCTGCAGCAATATTTAAAACCCTGCCAAAATACATATAGTGCATCGATGTCTTTAGCAGCTGCCTCTATCATTGTGGAGAAATCTATTCATCTGTTCTCTAAGCCAGTGGTTCTCAAAGTGAGGTCCAGGAACCCCCAAGGGGCCTTGAGAGGGTTCCAGGGGGTCCCCAGCAAAAAGGGGAATAATTGATTTCCACTATAATTCCTTTCATAAGTAACACAATGACAGAATGTTTGACTATTTAGGTCATGGGTTTCATATACTTTCTGTAATAAAACATCTAAAAGCAAAAATCTTATCAGAAGGGACAAAATCTTATTAAATGAGGCTCTGTGGTCTAATTTGTGTCACTTTAGGGCTCCTTGACATGAACATTTTTCTTAGCTGCTTTTCTTGTCCAGAGATACAGGGAGCTGGAGACAATCGCATCATGCATTGGGTTGGAGAGGCTATGTGCAACCTGGACAGGAGGGCACACATAGACACACAGCCATTCACACTTTCTTTATATTAAAGAAACTCTAATATAAATCATCACTGTGTGTTACTGTACTGTGAGTTTAAATAGTTCTTAGTTTCGAGGTTCTCGTACTTACTTTTTTTTTGGGGAGATGATTGAAGTTCGATTTAGATTTTACATTCAACATGATAAATAAAATCATAAAACATCTCATCTATCCTATCAAATTTTTAGACATTATTTTAAAAAGATTTGAGCTGCAACAATCAGTCAATCGACTAGTTGATTGGCGGAAAATTAATCAGTAACTGTTCTGATAATTGATTAATTGTTTAGATCATTTTTAGAGTACAAATGCCACATTTTTGAGGGTTTCAGGCTCTCAATTATCACAATTTGCTGCTTTATACTTGTCTTGCATTATAGTAAATTGAATATCTTTGGGTTTTAGACTGTTGGTCAAATAAAACTATATTTGATGATGTCACCTTGGGCTTTAGGAAGTTGTGAATGGCATTTTTTCTTTAGTTGCAGCCTGACCTATGATACATGTATGTATGTTATGTAACATATTCTATGAAACCTGAGCAGAAAGTATTATAGTGTTTCTTTTTCTTCTTCTTTTCAATTTCAGTAGCTATCACGGTAATTAAAAAAAAAACTCAAAACGCAAAAAAAAACGTTTGCCTTTCTTCCGAGGGAAGAAAATCCAAGTGTTGTAGTGAGAGAGAGGAGAGGAGGGTGAGAGTAGAAGGATCTGACAGGTGGGCTGACCTCAGGTGACCTCAGGCAGATGGATGGGTGAAAGAGGACGCTCAGCTTTCAGTCTCTCCTCCTCATTTAGTATCCACCTCACGCACATGTGCATGGATACGCTAACATATGCTCACATGCACACGCGCAGCCTGCTGTCTCTCTGTGGCTCTCACTTTCCAGATGGAATTTGTTGTCGGAGTCAGGTGTCACTTGAGCTGGTGGATTCCCAGACCGAAACCTTCCTGGGTTTTCCAGTTATGCTATAAAGCCACAGCTCAACGTAAAGATCACCGCTCTTCTGTCAGCAGAAAGCTACATGACATCTGTATGTTGGTGGTTTCCAGCTGGTCCAGCCTCAGGGTCCACATTTCTGTTTAGTCATTAAGTCACAGTGCACACATTGGTCAGCTTAACACCCATTTAACTCTATTTTACTATGTGCAGTGCGCCAGGTGTGTGTTGTAGCGCCAGTAGCTTAAAAATAATAACACCATCTCCAAAATTTGCTTCACTTTTTTAAACAATTTGACCAACATCAGTTTTTTTGTGCTTGAAGAAACACTTCTCTGAAAATATTTTCAGTATCAACCACTCACCATATGCACGGCTGGAAATGTGGCTCTGAAGTTAGCAGCTCGCGCCTTCATTGACGTGTTTTTAATAGTTTTTGGACAACAACAGATGTCTACAGCACAGAGGAATAAGATATATCAGGCTTTGGATACACACACAATACTTGTAGATCAGTTCATTGTTGGTTTGGCTCTACACATGAGATTTGTTGATAATAAGAAAAATATAGATAATTGCCAGCCCTATCCTTTAAAATTAGATTATCTCCCATTCTCAAACAAGCCCAAACATCCAACTGAAGGAACAAGAAGAAAAACACATTTTTGACTGGAGGCAGATTTTAAATTAGTTTAGTTTAGTAGGCATTTTTAGTTTCTGTGGTTGAAAGTTACTGAGATTACTTGGACAAAAATAGTTTTTACATACAGTAATGGTCAGTCCTTTTTTGTTAGTGTTAGTAAGAACTCTCCATTAAAACAGTGTAAACTAAAGGATGAGCTATTTAGAAAATGATCTACTTGATACACATGGATCAGTATTTTCCTGTGTGTTCATCAGTGTGTTGCTTTAAGAACTGTCTAATATCAAAGAGTCTGTGGTAGAAAGTCAGAGTTGCTGCAGTAAATGAAGAGGCCACAGATAGCCAGCACAGTTGGTCTCCACTATGCGACCTTTGACCTCAGAGAAGTCACACTCAGCAGACCTCCTACAACGTCTATGCTGAGTGTTTTTGTATGTTTGCATGTGTGTGTGTGTGTGTGCTGCTCTCATGGAAGAACAGTTGGTGTGAAGGGCAGTCACCACAGGCCAGGCCACACATCCAGACAGATGCCATCAATAACATGGCACCACGGACACGCGTGTCACACACAAATAACTGACCAATTAACACTGTCTTAATATGTCTCACACTGCTGTCTGTGTGTGTGTGTGTGTGTGTGTGTGTGTGTGTGTGTGTGTGTGTGTGTGTGTGTGTGTGTGTGTGTGTGTGTGTGTGCGTGTGTGCGTGCGTGCGTGCGTGCGTGCGTGCGTGCGTGCGTGCGTGCGTGCGTGCGTGCGTGCGTGCGTGCGTGCGTGCGTGCGTGCGTGCAGGCTGATCCTCAGGGAGAGTGGTTTGGCGCGGTACCTCCACTCGGCGGTGCTGCTGAGCGGCACAGTGCTGGTTTTCGGGGGAAACACTCACAATGACACGTCGCTCAGCAACGGAGCCAAGTGCTTTTCTGCTGACTTCCTGGCATATGATATAGGTAAGAACAAGTCTTGAAATGCACACACACACACACACACACACACACACCGAGTCAGATACTACAGTAGATTTTGCAGCATACTGTATGTCAGTCACTACATGGTCACAAATATCAGGCTATCATTTATAAATAGCTTTATCTGATCCTCACAGATGCACCAACCAACCAGCACTGTGAGGCCCCTTTTACACTGGACAGTACTGATACAGTATGTGTCAGTACTGTCAGTACTGTCAGTACTGTCAGTACAAAACAAGTACACTGAATATGTTAACTTGGGCTTCAGGGAGTAATGATTGACATTTTATACATCAAACAATCAACTGATTATTAAAGAAAATAATTGTCAGAGCTATTGAGCCCTACAGTACTGCTATGGTGGAATAATTCTACCTTGCCCTCAGTTTTCTGTGTGCAGCAACTTTACAACAATATAAACTAAAACATTTAAAGTCTTAAAACTAGATTTTGACACAGGATCCCTCTTCAAGACCAGGACCACAAAATGAAGGATGGAAGATTTGTCTTAGTTGATATTCAGTGGTGTAAAATTTCTAAAAAATAAATGCGATTGATCGAATCACGTTGACCCAAATGATGGATCAAATGGAGTGGATAGCAACTAAACACAGAGCACATGGTTAAACAATTTACTCAATATTGTATCACAACTGACAGTGAACCATCTCACATAACTTTGCTATTGCAATGTTTATTTTGCTGGAGAAGAACTGACTAAAATGGACAAAGCTCAACGATAACTTCCTCTAGTTTGCTGCTGCTCAACAGCACAAACTTGTGTTTCAAAGTCCACCGATTAATCCTCTGATCATGATTATTAGTCTTTCAGTTGAGGCCAAAATTCAGTTTTAGTGCAAAATTTCACTTTAAGAAATATAGATACTTTTATTATCACACTCATATCTGTGCAAGGACCCTGCTTGTGTGCTCCACCTGCTTTATTGACTCTTGATAACCTTGAGCTGATCATTAGCCCCCTGCACTGTGTCATTTTCTGTACTAGAGACTGTCTTTGGTTGTGATGATGATGAGCCACCATCACAGTTTTACTCATGTTGACCCTCAGAGAAAACAGATATTAGTCATTTTCTGACATATATTGTGCTATGTTACACTCACACACACATGCATACAAATGTTGTGTTTTTACAACAGATCTTCTGGTGTGAATTAGGATTGTGCGGCAGCAGCATATAAAGAGAAGGAAAGAAGGAGAGAGGAACACAGACATGAAAAAACAAAAAAAATAACCTTTAACAAAGAGCATTCTGCGAGAGAGAAAACAGGAGTGAGAACACAGAGTGTGGTATAGGTAGAGACTGAGAGTATGGATGATTAAGGATCCCATTACAGTATTCCCAGTCACACCACAGACCAGATGGTGCAAGGATGTTTCAACCCCTCGACAGGGACAGAGAAATGGAAAGATGAAGGGAGTGTTGGGAGAGGGAAAGAGGGATTACACCAACTCTTCACAGGAGAGAAACAACAGGGGGCAGAAAGATTAACAAGTGAAATCAGAAGGAGGGAAAGAAGGGAAGAAAGGACGTATATGAAAGCAGAGAGTCGCTGTACTGTGTGATGCGCAGGGAAAAGATGGCTGATTCCTTTATAGGAGGATGAGGAGGAAGCTGAAGCATGCCGGTGGCTCAGCGGGTGAAGCTGCTGCCGTGTCCTTGTAATGTTACAGTATGTGAAGCACTGTAACTGTATGTTGAGGTGGTGAAACAGAGTGTCCTTTAGTGGTGAAACAATCAGCAGTTTAATCTATTAGTTGACCGACACAGAGACATCATTGACAGTTTAGATTATCAGTCATTTATTATGCAAAAATGTCAAATATTCCCCTTTTCCCAGAGTTGAAAATGTGAGTATTTGCTGCTTCTTTCTTTTTTAAAGCGTTTTCAGTTGATACTCTTCCGTTTTCACAGATGTTATTTTCTAGTTACTGAGACCTGATCTGCGACGTGAGTTTGGCCCAAATTAAATACAGCTCTGATCACATGGCGTGAAGGAAAATGCTGGGAAAATGACATTCCTATGTTTTCTGTAGTGATTTCTCGTATTGGGGCCAGTGTTTGTGTTCTCTCTCTATTGGGATCTGTTTGGGTCAGCTACATTTTATATTGGATCTAATCATCATCAATTTTTGGCATTTTATTTGGCTTTATTTGACATTTAAAAGTGAAGAGGGACAGGAAACATGGTTACACACTAAAAATCACTGGGTTGAAATTTTACCCAGTTTTGGTCAAAATAGCTGCAATCCAACAGGTTTAACTACTCAGTGTTACACACAACAAGCTTTAGCTAAAAACTGTCACAAATTATTGTTTCTTGTACAAAACGAAGCGCACATGACATTCAAAAGATACACAGGTCATTAACAACCAATAACAAACACCTAAAATCAATAACCCAACAAATAATAACAAAACCCTAAAACTGGGTCAAAACAACCCCTTGTCTTGAGTGGCTTTCTGTCTAATATTAACCCAGTATTGTGTTTGTGTGACTCAAACTGGGTAAAATTTAACCCAGTGATTTTTAGTGTGTAGAGAGAGAGGTAAGACACGCAAGAAAGGTCTGCGTCCAGGAGCCCCAGGCCCAACATTTTCTACATGTGAACATCTTCAGGTCAGTCAAATCAAGCAATATGAAGTCATCACCTCAGGTTTTTGCAGCCTTAGTGTTCTTCAAACAGACAACTGTTGCCTTCAGTTTGAATAATTTAAATTTATCTTATTTTTCACCTGACTTTTTGTTTCAGGGTATCTCCAGCAGTTTGCTTTGGCACCAGTTCCTTTTTTCCCACTTTCAGTCCTCAAGATTTACTCTGTACCACCACAGACTTTATCTACCAGCTTCTGAGCAGCTCAATGGAGTTTAAGTGTCTTGATCAAAAGTGTCTCAGTAATGGTTGATTAAAGATGAGAGAGCATCAAGTAGTTACTTTTCCAGAATGGTTTTTGATGGACGAGAGTGAATTTGCTTTTCTAACTGGCATTTTCCCAGTTGGTCCTGGGAGTTTAACCTTTGAACTCTTACACAAGAGTCACAAGAATCAATAAAGTATCAGTAGTATTAGTTTGTTTAATGTGACAATTACTATTTTCCACACTATTTTTCACAATTTGCTTAAATTTTAACTTTTAATTTCACTCAATAAACTGTAACACATTATTCTGTCTAAGAATAATCATAATTTCTATTTCTGGCATTATCACCCAGCCTATTGTTTTCCAAATCTCTCCTCCCTGCCCCTCTTTCTTTCATCTTTATTGTCACTCTCTGCTGCAAATTATATAATAAAGGGAAAAATACCAGGGAGGATATTGGTGAGATAAAGCAGTGAATGTGAGGAAGCAGATGAAATAAAAGAACAGAGCGTTAAGGAAGGAGAGAGGGATATAGACGGAGCGGGAGAGAAATAAAGACTAAATGAAGAAGGGATTTAGGGAGAGAGAGGAAGCGCAGAGGATGGTGGAAGAATTACCTAAAGACAATAAAGGTATGCCAGCATAAAGCAGATAATAAGCTTGTGAATAAAAGGCAAAATCAAAGGTAATAAACAATGAAGCATTTGTTTTGCAGAACGTCTTCACCTTAATGAAGTTGGAAGCAATGCACCGTTGGATGCAGTTCCTCAACACTCGCAATAAACGTGTATTTACATGTCCCTCAACTCTGTGGAAACACACCCCTTGTCTCTATAAATATTATAATTCATTCAATAAGGCTCATACCTGCAGATCTGCCCAACTTTATAGTCCACCAGCCACGTCTCTCACTCACCGCAGAGACAGAGTGAGGCAGGGAGGAAGGGTTAAAGTGATGGTTGAAAGAGAGAAAACAAAGGGAAAATAACTGACGGGATGGAGCGTGGATTGGAGAAAGGGAGATACTGAAGTCAGAGATGTTGCGTAAAAGAAATAAAAAAGGTAATGGCAGGCCGGTCAAACTTAAAAAAGGAGGGGAAGTCACACAATCGGACCTGGGCTCCCTCCTAACCTAAATGAAAATAAAACACTAAACAGAAACAAAATAATACTGTTTTCTGATCTTGCGTTACTATGTTGAAGGTTTAGACACACATATGACTTGGTTAGGATTAGGAAAAGATTATGGTTTGGGTTAAAATAACTACTTTGTTAAAGTTAGGGGACCTTCATCATCATGGTTGCAATAATGGGAATTGTTAATCCACTTGTGCACCCCTCCTCATCCTCGTAATTCCCACAGCCGCGTTAAGACTTTGTCACTTGAATGTACAGTAGTCTACCTCGTGTGGTTTTTGGGCATTTCTATTGCTCTTGTTTTTCTTGGGAAGAGTCACAACAAACAGCAGCAGATTACAACACACACAGACATTTTACTAAAAGATACAGTTATAAAACAGGTGAAATTACAAATAAAGGTTTCTCTCTATAACTGTTTCATATAAAGGCCACTATTTGAAAATGTTTGGTATAAAGAAAAAAAACAAGATGGCTGTGGTTATTTCAAGAATAAGACCAAACAAGACCAGAACAGCACTGCAGATATTTTCTTTTCTTTTTCTTTTTGTTGTCTTCACTCTGAATTAAAAGACAAATAATCTTCCTGGAAAGAAAACGATCTTCAGGCCCTCTTAGGTAGAACAAAGATAAGGCAAATAATCTGGTTTCAAGCACTGTTATCTTAATATTTTTGCAGTTTGATATATCGAGTGCTTTAAAAAATACTTTTAAGCTCAGATAATTTGAAGTTTGAAGAGGCCTGACCTCTGCGCTGGTTTCAAGAAATCTTTTTAAGTGATTTTTGCTTACTCCAAATGAAGATTTGCTAGTTGGATGTTAAATTCCTCTAGATTACACAACATTTTGCTTGTTGTTTCTTTTTCTGCAGTGTATAGACATGTTTGTCTCGTGCTTTCTCCTCTCCTCAGATCTCCGCTCCTCTCCTCTCGTTTCCTCTCCTGCTCTCTCCTCTGCCCTCTCTCGTCTCTCCAGGAGATAATTAATTAGTTCCACCTGTGGAAGTCTCTTCTCTCCATCCCTTGTTCTGTCTTTATTTGCTCCTCCATTCCTCCCTGCCTCCGCGCTCACTGCGAGCGGAGGGGTTTCGAGCGCTAATTTGTTTTTGTTTTGCCACACTAACCTTGGAGGGGCGATGCAGCGTTATTAGCTTCTCCTGCTCTTCTTCTGCCACACATTAGATTCAGGTCGACACGGAAGGCACTTTTCATTTGGATTTAATTCCCCCTCTCCCCCTCCAGCTCTCCCTCCCCAGTTCTCCCACCGCTCCCCCAACCCTGCCACCCTCACACTTCTAATTAGATTTGGAGGGAAAATGAACTCTGATTAAAAACGCGGTCCTCTCCAACTTGACACACCACAGGCACACACCCACACGCTGTCTGCTGCACACACAAACACACACAATCAGACACACACGCGCACACACGCGCACACACACACACACACACACACACGTGGCACTAGTGTTGTGTGGTTCGCGAATCGTGGAAACGAATCTTTTGGGTGAATAAACTGAACTGAATCACTTCCTGAAACGATACGTTCATATCTCAGTCAGTTGCGAGCAAACGTGCAGGGACACAGTGTGCACTCACTCACTGAGCGTGTGCAGCACGGACTCTTATCTTTCTTTTAGTTGTCTTTCATCTGTTTGGCACCTGCACCAGTGGATGGATGTGCATGTTCTATTTTTTCATAATTTATTTAGCCTCTTGACTTTATATTTGTTTTGCACTACAGTTAGACTATTTATTTTCTTTTTAATTGCACATTTAAGTTAATATTTTCTTCGTGATATTTTTTAAATGCAGTTTCTATTTATATATCTTGTCAATTATGCTCTTGATTTAATATTTGTTTTTGCATTGCAGTTGTAGTCTATATTTATTTTCTTGTATTTTCTTGTTTATGCTGTTTTTATTTGCACTGTAATTTATATTTCATCCTTTTATTATTTCTTGTTTTCATTTCAGTGTAATAAAAATACTTAACAACCAGACATTTAGTTGCATACATGTTTTATTTGTTTATTTGTCAGGGAAAATGCACATTACACATATTGCACCAGATATTTCCATCTGCAGTCCCTCAGCAGGAGTCTTCAGTGACAGGCAATTCAGAGCAGTAAGAGATAAATATAGTAAAATTACATTACTTTACAAGGCAATATATAATATAAATACAGTACAGTGCATAGCATTACATTAAAAATAAATAAATAAAGGCCTATGTAGAACTCTAATGACTGCAGGACTGGTTTTCTTTCAGCCAAGATTTAAAGTTTTTGAAAGTCCTGCACTCTCTGATACTGATCGGTAAAATGTTCCACAACCTGGTCGCCCCTGATTGAAAAAGCTGTCTGGCTAAACTTTGTGGACCGAAATTTAATGTAACAGTCGTCTCTAGTGGAGGCTCCTGTTCACCTTGTGCCAGTGTTACAGTTTGCTACAAACTGTTTAAACAGTGGCGGGGCAAGACCTTTAAAAATCGTGTGTAATAAACAGACATTAGCCATCAGCAAAAGTCAAGAGATTATACTTCTTAACAATACCAGCAATACAGGTGGCTGAGACTCTCTCAGATCCTTTCACTGTGAGGGAACGGTGCACGTTCAGTGATTCGTTCACTGAACGTACACAGTGATCGTGAGCCTCCCTCTCCCTCCCTCTCATGTCTTGAAGTCTCAAAGTAGGAAGTACTACCAAATATTTTATTTAATAATTAGGCGTCACGAAAATATACGTGCTGTACATGAAAGGGTAGGACTTTGTTATAGCAGCTTTCAGTTTGCAAACGTTATTTTTATCCCACTAAATTCTCAGCTCACTGGTTTATCCTTCACGAATGACTGTTCTCAGTTCACTAGTTAGTGCGCTGCACTGAATGTTCGGCCGTGTTTCAGCTCAGTGAACTACGCAGTCGCAGCTCCGGTCAGGCACTGAACAATTTGGGGAACAAATGAATTGAACAAATCTTTTTAATGAACTGATGCTAATAATTCAGTACAATGCAAAGAACTGCTTTGCCCATCACTACGTGGCACGGCCCACCGAAAAGCCCAGGGCAGGCTGGGAGCTTGTTTGGAAGATGTTGGGAGCTGTGATATATTGAGGAGCAGACAGTGGCTGCTGTTCAAACCTCCTCCTCCTCCTCCTCCTCCTCCCGCCCTTCTTCATCAAGTCTTCCATTAGTGCAGATCAGATCAAACTGTCAATCAGCCCGGTCCGCCTGCCTGCTTCGATCTGGACTTGTGATTTCTCTCTCTGTCCCACCTTGCATTATTAACACGGATTTTCTCATATCCTGAGAGGAAATTAAAATCTGTGATGATGTGTGGGTCCGTGTGTGTGTGTGTGTGTTGGGGGTGATAAGTATTTGTAAAGCCTGCAGTTCTTTGGTGGACAGTTTGGCAGTTCCAATATCAGTGTGGTTGGTTGAGGTGTGTGTGCCCGGTACGGGCAGAGGATGGGATCAAAAGACATGAAGCTGTAATGCTTTTTTTTATGTACACGTAGACATTTTTCATTTGTTAGCTTCAGTAGAGCTGTGGTTGGAAGTTGGAGGTGAGCAGTGGTGGGTTTTTGGAATTTCACCACTGCAGCAGGGCTCTGCTTTTTGACTCACATGTTGAGATCACAACGCCACAGCCACCACTTCTGCTGCTAATTTATTTTAAAGGGGACGTATCATGAACATTTCCTGGTCTACATTTATATTCTGGGGCTCTACTGGAATATATTTGCATGATTTACAGTTAAAAACTCCTTCTTTGTCTTTTACTGGCCTTTTATGCAGCCCCTCAGTTTCTGTCTGAAACAGGCCGTTTTAGTTCCTGTTTAAGCCCCGCCTCCCAAGGAGCCCACTCTGTTATGATTGGTCAGCTTCAGGAAGCTGCCCCGTCGGCAGACTTCCGGCAGCTCCAGAAGCTACATAAACAAACAATAGTAGCAGGATTTCACTTACTTTTCTCGTTCTTTACTCAAAATGGAAACTTCTCCAATACATCCGTACATGTTCAAGCTGGACTCTAATCTGACATATGTGAGTGAACAACCCGTGTAACAATGTTAGCATCAGAGGCTACCGACAGACAGCTGTTTGTGGGCATGCACAAATGTCATCACAAGTAGGAAGTAGAGGTAACATTGCAAATTAAGTGTTTGCAGGGGAGCATTTTTACATATGTTTCACCTCAAGTTTTGAAACTTTGACCATGTTTAACATCACAGAAAATCACAAAAAGTATGATATGTCTCCTTCAACATTTAACATACAAAAACACTGCGATGCTGCATGACATCAGGTCACATACATTACAAGTTTAATGTCGGATCTGGTAAACTCCTTTTCACTTCCTTGTACAGCAGGTGACTGTCATCATCTGATTAGCCACAGTGCATGAGGTCATGAGTCCAAATTCAACATTGTAAACGCACCACAGAAGAAAATTTTTAGTTTTTCCATTTAAGTTTGTTACTAAACATGATGAATGCAACTGTAAACCCTTCCTCACATAATTTTAACCCCCAGATTCCCAGAAACAAAACTTGCACATGTTCCTTGGTGTCCACAATGGTAATACCCAATTGACTATAATGATTCAAATACCATAGAAAAATTAAATTTCAATTAATAGGAAAATGTATATTCTTTTAATAATATGTTATATTGTGAAAATAAATAATTTGGATATAAAAATGTCTCTACAAAGAGGAGTCAGCTGCCTCAGCTAAGATAACCACGACTGTTTTCAAGGAAAACAGTGTTTTAGGTATTGTGTGACTTTCCAGCAGTGCTGAAGCTTATTTTAGCACGAGAGCTAAGTCCCAGAAGTGAAACATATATAAACTTTTAGCAGCACATGTGCCATATGCTTCAAATAGGTTTAATTGTCACATATAGCAGCAGCAGGGGCTACAACTAATGCACACCTGGAGCCTCTGCACAGGTGCCAATTTGTAAGTTATATTAAAGTACAGCTGACAAAACGTCAGTGTCGGTGCGAGATCTAGAAATAGATACGACACAGAAATCAAATCCCCAGACCAGCTAATGTTAATAGCAGCTGCCCAGCAAGCTGATGTTAACATTAACAGTATCTGCTCTATAGACAAGTCAAGTCAAGTCAGTTTTATTTCCTGAGGCAGAAATACCTGCAGAGAGGAGAGAGACGAGAAACCACAAAACTATGGGGGAGAGAAGATGCCGAGTTAGTAACTGCATTAATGGTACATTAATGTGCACAGATGGAGAGGGGGAGGAGGAGAGAGGAGCTCAGTGCATCATGGGAAGTCCCCCGGTAGTCTAGGCCTATAGCAGCATAACTAGGCTGGTCCAAGGCAAACCTCGCCAGCCCTAACTATAAGCTTTATCAAAAAGGAAAAGAAGATGGAAGATGGTTCCACAGGAGAGGAGCCTGATAGCTGAAGGCTCTGCCTCCCATTCTAGTTTTGGAGATTCTAGGAACTAGGGATGCACCCTTCCGATACTGATATCGGATATTTGGGTCTGATATTGACTTAAATACCTGGATCGGGTATCAGTGACAATAGGGCCGGTCTCGGCCGATGTATTATCTAGAAAGGAAGACACACTGGCGGGCCCGTGGTGCCGGAGCCAGGTTGCTGCTGTTGTTTCAGCATTGTGAAGCACAAGGTTTAATAGACAGTACAGTCTACACTAACTTATTACACTATGAGGTTGTTTTGGACGCTATCTTTAGTAAACAGCAGCTGTCCCCAGGGACCCTGTGTAGTCTCAATAAGACCAGATCCAAGTCTCTTTCACACAGTGAGGCATACAGCTTATTAATTAAACACTGGTATCGGATTGGTACTTGGTATTGACCGATCAGGACTGAAAAAGTTGGATCGGTGCATCCCTACTAGGAACCACAAGTAAGCCTGCATTCTAGGAGCGCAGCGTTCTAGTGGGAGTATAGAGTACTATGAGCTCTTTAAGATATGATAGTACCTGAACATTAAGGGCTTTGTAGGTGAGGGTAAGGATTTTAAATTCTATCCTGGATTGTACAGGAAGCAAGTGCAGAGATGCTTAAGTAGGAGAAATATGATCTCTCTTCCTAGTTTTTGTCAGTACACGTGCAGCTGCATTCTGGACCAGATGGAGAGTTTTTAGAGACTTGTTATGGCAGTCTGATAATAAGGAATTACAATAATTCAGCCTAGAAGTAACAAATGCATGGACTAGTTTTTATGCATCTTTTTGAGATAGGATGTGCCTGATTTTTGTAATGTTACGTAGGTGAAAAAAGGCAGTCCTTGAAATTTGTTTTATGTGAGAGTTAAAGGACATGTCCTGATCAAAGATAACTCCCAGACTCACGGTGGAGACCAGAACATCCAGAGCAGTTATATCCTAAATGTCCTATATGTTTCCTAATAATATTGGCTAAAGGAAACATATATGTTTCCTTTAGCCTACTCACCTTATACTATATATAGTATAAGGTGAGTAGTATTGGTCCAAACACAGAACCTTGTGGAACTCCGTGTCTAACTTTTGCCTGGATGGAGGATTCATCTAGCAGACTAGAATTCAAACTAGAATCGATCTGATAAATAGGACTTAAACCAGCTTAATGCAGTTCCTTTAATGCCAATTAAATGTTCCAGTCTTTGTAATAGGATGTGATGGTCAGTGGTGTCAAATGCAGCACAAAGATCTAACAAGATAAGTACAGAGAGAAGTCCTTTGTCCGATGCAATTAGAGGGTGGTCATTTCAGGGTGCGGTTTGTGAAAAAATCAGAGACTGTTTTTGAAACGTTTGCAGTGGCATGTAGTCCAGTAATAGGAATTCAAAAGTTATTAAATAATGGTCCGATAAAAGAGGATTTTGTGGAAAGACTATTAAATGTTCAATTTCGATGCCATATCAGAAGAAGGTAGAGAGTGTCATTAAGACAGTGAGTGGGTTTATTTACGCTCTGAGAGAAGCCAATTGAGTCTAATAATGAGATAAACACAGTGCTAAAGCTGTCATTATTGATATCCACATGAATATTAATGTCACCTACTATAATTATTTACTGTACTAAGGACTATGATAGAAAATCTGAGAATTCAGATAAAAATTCAGAGTACGGGCCAGGAGGGCTGTACACTGTAACACATAGAATTGGCTGTAATGTTTTCCAAGAAGAAGGCTTTAAGTTTAGGTTTAGGGTTCATTATTAGACTTGAGTTGAAAATGGCGAGTATTAATATGACTGGTGGGGGATTGGTGGATTCATTTAGGCTAACATATTCTTCATGACACAGCCAGGTTTCAGTAAAACAAAAAAATAAATCAATGTGATAATCTGAGATTAGATTGTTTATTAATATGGCTTTAGATGACAGAGACCTATTTTGTTGTACTATTGCAGTGGTGGTGTTAGTTTTTATGTATAACTGCTCTCCTGTTTACTTTAGATTTAATTGATTTAATTGGTTGGGGGGGCAGACACAGTTTCTATGGGGTTTTGGGTGGGTAACTGTTCTAATGGAAGTGCACAGCAGCGTGTAGGACTGTAGTTCTGCCTCCTGGTCTCAGCTCTGGGTTGTCATGGTTTTGACCTACTAATAAACTTGGGCAGATTTGTAGATATGAGAGATCTATCTTTCGATCTATCTATTATCTACAAAGCCTGTGTCATAAAATTTTTATGGTCATGTTTAGGCTCTCACAGAAGTTTTTAAAGGTTAGTGAAAGATTGTTGTCTTGGTTTCATACAGAAAAAGTCAACACTGACTTGAAGGACAACACAGCATGTTTTCTTTATTAACGCTTAACCGATACATCCATCTTCCCCTAATCTACCACATTTACCACAACCATATGCAGGAGTCAGGAGGTGAACCTCAGTCTCTCTAGCATGAAGGTCAGACATGTCACTATCCATCACCCCGACCCCCCGCATCTTTAAGGGCAACGTACATTGGAGGCAAACGACACATGTCAAAACACCCACACCCATTGTTTTCTCTATGATGTGTCATCGCAGGTTGACATGCATCAGCTCACAGCTTCTTTTTCTCTTTGTATGTCGTCTCTAGTGTGCAACGAGTGTCACTAAATAAAGGGCTTGCTGCATTGGCACTGATTATTGACATTAGACTTCAATCTTGCATAGTAATTTTCCAGTGTGAAGGTAATCTTCGAGGCTACTGGGCTACATTATATCTCCAACCTAATAAACCTGATTAGCATTTAATTTCATTTTTAAGCTTATGGTTTGGGCAAATGTCCAACCAAAGGAGCCTGGATTTGTACAGGCAGCCTGAGATTAAGTGAAACCCGACTTGTCCACACAGTTTCCACCAGCTACAATCTCACCAAGGTTCAGTTCTGCTCCATCGTATCAGCGTCACTGTCGTTGGCTTTGTTAATATGACTGACCTTTAACCCCAGCTGGTGATGAGCTCATTGTTCTAGGTGCTGATTAGAGCGACCCCCCACCCCCATCCTCTCACCGTGTCCTCTGCCGCACCCCTCGCTCTTAAACAAGCGCTCCCAATTAGCGCACCGCTTAACGAGGTCATTAGCAACCTGGCGTCCCAAACTCTACTCGCTCTCCGCTTATGTTCAGGGAAGGCTCATCTGGTTAAATGGCACATTTACACTAACACATGCACAAACTCGCCCATACACACACACACACACAGATACACAGAGTAATTTCCATATTAATATAATGGGAGCACGTAGGGGTCATTAAAACATCAGAGAGTTGTAAAATCTAAATAGTAAAATACACAGAGCTGATAGCTCCAGTGATAGCTCGAGAGAGTCAAAGAGAGAGAGAGAGAGAGGGAGAGAGGGAGAGGGAGAGAGGGAGAGGGAGAGGTACTTTATGATGATATTTGGCGGTATGAAGTGTTTTATGAAGTCATCTCCCAGATTATCTTCCCTATCTTCTCCGTATCACCAAAATTTAATGTGAAAAGGTTAGGATAACGAGTTCTTGTTCTCCGTGATGAAATTAGGGGAGGGGGTTGAACTGTGGGTCACCCTCCTCTGTTCATTCTTCTCACATGCAATAACTTAAGTACCGCTTATACCAACAAAAAAAAGGAAAAGGAAGAAAAGAAGTGATAACTTAGTCCAATGATGTCTCTCATCACTTTATTCTGATTTATGATTACATGCCAAGACCAAAATAACAGTATTTGTATACTTTTGGTCTGGGGCTGTTTCTGCTGTTTTTGGCTAGGTCCTCTAGTGCTAATGAAGGGAAATTTTAATGCTACAGCATAAAATTATATTTTAGACTATTGTCTGCTCTGAACTTTGTGGCAACAGTTTGGGAAAAACACTTTCCTGTTTCAACATCAGGTCCAAAAAATAAAGGTTTTCCCAATTCGTTGTGGAAGAACTTGACTGGCCTGCGCAGAGCCATAATCTCAACCCCGTGCAAGACCTTTCAGATGAACTGGGATGCAGATTATCTCCTAACATCAGTTTTGGAACTCATTAATGCTCTTGTGGCTGAATGGGAGCAAATCCCTGCAGCCAGGTTCCAACATCTTGTGGAAAGCCTGAAACCAGAAGAGTGGAGACAGTTAGACTGGATGAGGTGCTGTGAAATTTTTGGACAGACATTCATGTTTCCCTCAGGATGACCTGTAATAACGCTGATTCTCAGATTTTTCACCTATACCGCCATCATCAGGTCAAAATTTTAATTTATCCAATACTTTGGCTTTGCAGGTATTTGGTAATAAACCAATGACACTCTTGTTTATTTCTAATTAGCAATGTTAACACACTATTGCAATTGTGAACAAGGTTTACATCATACCTGCTAAACATCAGCATTTTAACATTTAGCATTTAGCTCAAAGCACATACAGTACAGAGCTCCTTGCATGGCTGTAGAATCAGATTTTTAGTATTCCTGTTTTGATTGCAGTGGTCAGTCATGCTATAGGCACAGTAACTATAAGAAAATAAAGGACTCAATAGAAAAATCATGGACTCACCTCTGCCTTATCCATTATTGTCTTATGTTGGAACACTTTGGAGTTTATTATCACTTACTGAATCAGTAAGTGTTCAGAGAGGCTGCATCTAATCCTCTGCTCTGTTTTTAAATGTATTTCTGGCACACACACTTACAAAATTTATGGAAAGCAACAATAGCATCTCAAGGATTGTGTATTTGTGTGTGTTTGTCCTCAGCTTGTGATGAGTGGACTGTCCTCCCCAGACCAGGGCTGCACCGAGACGTCAACCGCTTTGGACACTCTGCCGTGGTTAGCAATGGGTGAGTTCCTCCTCTCCACACTAGTTTACTACATTTCATCGCTGCCAGAATCATCCGGGAAATACTTTTTTGTGAAAAACCTTTCTCCCTTTATAGAATATCTGAGTACAGCAGCACACCTGAATCTGCTAGAGATTTATTGTCTTGCTTAAGGACACTTCAGCAGTGTACTACTCCAACACTGACACTGAGCTACCTGTAGGAATTTGTGCACTCAAATAGTTTTATGATTTTATGGGGGAATTATGAGTTATTATTGTGCACAACTCCAACATGAAATTATTTGTCTAGTGACATAACTCATATTAGAGTATGTATAATAATAGGGAAATAGTCCTCAATGTTGGCCACACAAGAGAGGTTAATTAGAATTATAAATGTTATTAATTAAATGATGACTTTGTGAGGGTATAGGTCTTTTTAAGGTTAAGAAAACACAAACAAATTCACTTTTAGTTACATACACATTTATTACTAATACTACAGCTACAAGTACTAAACACTACAGCACCGAGAATGTAGAGCTCCTGGTTTAGGCTCTCCCAGCCTTGATCCTTAACTCATGACTCTAGATTTTGAGGTTTCACCTCCTATTGTTCTGAATCTTCAGGCATCTTCAGACTAGCAAAATGCAAGCTTTCTACCGGCCTGGCAACAAGCAAGAAGACAAAAGACAAAAGCAAGAAAAACTAGCAGCCAGCAGCCAGGAGTCTCAGATAAGAGACTGTTTTAATTTTTTGGTCTGCCTGCCCTGAAGCTGCATCCTGGCCAATCACAGGTGTTGCAGAGTTCTGGGGGACAGAGTCAGTCCCCTCCTGTCCATGGACAGGCAGGTACAAATCCTGAACGCAGTTATTCTTTTAATCAAAGTATTTACAATTTAAGAATTGCATGATTTATAATTTTGCATTTTTGATACTAGCTTTAGCATTCTGAGTGTGAAACAATATACACACATATCAACATACAATGTTGTTTGATGTGGATTGTTCTGGTAAATGTCTGTGAGTGTCTGTATGTCACTGGGGGACATGTTGTGTAGCAAGTTCTCCTTGTTGTTGGTGACTTGCAAGCTGCCTGTTGCTCTTCTGCTGGTTTGTCCAGTGAACACTTGTTTGATTAGTTATTCAAATCCTGAAAATCAGTTGGTACATTATCATAATATCATAATCACAGTGGGATTAAAGTGGGTGCCAGCTCGTCTCTGTGTGTGACTGGCTCTTAGAGGTGAGTTATGATAGCCAATGGTGGGGGTCATTTATCCAAGTGGTACTATCAATTCACTCTGGGGTGTGAATTGGTCTTTCCATCTCGCTGGCTCTTGTAGCTTGAAGGATCAAAAGGCGGTTTGGGTCAGTGGTCTGGTTTAGTGACCATGCAGGAGATGGGGGTTCTTTATCTGATCCTTTCGGTTTGCAGGATGTTGTTTAGATGGTCTGGTCAGTGAGGAGTTTGGGACTCTCACTTATGTATTATTGGCCAGCATTCCTGGGGGATTAAGGACAGAGCTGGTCTGTTGTTTGAGGCTTGTGCTGTCTGCCTTCGAAACCATGCAGGGACTTTACCCTACATACCTTTCTGCTCAATTACATTTATGTAAATAAAACCCAGCTATGCATGATGCATTTTTCCTCAGTAGATTTTTACATTGCCTTGATGTCTTCCTGCAGTGTCCTCTAAGTTTTCTGGCTCTTCTTTTTTCTCTACATTTCCCTTCACAACAAACCAGGTTATGGTTTTGTTGTGTAGTTTACGGATTGATATCTTTATCTCAATGTTATATTTGGTTTCAGTTTACTCTTCTCTTGTCACTCCCCCCTCTGCTGGCTTCTCTGCTCTTTGTTTAGAAACTTTTCCTTCTTCCACCTCACCTTTTGTCTATATGTGGATGTTTTTTTCTGCTTCACTCTCTCAGGAACTTTCTTTACACCTTCTATGTATAGTTACATTGTATATGCACCTTCATATACCACTATATACCACCTCCAGAAGACCTTCAGCTGTGGTTTCTGAGAAAATCTGAATGTGGTTTTTAAATTGCTGTATTTTTGCCTTGGAGGCCATTCACACTCCCTTTGAATGAAAAAAAGAGAAGGAAACAGCTGTTGTAGATGCACCATGGATTCCTGAACCAATGTTCTTCTGCAATAATAGAAGAATAGAATAGAAATAGAATAGAAGTTTTCTTAACCTTATGAAAAAGCGAACAAATATAGATGACCTGACATCACATAGAGATGTCAGGTCTTCAAACACAATTGGTAGCAGCAGCAGCAAGAGTAGAGGATGTTTTGCACCAACAGTCAGCAAACGAACGGGAAGAGACCCATGGAAGCTGGCTCAGTTTTCCTTTGTTGAGAATAGTCATGATCTGCTATTATTATTATCACCAGCAGCTGAAACAGACAATATAAACTTGATGAGAAATGTTTTTATTCCGCTGACTATTATTGGTTTTGTATGTGTGTGATTTTGCTTCGTTCTCATATTTTGGGTGTTTTATCATTCATAACTGCACGGGGCAGAATGGATTATCCTGCTTATACCGCTGCTACTTACCAGCGATCAATATAAATATTACTGTTTATCTAACTCTTTATTTATCTATTTAAATGGAGAATTTGTGTTGGCATTATGTTACTTTATAGTTCTCTGACAAGCTGTAGATTAAAGCTGGAACCAGCAGACTTTGAGTTGAATAGGTTAAGTTAAATTGGTGATCTCAGTGCCTATATTAATATAATGTACATCCTATGGCCAATCAGAGTTGTTTATTTCCCACAGCCATTGTATAGTAACAGTTGATAGACAGAACTGACCAAAATGTAAGTGACACCACTCAAACATAAAAAGTTTGCTGCAAGAGTTCCATCATGATATAGAGCGACTTATGGCTGAACTCAGAAATAATAGTCTGACCCTTTAACACCATTTACCCACCGAAAAGTCAGCGCTGAGCACAAAAATGTCAGCTTTGAACTTCCAAAGGCCAGCTTCAAACCACTTCTTCCCCCGTTTTTTTTTTCCCAACCAAAGTTCAGGTTTATATTTGAAAGGTTATCCTGCTTTCTTAACACTTCTTCATCTGTCTTCATATCTGCAGGCACTTCTTGTCTCTGTAAGTCTAGTAAATATCTTGTTGTAACTTTTGCTGTCTCATCCTTCCACAGGTCTCTGCTGCCTCTGTGATTCTGTGTAATGCTTTCTGTATCTTCTTCAGCTCCATGTACATCTTTGGAGGCTTTTCGGGTCTCCTTCTGAACGATGTGCTGGCCTACACCCCTCCGTCCTGCAAGGCCTTCTCTGACCCAGATCTGTGTGCTGCTTCTGGGCCAGGCCTCCGCTGCCACTGGGTCAAAAGTGGATGTGTCCCCTGGCAGCCAAAACCACCCGACCAAGCTTTTCCTGCTCCTTTCTGCCCTCCATGGCCCGGTATGTTACACTGAGTCCTGTCTGCCCTGCTGATTCTCTGTCATTCATCCATGTCTGCGGCTTACTTTCTTTCTTTTGTCCTAAATATTTTCACTGACATGTCAACATATTTTCCCTGAAATGCACAGCACAATCACACAAAAGTGTTGCTCCCAAAGGGCCGATTTTTTCATGAGAATAATAATTATTCAAAAGGATCTGGCTTCTGAAGTTTGTTTGCATACCATAATTATGGGAACAGAAGGTCAATGCTCCAACAATTACCTCATTTTAAAGTAATTAGGATTGGTCCACACTCTCCCCCTCCTCCTCTGTCTGTCTCTGCCAGATGTAGATGCAGAAGCTTTTCCAAGTTTTCAGCTTCAGGCCGCTCACTTCAGGTTTAAAAAGAAACTAATCATGCTAGTGGTTATACTGTCAGTTTTAAGTAGAACAAGAGTACAGATGGATTAACTGCCTCAAAGGAACATACCAATGGTTTTGCATGTTTGACTACAAATACTTTTTCATGTACTGTTCTAAGCATCCATTAATTTACATTAATTTATGTGCAATATAAAATTCAATTAGCGCATACTTGAAACTTGCTTGGGTTGTGTAACTAATCGTTGTGAACACCAAGACTGCATTTTTCAGTTAGATTATTAAGATTATGTGACAACAATTTGCGGAGGCACAACTGAAGTATTTGTCAAGAGTCTGCTTGTTGATTTTCATGCTAAATACATGAAAACCAAAGGCTGACTGGAAGAGTAGAAAAATACACTCAAAAATGTATGAAAATGGTTGGTAAATGGCTGTCAAAACAGTAAAATATAGATTATTTGAGGATAAGGAGTTTCTAAACGTTTACAGTAATACAGATGTGGTCCTTTAGTGGTATTAGAAGCATGATGGATTTCTAATGGATTAACATCCCAGATCAGTGTTGAGCCTGTGCTATAATCTCACATGTATGTTTATTCTACAAACGAATGGTAGATTAGCATTACAACCAAACATAGTAAATCTATGTTAGTTTACACTTCCTTTTTTGCACATAGCTGTCACATGACTATGGACTCAATTTCCTAAAATTATACCAGATATTTTGGAAAAAAAGTGCCAGAGGGACATTCCAATGCTGCTCATGATTTTCAGACTGATGCAAACTGACTTTTTTCACCTTTGCTAATCTAGAAAATGAAACACTCATTAGATTAGTTTAGAAGTCACCTATTTGAAACTGACAGCTGATTATGATTTGTGACAATTGATCAGTGCAGTTCTTGTTAGAGCTGAATTCCCAGCAGATGAATAAATATTTTCAAAAACAGCAGGAAGAACTAAACTTTCCTGAAAGGTAGATGTATAAAACATTTACTTGTCAAAGAGAGTTTACTATGACGTCTGCAAACTGACAAGCATCCAATGTGGACAAGTGAAAGGGATCACACGTATATTTTTCCCAATATGCAGTATTCACTAATAACTTAACGTCTGCTACTGACAGAATGTAGATGACAGAAAATCAAATTCCATGAATTTTCTTGTCAGAAACTCATTGTTATTCCAGTAGCTAACACTGTCCTCAGAGTGCTGTTATCAATTAGACCAATCCTCACATGTACTCAGTCTGTACTTACACATTACTGAAGGAGTTGCAAATTAATGTGGCAATAAAATTGTAACATTCATAGACATGCTCCATGCACTCAGTTAACATGTTTTTTCTCCTTGTCGTGCTGTCATTACTTTGTATTATTACACAAATACATTACAACACAGGCTACAGCAAAACTATACTGTATGTTGGCAATTTTCTATATTTCTGTTATTGTCAACAAATCTCATGTGCAGATATTTGTTGACAATAAAACAATGAATTGATGTACTCACAAGTATTGTGTGTGTATCCAAAGCCTGATATATCTTATTCATTTGTGCTGTAGACCTCCCTTGTTGTCCAAACACGTGTTGAAAACACGTTAGTGAGCCAAACTGTTGCACCCAGTGACATGTTCATTCACCACAAAGATTATGGTCACGGTAGTTGTCTAGAAACGGCCCCAAAGTCTAATAGCAGCAATCATGTTTTCAGTCTCCGGAGAGTAGTTGTGTGGAAGGCAGATGTGCATGCTGCTGTGCAACATATCACAACCTCTTCACTTTGTACTACTAGAGGTCGTGATATGTAGCACAACAAGCTAGCAAAGAACTTTAAACCGAATTACGTTCCCACACGTGCTCAGTGGCATCTGCCTTACACAGAACTACTCTCCGGAGACATTAAACATAATCACTGTTATTAGACTTTGGAGCCGTTTCTAAACAAACTAACGTGACCAAAGTCAAAGGAACGAAGGAACGTGCCACCCAGTGCAGCAGTGTGGATCACTGATGTGTTTTAATACTTTGAACAACAACGGAGGTCAATAGCACAAAGGAATAAGATATGTCAGACTTTGGATACACACACAAAGTAGAATCAGTTCATTGTTGGTTTGGCTCTGCACATGAGATTTGTTGACAATAAGAAAAATATAAAAAATCGGCATTTAAGTTTTCTTTGTACGTGTGTGTTTATGTCTGTTTCTCCCTCCTCCAGACAGTACAGACGAGCAGTGTTTCAGGTTCTCAGACTGTGCGAGCTGCACTGCCAACACTCGGGGCTGTCAGTGGTGCGAGGACCGAAAGTGTATCTCCACCTCCAGTAACTGCACAGTGGTGAGTCTTCACCTGTCAGCAATAAAGCAAATTATCAAAAAGCCACATAAGCAGCCTTTAGAGGCTCTGATGTTCATGATATGCTGCAATATGTAGATCTGCAGGTGAAGATCTTTGGTGTTTTGTGATCTACAGTATCAGTATCTTATTTCAAGCAGATGAAAAATTCTAACTCAAAACATAAAATATTTAAGATTTGGTTTAAGGTATGTGTGATTTATATTAAGAACTTTTGCTTAATGAGTTTTTGTTCTTCTTTTGCTCATTGTGTTCTCTCTCTGTCTCTTTCTCTGTTTTTACTCCCGACCCTGCTTTCTCTGTCTTTCTTTGTATGTGTGTCTGCATGTTGCTTTTGTCTGTCTGTGTGCTCGGCTGGGTTTAAATATGAATCTTTGACTGGATCTGAATCTGTGTGTGTGTGTGTGTGTGTGTGTAGCTGACTCTGGAACTAGCCCAGCAGCATGGCGGCGCTCTGTCTCTGTCTCCTCCTCCATCCATGTTGTCTGAACATCAGCTGAGCTTGTGGAAGCACGGAGCCAGAAGGAGGGGACATGTGTGTATTATTTGACACTTGACACTTCTTGTTAGGCTGCAGGTCAGCTTGCATCAGGCAGAGGTCAGACTTTAGAGCAGTCCCGTAGGTTATATGGAAATCGGGGTGAATCTGAATCTAAATTCAAAGAAAATTAGGTCCTGTCTTCTCTTCTTACCACCTTTTCTTGACCTCAGTTGAAAAAAAGAGTTGGAAAAAGAAAACCACAGTGCAAGGAGAGCTTGCCTGAGCTGTGATTAAGTGATGTGAAAATGTATTCTTCAATAATCAAATCAATGATAAGGAAAGGAAATCATCAAGACATGACAAAGGATCTTTGTTCTGGGCAGCCAAAGGTCTGTTATGCAAGTATTCAAATGAATATCTTTGATATCCTTCTATTCCAAAGAAATAGTCAGGAAACAAATAGGCCAGGTACCAAACGGAAAAGAACAAAATAATACAATCATACACATGCACAAAAGACATAACACCTTTTTTATCCTCTCACAATTGATCTGTCTGTGTATTTTAGGCCTAATGAGATTGAAAAAGAGGTCATGAGACCAGTTCTGTTAACAAGCAACATACTGTATTATTGACACATTACCTGCACATTATAGTGAGTTCATTTTGTCAGCAACCTTCCTTATTAAATAAAGACTTTGTTTTAGTAGTTTCCTGTGTGATTCCTTCTGCTGATAAGAACCAGCAAGTGTATCATGTTTCCTCCTAGGCTTTGAATAAAGTGAGTGAAGTTTGTCTTGCTGTAGTGTGAGTGAGATCCACAAGTCATAAAGCATAAACACAACTTCAATAAAAAGGCCATATCAGCATAATGTGTTCCTCATATTGATTTCTCTTTCACTCTGCATGTTCTGTTTGGCTCTTTGATTTGCTCTACCATCACACTTTCATTCATCTCCAGCTTTTGTTGCACATTGTATTGATTTCTCCAAGTTTATTGCATTTACTGTAGAAGAGGACCCTGATGATGACGTTTAACTGGACTGACATTGTTTTCTCTTTGTGTGCTTGAAGTCGGTGAGGGACTCGTCCAGGTGTAAGCGCAGGGAGGAGCAGGAGTGCTTCAGACTGGCCAACTGCAGGAGCTGCTCCCTCAATGTCAACTGTCAGTGGGAGACGCAGCAGCAGGAGTGTCAAGCACTGCCCGGTGAGGACACACGCACATTTGTTCACATGAGAACACGCGCAGACCACCAGGCATACACACACGCCATCATGGATGGAAACATAGGAGTTTAAACGTGTTTCTACTTAAAATATATACCTGTAAGTAAAAGTGTGCAGTCAAATGCACGACTCACAGACAGAACAGGTAAGCTAAAAGAAAAATGTACCAGGTCATTGATCAAAACAAGGTTCGGCAACAGGCAGGCAGTCAGAACAGGCAACCAGGCAAAAGACAGGCAAGAGATAATATGAAACTCACTCATTCTCCACACTGTTCCATAGTCTAACTACATTATCTATAACATTAATTCAGAAGTGAAAACAAGGTTAATGTGCATTTCTAATTTAAATATGTTGTAAACTTTCCAATGCAAAAAAGAATTTTGTCTGATTAGTGTTTTCCCAGGTTAATCAAATGTTGATTACAATCCAAACCATAATTATTGTTTGTGTTTTGTTTTGAGACATTTGAGAAAATAGAAGTCAAAGTGGACTAAGGCGGAGAAATCTGTGTTGTTACTGTAAATGAGTATGCCACAAGAAAACACACAATGCAAAGCAAATATAAACTGAAGAGTTGAATGTCAGTCAGAAGTGATGAATGGTTTTATAATAATGCTCATATGTCAGTTAAACTAAATAACTTAAGTCTCAATTGCAAGAATCTTGGAAAGTGTTTTCCTTCATATCTGTTGCTGATAAAATCTGGTCAGCAGACTTTAAGGAATTCATTACAAACTTGAATTATGCTCACACATAAAACTGCATTTATTTAAGGATATTTCCTGAGGACATGACTCAAATAAAATGCATGCAGCTCATTTTTTTCTAAGAAAATCTTAACAGAACTACTGAGGAAACTTTTTTTTTTACAACTTGGCACTGGTGAATTGGTTTCTAAGCCTCTTCCTCGGGCAGGTTGAGGTGTTATGCAGCTAAATTAAAACACCTTGAGGATCTACATACGCATAAAAAGAGTCTTGCATAAAAGACATACAAATGCACGCATGCATAAACTCTGGTTTTATAAATGTAGAGTGGATCAGTTTGACATTGGAGTGAATGCAGATGATGGATACATTATTAAGAGTCCGGCACAGTGTTTCTATGCTTCACCATCTCTGTATTAAACATAAATTGATCACATTATTTTCAAAGCTGTTGAAGGAATGCTGTAATATGTTACGCACACACTCACACACACAGATTCGGAGTATTTGCATGTTACCACACTAACAGGCTGCATTTCCTTAGTGGTCTTCACAAATAAACATCCTCATGCATCCATGCAGGCATGTACACAGACAGGATTAGCATACATTCTGAAACACACACTTTAGAAATATGTTCTCCACTCAGTTGCAAAAAGGAAGTAGGCCAATTAGAAATGTTTACTGGATGTTCTGAATATGGATCCGTGACTGACTAACAAACGAGTCCACAAAGTCCTCCATGCTCCATTCTGCTTTGGGGCCTTTAGCTAGAGCTGCTCTCAGTTTGACTCTGGCGCTAGCATGACTAAGGGCGAAGGAAATACCCTTGCTATTTGAATCCACAACTGATCCTGTTCAATGCTACAGTATGTAGTGTTGCGCTGGAGGCATGCTAGCTAGCTGCTTAGAACTGGATAGTTTGCAATAGCTCTGAGAAGAGGTTGGTATTGTGTTTGCCCTTTTTCTCGTGTCCACATCAAGGCCCCGTAGCCTCGGATCCTGTTTTGTTTTTAAACTCCGAATCTACTCTGTTGTTGAGTTGAGGTGAGGTAGGTGAGGTAGAAAATGTAGTTTTGTTCATTTGCAGTTCCAAAGACTACTACATGTCTAAAACTGGGCTAAACTTCTTAGATGTTTTGGTAATAATAATTATACATTGAAAGTATATAACTTTTCAAATTAAAATGTTTTTAAAAACTTTTAAAAAGAAGATCAAACTATATTGATCCCAGGAAGGAAATTTAGCATTTCATCAGCACAAAAAGAAACCAGAGAGGTAAATAAGAACATGATACAATTTTTTTTAAAAGTATAGCTGCAACAATTACGTGATTAATCGATTAGTTGCCAACTTAATCGCCAACTAAAAAACTTCCAAATTCTCTGATTCCAGCTTCTTAAATGTGAATATTTTCTGGTTTCTTTAGTCCTCTCTGACGGTAAACTGAATATCTTTGGGTTGAGGACGTCATCTTGGGCTCTGGGAAACAGTGATTGACATTTTTCACCATTTTATGACATTTTATGGACCAAACAAATAATCAATGGAGAAAATAATCGACAGATTAGTCAATGATGAAAATAATCGTTAGTTGCAGCCCTAAAAAAGAAGAATATATTAAACTTGTTATACTTTATACTGTACATAGTTTTACTCTTACAGTAGTAGTAGTGGCACCACAGTAGTACCACCTCGCTTAGCAGTATATTTACTTTGCAATGTCTCCTTGAAACTGTGTAATACACTGACATACACACAGGCTGGCAAGATGTATTGGATGGATGCTGCCTTGTCTGTAAATTGTTGTTCTTATTCAAGTCTCTGGAGCTTGTTTAAGTTATATCATAGATAATTGGGAACCCAGAGAATGCAAAAAGTCAGTTTTTCCTTCATTATGTTTCAAGCTACTTTGTCATCCACCCTGCATCAGATGACTCATGGTTCAGTTCACAATGACTGACCATCCTGTCTCTTCTCCAGTCTTTGAGTCCATAATGGTGCACTATTTAAGATGTGTCCTTTCAGTGGGTCAATCACAAATGATATTAATATGTCTTTGTGTGTGTGTTTCTGAGTCCATTAGTGTGACAAGACAAGAAACAAAGCTTCTATATTTCATGTGAAGAAACAGTGTGGCTAAGATGAACTGTGGTAATGGAAACTAGCTCCATGTCCGTGGCAGCTGTGGCCTTTTCTTTAGACACCATGTTATGACTAATTATTCTAAATGACTTGACATGTTTATCTCTGCTTTTACACAAAGACTGTAACCTAACCTATCTATTTATTTACATATTCCTCCGTTTTCCCCCCTTCATCGGTCTTTCTCATCTCATTCCATTCGATTATTGCCCATTTCTATTGCCTGGGGAAGAAAATAAAGAAAGCAGGTATTTTCTTTTCTGTAACATGAAAAGGTTGGCTATGGAAGCCATTATGGGCCTGTGAATGTAATCAGTCCTGGAGTCCAAAATAAACAGCGGTGCTCAGTGGAGGAGAATGACTTTTTCTTCTCTTTCATTCTGGCTAATTGAACGGTCTCTCTACTATTATAGTCTCCCTCAAGACACTACCAAGTGACTCTGATAAGAACAATGAGTGCATGTGTGTGTGTGTTTATGGGTGAGTTTGACTGCCTGTCGTACACAGCCTTTGTTAAAGATCACCACAGATATATTCACTTTTCTTCATCCCAACATAACATATTTCTAATCTGTGGGGATTCTTGTTGTAACCCTGATGATTCAGGAGGGTACAAAGCAAGAACGCTTTGCTCTGATCTAAAAAAAAAGCAGCATAGCATAAATCAACAATCCAACATCCAATATGATAAATGACATATTAACCAATTAAACCAGAAATATTTCTCTTAAAGTAGTTCCATGGTCTGTTGATTTGAGAAGCACTGTTGATTGTCCAAGCCATCATATCAACTCTAAATTCCAGTCATTCCCCTCTTGTCCACTAGTTGCCCTCAGTTAGTTTCCCACCTTTGTCAGTCACCTGACTCTGCACCTGACCTGCACACCTGCTCCTCATTAGTCTCTGTACCAGCCCTTGACTAGCATGTCTGCCAGATTATCCTCTGCTTGTTTTGACAACTAAATGCCTTCCCAGCTTTGCCTTTTATGGATTAGTTTTCTGTTTATGCCTGTACCTGTTGATGACAGAAGCATTCACCTCAACCAAGTAAAACTTTGTTGTCCCTGGTCAGATATTAAAGAGGCAACCTAAAATTAGGATAAAATGACATCTTGTATATGGTACTTAGTTCATCACTGAGTGTAAACATTTTAGTTTTTAGGTATGCTTACATGATAACATGGTACACGTTAATGTTAATGTGTAGTTTGTAATGTATTAAAACTGTGGGTGTGTTAATATGACGCTAAACATTAGCATGTCACTAATGTTGTGTCTGCTAGTTAACATGCTAATTGTGCTTCTGTGTTGTCATTCAGAATTTAACTTACCAAATATATTTAAGAATAACAATGTTTTCTGGTGTCTAATGAGCATTATGGAAGTGCAGAGTTGCTAGCCAACCTTATTTGTGATTTTATTTTGTCTGTTGACCCAGAATGCTTGCTAAGAAGAGTAATGAAGGTGTAAAGGGATTGTTTGTGCCCTTTGTGTGCAGGCCAGCTGTGTGGAGAGGGCTGGCACCATGTCGGGGAGGCCTGCCTGAGGATCAACTCCAGCAGAGAGAGCTACGATAACGCCCAGCACTACTGCAAGAACCTGGGAGGAAATATTGCTTCTTTGCTCACAGACAAACAGGTCAATTTTGTTTTGGAGGAGCTACAGAAATACCAGCTGCAAGACAAGGTGGGTGGTGTAATAAATAAATTCATAAATAAAAGAAAGGTAGCCTACTTATTATCCACTCTTCTTCTTGTGGCATTTATGATACAGAATCTAAACTTCAAATGTGTATTAAGGTCCCCCACTGAATATGAACCTAAAGTAGTAATATGAAGGCATACAGTGTGTGAATGACATTAGAAACCCTTCCTGCACAGCTCATATCACCAATACTGAATTCCTGCGTGGTTACTTCAAGCTGTTCACATGTGGAAAAGTGGAAAGATGCCGGTCTTGAAAATAATTTTCATCAACAACTGAGTAAGCCATTGAGGTGAAAACACGTCATATACACACTGATAATACCTACATTTGGCTCGCTGGTGTGACAAATCAAGTGGTATTACAAAGCTTAAAGCATCTTGTGTTTTATTTAAAGGATTGGGTCGGGTTTGATTTTTAATACTCGCATGTGGGTTCAAAGAGTTATTGACTGCTGTAATCAGTCTTCCTGTTCATACTGGCCATGAAGTGATCCCAAGGTCCAGTTTAAGACAAATTCCATTTGTTTTCTAGTAGCTTTTCAAGTAGCTATCCTAAAGTTAGTGTTAGTAGGAGGTGGATGATTACAGCAACCAGTAACTCTTTTGACATACAGTATAAGGCTTGTGAGTATTGTATTAGAGGGACGGAAAAAATCTGCCCATATCCTTTAATCAGTGTTTAAACATACCTGTCTCTTTTCAGGCTGGGTATAACGAAAAATAAAAATATGTAAAAACCATATAGATAGATATATTCCAATTAAATAGCTGCGTCTGAATGTTATTTTAGCTTTCTACTGCCTTTGTATTTCCTGTGGAGAATGAACACCTGGCTGATTAATATTGACAACTCAACTGATATGCAATTCCCCAGAGTTTATTATGACATAGTATACCTAGCAGCAGTCATAGCTGCAGTAATAATACTGCTGTGATTTATTATAAGAAGCCAGACATTATGTCACCTTAAGATCATAAATATAACATTAGTTATTATTAGATGCCACAGAATGTGTGAAATCAAGATCATAAAAATTGAGTTATTTATACATGAGTGTATATCAGCAACCAATCAAAGTAGTTCTGCTGTTTTTTTAATATTTGCATATGGCAACAACACTGGTATGATGTGAAAAATCACAATGAAGATGTGAAGATGGTTTAATTAATTAATGTTGAGATTTTACTATGCAAGTTTAGGTAATTAGAATTTCAAGTTCTGACTTGTTAAAAAATATTTTTCGCAGCGCCACATGTACTTTTATAATTAGCCCACCATGAAGCGCAAAAATCAGCTGCATCGTCACATCGTAGTAAACCCAGATGTCTGAAAAATAACTGTGAATGTTTTAACACATACTTGCGTGATTCTTTAAACAGCTGCTTTTCAACGAGCTATTTGTCAAACACTAGCTGAGCCGATCAGTCACCCCTCACACAGATTGAAATGTCCACTTGTAATGTTTATGGTGGAAATGCCATTTGAGACCTTGACATGTTTGACCACACACGGACAAACTTTATGATGAATGTGCAGCGTCAGGAGAAACGTGAGCAGATATCTGAACACTGGTAATTGAAAGAATATGTGGTTCTCTTTCCTTCTCTGTCTAGTTGAGAAGTTACTGTTTTTCAACAAGATAAACTTTTTTTAATCTACCTTTCGATGCTTTTAGACGATGATGATTACTAATCTTTTCGATTGTCAATCCACTCTGAGAAGCCTGAAGTTACTTTCCTTGCAAAAATGCAATTATATCTACTCCGTCCCGATTGCAAAGAGATGCTTAGTCGAGGTGCATTTGCGCATATTTGCAGCCATTGGCAGACGCACACAGATATGAATACACACTTAATGTAATGCAAGCTTTCACTGATGCTGAACCTCAAAGTTTAAGCCTTTTCATGTTTTCCTGTAATAAATCACAGCTGTGGGTAAATATTTTTGATACCTAACAGGTAAAACTGTAACAGCCTTTCATGATCTTTATCGGCCTTTATGAAACAGATTATTACTAGAAATTGTTCTATTACCAAAAAAGCCAAAAATGTTCACTGCACTTTAATCAGCTGCTAGGTGTGTAGACCCTTCATAATATTTCTTGAATGAGTTGCTGTGAATCTAAAGAGTTTCTGCTTTTACAACTATTACAGTAATTTGCAGAAAGTTTGATTTAGGATCCAGTTTCATGTAAAACACAACATTATGTTTTGGCTAAACTTTGTAGTTATTAGCCCTCTGACTTGGTAAAGGGAGACTTTAAATGTTTCCTGTGTGGACGCAGCTCACACATTTTGTGTTATTGTTCCCATTACTGTATTTGTAGGACACATTTCTAAATAATAAGGGTTAATTTTTGCATTGATTGTGATTACAAAAGAATGGTATTAATATAATCACAAATGCAAAAATATGGGTTATAGCATGTGAACATCTAACTTATCTTGTCCTTTCTGTCATCCTCTGTCTCTCCTAACCCTTGCAGACGTTATCTCCATGGGTTGGCCTGAGGAAGATCAATGTGTCGTACTGGGGCTGGGAGGACGCGTCGCCATTCACTAACACCAGTCTGCGCTGGTTACCCGGAGAGCCCAGCGACTCAGGCTTCTGTGCCTACCTGGAGCGAGCGCAGGTGGCTGGACTTAAAGCAAACCCCTGCACCGCTACCACAGACGGTCTGATCTGTGAAAAACCTGCTGGTGAGGAAGAATAAATGGACTAATAAAGGCGAGGGAGAGAGAGGGGACAATGTGGTTGAAGAAATATTTTAGAGCAGATAATCAATACTGTAGAGACCAAAGATCTATTTGATTTTTTAACAACAAGAATAGCAGTAATTTGGTTATTCACATTTCTTAAATACACAAACATTTCTGTGGTGGTAAGATGGACAAACTGAAAGGATGGAAAGAGGAAAAAAGTGAAAGTTGTGTTAAATATATCCTTTTCTGTATGATGCAGCTAATTAAATGAGAAAATATCAGCTTTAACATGAAAAATTAACTCTCAAACTCACTTTAGTGTGAGGGAAACTTCTATCTCATGATATAACTTTATCTTTAAACGTAATTCTACAGCAGTGAACTTTATCTCACATCATTTTCTTGCCTTTGCCTCTGACCCACTCCTCATTTGTCCCTTTGCTCAGGGAGTCCACAGAGTCAGAGCGCTCGTCCCTGTAGGACGCCCTGCGCTCTGCGCACCAGCTGTGCCAACTGCACCAGCCAGGCCATGGAGTGCATGTGGTGTGGAAGTACGCAGCGATGCGTCGACTCCTCTGCGTACATCATCTCCTTCCCCTACGGACAGTGTCTGGAGTGGCAGACACAGGACTGCACTGGTGAGAGAGAGAAAAATGAAAGTGGGGGATTGGATGGGGGTGTTGGTTGAGGTGAGCACTGGGTTCGAGTTATATATGTCAGACTGTGTTCAGGAATGAGATTTAGGTCTGTTTGTATATGTCTTTTTATGTTGTTCTAGTATAATTGTAAGGTACTGATGCTTTACTTTCTATTCTAGACCTTCTTCTGATCTTCCTCCACTACATTTCAGAGGGAAATGTAGTTTTTTTCCACTACATTTATCTGAGGGCTAAGTAAATAAATACTTACCTTTTTAATAATATGTTATTTTAATAGAGCTGTGAATGCAGGGCAATTATTTGGAGTAATTTGAGTATTTTTTCCATCTTTGTATTTCTATTTTTACTGAGGTGAAGGACTTTTTTCTTTACTTTAACAAATAAACAGTTTAGAAAAAGGTACATGACTACACAACTTTTGGATTTGACTGCATCCATGAAATTTTGATTTGTTACCAGGCTTGTACAGTAGCTGAGGTGACACAGTGGCAGAGGTAACTTGTCTTTTCCGTAAGTTAACTAGAAAGTATTTGCTACAGTACTGTTTGCCCATAACCAAATTTAACAAAGAAAATTTCTCACCAGAAATTTAAGTTTTTAGGCAAAATTCATGGCTCTAAAAGGGTGAAAAGCATAGAGGTTATAGCCATGTAGACAGGTGACAAATTAAAGGAAAAACCAACGTAAATGTCTTACTAAGGTGTTGGGCCACCATGTGACACCCAAACAGCTTAAATGCGTCTTTGCATTGATTCTACAAGTCTCTGGAACTCTTCTGGAGGGATGAACGCCATTCTTCCAAAAGATATTCCCTCATTTGGTGTTTAGATGATGGTGGTGGAGAGCGATGTCTAACATGTCGGTCCAAAATCTTCCATAGGTGTTCACTTGGGTTGAGATGTGGTGACTGTGAAGGCCAAAGCATATGATTCACATCATTTTCATACACATCAAACCATTCAGTGAGCCCTCGTGCCCTATGGATGGGAGCATTGCCATCCCTCAGATCCATTGTGATCACTCAGAACAACTTTGTATTGATTTGCAGTGCCCCCTTTATCTAAGGGGACAGGTGGACCCAAACCATGCCAGCAAAATGCCCCCCACAGCATAACAGAGCCACCAGATCCCCTCACTGTGGGGGTCCAGCATTCAGACCTGTACCGTTGTCTTCGCCCACTTCTCGAGAATATGGTGAAGGATGACTCATCTGACCACATCTCTTGTAGACCAGTGCATACAGTTTTTGCACCACTGAACTCTCAAATGTGCATTCATCTTTGTAATGAGGGGTGTATACACAGCAACCCTACTGTAATATAGGAGTTGCTCTTCTGTTTTTCCTTACATATCGCACTAATGCACGAGTACACGGTCATCAAATGTGTGCTGTCGACCACAATTTCCGACCCTATTTACTGATGTCTTTCCCATAGATCTAAATGCAGATGCACTTTACTCACTGTTCCTATTGAAGCACGAGCCAGTTGAGCAGTCTTTGTGACTGAGGCTCCTGCCTTCCGTGTCCCAACAATGAGCCCTCTTTCAAACTCACTTAGATCTCCTCCTCTTGCCATCTTGATACAAAATCAGAATCAACTGGGTCTGCTCAGCATTTGTATACATGCCACAGAGCATGATTGGATGTTAATTGCTTAATTGTACCATGCAGTGCACCTGTGTGGAAGCATCTGCATTCATTATGTTTCTCCACTCATTTATTCAGGTTTTTCCTTTAATTTGTCATACGTCTGTATCTTTTGATGATCTCCTTCATAATATGTGTGGCTACAAGCACAGGTGGATGGAGGAATGAGGTGGAGTAGTACTCATACCTTTTAGTGATGTGAATAGAGTTCTTTGTGTGAGCATAGAGTCATTATAGACTCACATCGATCCCTTTCTTATCAGCAGTCAGGTCTCTGCGTCTCTCTCACACACACTGAAACAAACACACACTCCAACACCGAGGTAGTGCCACCTCTCCCGTCGCTGCACGGCAGAAAATCAATTATCTACAATGACACACGACTTACTCAATATGAAGTCCTTGTTGCCGTCCCTTTACATTCCTCTCTTATTAACACTTCCCTGGGGATGGTGAAGGTTTTGCAGTTTCACAACCGCTCCTCCATGTGGTTCTGTTAGAGCACATAGGTGAGCAGGAATGTGACAGATGAGAGTGACAAGGGGTTATGAACTGTAAAGCTCAACAAAAAAAGTGTCAAAGCTGTCAGACCCTGCTGTGGACTCCCTGGGTTTGCAGCTACTGATTAGTGTCCCTGTCTAAACAATATGTCTGCGCTGTCAGCAGCCATTTATCTTAAAGATGCTTCAAATTTGTCCACCAGGAAAGGAACATGGAGTTGCTTAAAGGGGACATATCACGTTTGTCATTTATATACTATTATAATGTAGAATGTCCATGTTAAACATGGTCAGTTCCAAAACATGCTCTGAATGCTTTGTCTGCAAAGTTACCTCTACTTTCCCATCGATCTGATGTCAGATTGTTCGCACATGCCCACAAAGGTCCGCCCTTTTGTTAGCCTTTGTTGCTAAGGTTGTTCCGATGTGTCGTTTACGTTTCCCACTCACATATTTCAAATGTGATTCAGTGATTCAGTAAATTATTTAAAAAGGTGAGTAGTAGTAGTATAGTAATAGATCCTACTGTATATCCTGAATATGCAGTGGTTAAAAATAGAAACATGGAAGCAACAAGACAAACTGCAGATATTAAATTTGGGGATATAAGCAGTTTTTTTTTTTGTAGATTAATTTTTTAGAATGTTTTAACTACACATGTTTTGATTAAAAGACTAACTCGCACATAACGAACCTAATAGCTAGAACTAGTCAATGTAGAGCTAACTACAGGGGAAGTGATGCTTGGTTCTATTTTATTTGGCAGTTTCAACAAGTTTCTGGTGTGTGGGGGGAAAAAAAAGTGTTCCCCTCAGGTAAAACTTTTTATTGGTGTTTTCTGTCTTTTTTTGTCAGACAAATAGTCAATTTGCTGCAAATTGTTCTTGTTTTGTAGGAGTTAAGGAAATAGCTTAAAAAACTTTGAGTTT
Organism: Scomberomorus guttatus; assembly: GCA_038419695.1. Lineage (NCBI taxonomy): Eukaryota > Metazoa > Chordata > Actinopteri > Scombriformes > Scombridae > Scomberomorus > Scomberomorus guttatus. The sequence continues at coordinate 3,152,231 of CM076458.1, forward strand.
TTTTGTCTTTTGACTGGTGATTATTATTCCTAGCTGGTGCCAGTACTCTGAGTGCAGACGGTTCTGCAGCCAAGATTGTTTTCCCTTCTTTCCTTTTACCTTCAGTGCTTAAATAATGGCACCTTTCCCCATCTCCTTTTCTCTTTCATTATTCATATGAGTTTGGTGGCAGAAGGTGTGTAGGAGGCTTTTGTTTAGCTACTTTTTACCTTTTGTTGCTCAAACTACAGCTCACAATGTAAAATATGACACAATGCAAGGATATTTTACTTTCCACATCCTCAGATGCAGCACTGTTGCTCTTTTACTGTCCATCACTCTTTGCATAGCGGTTCATATTTAACTTTGTGCCTCGCTTCTCTTGTTTATTGATTAATCACGTCTTGTTTATGGAGCCAGAACTGCAGGGTAAAGATGAAGGATTTATGACTTCAGTTTTTGGTAGATACTTTTGCAAAATATTGCTTGTCTGAGGATCCCAACTGAACTGGGTCATTTCTTTATCAGATCAATTTGGCCCAAGGCTTTGTGTATCATTCCTATTTTTCATATTGGCTGGAGGCTCACTACGTACTCCTCCACACAACCTCTTGAAATAATTAGCTCCAGTGTTGCCCCGGCAGTCACATTTATTTTGAAGTTTTGGGAGCTCTTTCGAAAAGCAGACTTTTTAGTCCCAGCGTGATTTTACTGTACTCTTCCTCCTTTCTTTGGCTTATGTGACAGTCTCCAGCTTCACACTCTTTTTAGATATCCCTAGCTCTCGCACCTGCAGTTATATGGAAATGAATATGGCAGCTGTAAGTGAGTCTGTAAATTAAACATTTCATTCTAGATGTCAGCTTGACAGCACTCCTTTTCTGCATAGCTTGAGGTATAGCGTGAGGTCAGTGTTTATTTGCTTCTGCTGTGGATGCCCACAATCAGGCATTAATTCTGCATCTTTCCTGTGGGTACTGCTGGCAGTAACTTTTTCATTCTTCAGTAGATAGGAAGAAACAGAAAGACCTGACTTTCACAAACAACTGCTTTTGGGGATGGAGAACAACTGCAGTGCTGCCTTTCAGCTCTGATTTGAAGGTGTTTACATCCATAACATATTAACAGTGTAGGCACTGCAGCCCTTTTTAAACCCACTTCACTAATTCTAAATTAAAATAGTCATCATTTATTAATATTCATCAGGATCAGACACTTGAAATCCTGTTGATGCTCTGCCAGGCCTGTATGCTTGATTTGTGTGTGTGCTGCTGATGTACACAACTGTCCTACAATGTAGCGCACAGAGGAAAAGGAGGACATGCTCACAGCTGCAAAAAAATAGAAAATAATTGACACGCAAATAAACACACAAACACAAAATTAAAACAAAAAAAAAAGAATAAGAATATCTTTGGAAAAATGTTTTGCAGTAGTGTCTCAAAGTTGCAGTATGATCTGCAAATATCTTTTGTCATTTTGTTGATTTTAACTTCAAAATTTACTACAAACATTTGTACAGACTGTATACAGTTTCTATGTAGTATAAAATTGGGACACAATTTATGTGTTTAGGGTCATTGTCCTGCTGCATGCCCCTAAAATTGGGGTCTATATATAAAAACGGCTACCAGTCCTCCACTGCTTATCTAAAAAACAACCCCCAAACATCTTTCATTTCAAATCCAATAATGCTGTAGTACAGAGACAAAACAATAAAGACAGTACAGTATGTGGAGGAGTAAAATATTAGAAAGACGTTTCAGTGTATTTCAGTGAGATACAACAAAACCACCACAAACTAAAGCCTCAAAAACGACCAGAAAGATTAATCAACACCTCTGCCACAGTGTTAAGAACAATTCCAGCTGTATTAGATTGCAGTTTACAAGGGTTTGTATTTTCCTGGTCACTCTCTGTGTGTTTTTGTTCTTTAGACAGGCGACTACAACAGGTCAGTGACTCTGATCTGATTATAGTTGAACGTAGGTTTCTCTCTCTCACTCACACACACTCACACACACACACACACACACAGGTAGACCAGATGATGGTTATGTTGTTGTTACTGATATTGGTTTTGCTGCAGAGAGAAATAAGCGTATTTTCTCTGAGGCAATCTTCACAAGAAGTGTGTATGTGTGTGTTTTGTCTATCCAATGTGATGTCTGTCTGTAGCTTCACATGCTAGGAGGAGAGCGAAGGGGAAGGCAGCTTATGGCTCCTACACTTGATGTATTATGCATGGAGGCTCCCAGATCTGTATGCTACTGGCTTCAGCGATGATAACTGTCAAGTACTGTAGGAGCAAATGGATTACACAAGATGAAGCCAGACGATATGAGCTATTCAGGGACACCAAATATCAAACCTGGTGTGATGAACAGAATGTGGCAGTGAAACGATTGTGCTGAGAGAATTTTTGATAAGATGAAAATTCCCCCATCAGGAACAAGCAATCCTTTTTTTTTCCTGCAACAAGATAGCTTTAACATTTGTCATCTGTTGTGTTTAGGTGTCTCCAGGTTGTTTCTGTCAATGAAGATGACTAATGTCCTGATTTCAATAGAGCCATATAATTGTTGGATGTTTTTAGAAAGGAACATGAGGTAAAGTAGAAATATGTACGGTTTATTCTGTTATCACATGAAAGCATGTGGCGGATATTCACTATATTTCACTTCCACCCACTAAAGGAGCCAACGTCAGAGAAATGTTGTGCTTAATGTTTCTTGTTGACAGAACTTAAAAGACATTAAGGCTCTCCGTCTCCAAGTGATGACAGCAACTTGTGAAATGTTTTAGCAACTGATGTTTTGTGGCACCAGCTGAGATGCAAACTCATGTCCTCTTGGGTTTGATGTAGTTACTACACTTATCTGAAGAACCTGACAGAAATCCGGAGATTTGGCATTGTCTGACAAAAAATAATGATATATATATTGAGTTAGTTTGTATATATTAAATTTGGATATACCACTTGTTGACAGATCTTTCTAAGTGTCTGTAAAATTAGACATTTGTTTGTTTTTTGTTTGTTTATACTTAGTTCTTAGCCGTGCACATGTGGTTGACAGGTGCATTTAAAAAAAAAATATATATATATATATATAATAAAGTAGTAAAGTCACACACTCTTAACATTATAATTTGATTCAATATGCAAAGTTTCAGTTGTAGACCTTCATTTGGCATCAAACCCTATGAAACATTTTTATGCTACAGCAGGCTGCAGCAACCAGGTCATCTCATAAATTTTACTTTATTGTCCCTGAGGGGAAATTTAACTGAGCCAGGTAAAACATAACACACAGATAGACTAAGGTACATAAACCATGCAAAATCATTTAAAAAATACATGAAACGTGTGCATGAAGTGACAACTTGGGTATGACGAGACAAAACTAGATTGTGTCATCACCCCCTAATATATATCTCATTTTGAGATGTTTTTTTAAATCAATTATTTATGTAGTAATTTGCTCAGGTCATTATTTATGTTTGGATGGATTTAATTAAACTTTTCACAGATAATTGTGATCCTCATGAATGTATTCCATGACACCGCATGATAAGCCATTCTGATTAGGTTACCAAAGACCTTTTTACTTCACCACAACTGCTAAGGATCAAAAACAAACATTGGACCTCAACTTTTATCCATCTGACAAATTGGTTTTCTTGACAATGAACATTAAAGCTTCACAGAGCTGTTAGCAAGGCTGTATAGTCTTTGCTGAATTTTCACTTTCCCTCTTCAAGTTCCCTCAAGTTCATCAGTCATAAAATGCCTCACAAATCAAGTAGAGTCCCTGCTTTGCGCACATCTTAAATATACCAGCCATAATTCATAATTTAATTGCAGTAAAGTGCTATAAATGGAAATTAAATTACAGCTATCCCTCTTTGTTCACCTCCTGTCATCAGTACAGGAGAGTGTTTACTTTGCTGCTAAGCTGTGTATGCAAACACAGAATGAGGACAGAATAATCACTCTTTTTGCAAGAAATTACAGGAACGTTGACATTTAAGCAGTTTGAAGTGCGTAAATCAGAGTCTGTTTTTATCTTGATAAATGTCCACACAGGAGAAGATAGCCAGTGTAGTCAGTCAGTCAGCCGTTTAATCTTTGGAGCACAATTAGATCACGTGAGGTTTTTGATCATGGAATATTTTTCCACCCTCATGGGAAATACAGGCACTATCCAAAAGGACATTTACTCTGGAAATAGCCTCAAGCTAATGCCATGTAATAGCACAAGGTACAGCTAAATCTTTGGTGCTGTTAACTAAAAACTAAAGCCTTGTAAACCCTGCAGGCACACGCTTGTATGTTACACACTCTACTTCTTTCTCTCATCTTCATCTACCCTGAGTCCACAACACTGCATGAGGCAGTAACCTCTCTTACGTTTTTCCATGTGGAACACAGATTAAACCAGATAATTGGAAATGCTATTATAAATAGAAAAGACTGAGGCATAGAAAACATACTGTAGCAGGTAAATTATATTATCTACACACAAACCGTTATGTAATTGAACATCTAAGGACTTTTCTGTCCATGCTGGAATGTGTTTTTGCCCGCACTCTCTCACTTCTGTATGAGCTGCTTCCACTCATGTCACTTAGTGTCCTCAGGGGCCGTTTCATCATATTTGTGGCGTGCAGGCTGATGCCTGAAATATTTGATCCATTTGCTCTCATTGATTTTGAAATGTTTTCCAAATGAATTGCAGGCAAGAGCTTAAAATGCACCTTGCAAAGTGTGTTTAGGGAGGAAATCTGTATGCAGAGAATAACTTCTGACTTTAGAATTGAGCCTAATGTGTCTAGATGATGATGTAAGCTCTTGAAACTCCTGAAAATTTGTTTAAACAAATCGGTAAAATCTGTAAAACTACTTAAGAAAAGAATAAAGTGTGCTTGTTGCCTGAGGTAGCTTGCATTTTCAACAAAAAATAGAATTATTTTCTGGTTCATCCAAATATATTATGTCCCACAACTGGTGAAGGTTTGATGAAATTTGTAGAGAGAACTAAAAATGTGTTTTGTCAAAAATTCAAAGTTGCAGTAAAGCTAGCTAGGTGGAAGTGGGCATGATTGGTCCATCCAAGTAGTTAATGAAAAATAGTGGTTCTTCTACATGTTATGGTTCAGTAGTTATTACACAAAATGTAAAGTGCTTTAAAGCTTTGGTAACATGGTTGTGCTGTAAGAAAAAAGTGGATATAATCCAACAAATTTGAAAAAAAATATGAAACTCTCCCGGTTAAATCATCAGTAGAAAAGATGAACATCTACGTTAGAAATTATCTGGTTCTTTGATAATTAGTCGGTGGTACATGACTGTGTACATACAGTACAACTACAACTCCCAAGGTTCATTTCGGCAAGAAACAGCCAATCACAGATGTTAAAATTCGGTGCTGCAAGCAACGGGTGGAAGCAAAAGATTACGGTGTTGAGAAAACTGATTTTCCAGTCTGCAGCAGGAGTCGGTCACATTTGAGTGAATTCAGCAACTGTGGCGTCATGTTTTGTTTACAGCGTCAACAATGAAGTGTTTTGATTTCATTACACACTGATTCGCGCCTCTGACTGGCTTCTTCTCCATAGCAACAGTGGCCAAGGCTCTTGGTTATTGTAGTATTCTAAGTAAGTAATTGAAACTAGTAGTCATAATGTGAACCTATAGGTTTATTGCATTATCCAGGAGAGCCCTGTGTTTCTATGTTAAATAATACTAAAGAGATCGTTTAAAGACATTTTTGAAATGGGAATAAAGAGTGGGGGAAAAAATCACTTCAAGAACCAGCTGCCATTGTTCACAGTTTGAAAATGAATGGGAAGCCCAGACCAACGACAGCGTCCACTCAGGTGTAGAAAGAGTTCCTGTGAATGTGAAGGAGAAAACTGTCAAGCAGGTGCCTACTTAGCGCTGCTCGATCATTATGAGTGAAGCAAAAATTGTGGGCTGGCACTGAGAGTCTAATAACCTGACCTGGAGGGACGCAAATTAGCTGCCACAAATGGGTGCAAATTGGATCTCATAAATCAAAGAGAAGCAAAGAATTTCCTTTTATGAAATTTTAAGGTTTGGTGGATGAAAAGTGTGGTGGTTACAAAGATTGGCTACCAATTTCCTTCAATTTGAAACATATTTCAAAATGATAAACAGGCCTGGTATATTTATTGGATATTAAAGTCTGCTCTTGGGTATGTAAATATGTGCTTTTCTAGCAGAGGAAACCATACTCTGTGGTGGATTAGGGATATTCTGTTGAACCGCCTCTCTTTGAACTCTTGACTATAGTGGAGATCCAGCGAGTTTTCAGATGAGAACTTGGGGAAAAAAGAGGAGTGGAAAGAAGAGAGGAAATAAGGGGAGGTGAAAGTAAAAACCTGAGGGAAGAACACAGTAGGGGAGAGACGAAAAGAGAAGATGGAGACAAAGAAGTTCTGTCCTTTGTGATTTAATTTATGCCTACAGTGCTTTTAAAGAAATCCAGAAAAAAAAAATCTAATTAAATCAAAATGATGGGAAATGAGAAAGGAGAGGGTATCATGGTGAAGAAAGCAGCTCTGAACGAGAGCAAGAGGGGAAGATAGCTTACTGAATAGAAATAGAAAAAAAAAGATGCAGCAGGGAAGGATAAAAATGTGGCAGAGAGGAGATAAAGAGTGAATCTGAGACAGGGAGTGCAGAAGTTTGTAATTATAAAGAGGGGGAGAACAAATGAATCAGCATTGCCACAGTTGAATAATGCAACGGGAGAGCTTGCAAACACACACAGGGTGTATTTCAAGCGGAGCTAGCTAGCAGGGACACAGAGAGAGAGAGAGGGAGAGAGATACAGGTTCAGCTAGAACATCTGTGGCTTATGGAAATGGCTCGTGTTCAAAAGAGAAACAACTTCTGGTGAAAATGCTAATTTTACTTGATGCTGCATTTGAATCATCTCACCAGGCTATAAGAAACAACCCTCGGATAACTTCTCTCAACCTTTTGGTTTCTTGTGTACATGCCAAGATACCCACAGAGTCTTACCTTTCTCTCTCTTTCTCCTGTGAGTGCACATCCCCACCCTCGCTTTGTAGACTAAAATTTATCATGACGGGAAGATGAGTCGATGTTGAGAACGAGAGCAAAACAAGACTGAAGGGTTGAAAAAGCAACTGTAAAAAGTTAACTTTGGAAGGCCGGCTTCTCCTGAGAAACACTTGATTTCTTATTCTTGTCACCTGTTGTGTATTCTCTGGCGCTCACTGAACAAAAAAAGGCTTCAGTATGGAGATTTTTGTTTTCCTTTACACGCATTGAATGCCATTCCATAAAAAAAAGAGCCTCATTTTTAATTTGAACCAGTAAGGCGTTTTTGAATGTCAGATCCATTTTATGAATACAAATGCATTTCTCAACACATGAGAATGGTATGGGGACAGAAAAGTCAATTTCTTTATAAATGTTGAGGGTCAGACAAAAGGTGAAAACATAAGACGGCAAGTATGTTGGTGGAGGTATATTACATCTCTAAAGGCTTTTATTGTTTGTGCTTTGGTTGGAGCTGTTTAGATTAAGTTACGTGCAGTGTGATGGACAAAAATATGGTCAAATATATGAGTTTAAAGTGCCACTTTCAACATGCATTGAGGACATCTTCCTTTAAAACATTACAACAATGCAGACATGACTGTTTAAATGTATTTTCATGAAAACAGTGGCATTAAATAGGTCTGAGCACTGCATTCAAAGTCAGAATATGTCTTATTTCACAGCTCATCACAACGCTACAAAATCTGAATATAGGCTATATACTTGACAATGAAGTTCTGTTAGGAATTAAAGACGCTGTGAAATGGAGACTGTAACTTTTTAGATATCAATGAAACTTTAATGTCAACCTAAAAATTCAATTAATTCCATCCTTTTTTCCCTTCTATCAAGGTCTTGAAGTCTAAGACTTGAAGACTTGAAGCCATTTTTGTAGAGTCTACGAGGTCATATTTGTTTTCAAATGAAAAAAATGGTTTTTTTTGGAAACAATTGGAAATTTTGTTAATAGATGGATGAATTGATGTTCCAATAAACTTGGTAATTGGTTGGGATCATTCATAAATGTTAAAAAATGGAAATTATGTAAATACACTGTGCCTCAAAATACTAGTTTAAATACAGAATTAGATTGCCTGAATTTGAAGATGAATATTTACCTTTTTACTGATTGATGGCTTGAGATGAAAAAGTACATTTTCTAGATAATATTGTGAAAAGACTAGATTGTCTGGTTAAATGGCCATCAACATTTCTCTTAGAATTATTCATTATGATGTTTTGTATATGGTATTTATAGTGATTTATTGGTCACATGATGAATCCGTGAAATGTATATTAGGGAAACAGAAGCCGCCTTGGGCAAAACACCCTGATGAAGGTGAGATAGGCGAAAACGTTTGGTGAATAAGCATGGTGTGCATGGTGTGCTGGAGAAGAACTGTGCAACATATTTTAATTTTGATGGACTTCCTGTCAAATTAAACATTGTTCTGTCCTTACCTGAACCATTCAGACTGACCATTTTCATGGTCCAGTGATGTCAGCAGTTATAACAGTTACATTTTGGATCAAAATGTATATATTTTAATGGAATCTCTGTGATCAGTAGAAAGTACAGTAAATATTTGTGCTGCTTTTGCTTTTTGAGTCAAAAATCTTGCAGAACTTGGATACAGAAAGTTCATATTAGCTTTGTTGCACCATCCAATTTTATACAACCCTAGTCTGCCCCACGGCAATCAATGCCAATAAAGCTTTTCTCTTCTGTATCACCAGGTTTCCAGCTCCATGTGTTTCAAAACAAAAAGTCTGAAGTGACCTATGTGTACAGTTTGCTGACAAGTGATGTCTTGTGGCTGTAAATTATGACTGTTGTCTCTCAGAAGCAAATGTGAGCATATGGTGATGTTATAGCGCTGCAGAAACCTGCTGTTCTGTCCTCATTTCCCACCAAGTCAGCACTGTTTTCTTTTAACCAGGAACATGATCTATTTCTAACCTGAACCAAGTAGTTTTTGTGCCAAAGCCTAACCAAGCCGAACCTTAACTATGGTGTTGGCAGATCAGAAAAAGCTCATGTGAATCATTTTTTGTAACTATGATTTTTAACATGTCTTAGAAGGATGTTACATCAGAAAAACACTCATGGGTTGTTTTGGATGACAAATGGCCTATTTCATCAGTAAGTTTGAGCAAACAAATTTTGCTTTACCACTTTTGGGTCTGATTGGACACTAAGGAAGTAAAGAGACCATTGCATGGTGCCTAATTTTATGCTCTAGTATGGTACAAGTTCGTATTTTTATTTGTGAACAAAACCTAACACACTTCTGTTCGCTCCTCTCTAACGATTTTTCCGTCCTCGTTCCCTCTCACTCTTTCAGCCCAGAACTGTTCAGGTCTGAGGACGTGTGCAGACTGTCTGGAGAGGGCGGAGTGCGGTTGGTGTGGTGATCCCAGTAACACCGGCAAGGGCGTTTGCATGGAGGGCTCCTACCGAGGGCCCCTGAAACCCGCTAATGCCAGGACTGGACCCCGAGATCGGGATAGACTGCGAGACCGGGACATGGTGCTGGATCAGAGTCTCTGTTCAGCTGATAGGGGCTACAACTGGGCCTTCATCCAGTGCCCAGGTGAGTGAACCACTGGATAAGACCACATGGGGAAGGTGTCATTTAGGTAAAAAAAAATTCACCAAAACGTTAACAATTACCTTAAAATCTCATCCTTCTCCCTCATTGAAAAACTAGAATCTATGAATGTGAATATTTTTCATTTCAAAAGTTGAACTACTAGACACAAGATGTCTCCTACTTCACTGTGAGGTCCTAGAATCATTTGTTTGTAATTTTAATTAGCCAGTTTTTCAATAGCCTCATCCAAGATTTTTGGTAGCAAAGAGGCCGACCGGAAACAAGAGCAGAGAGATGGGTTTGACATGCAACAAAGGTCCCCTGCAGGACGTTGCAGTTATGTGGCATACGTGCCGAACCTCTTCCAGTTTAATTAGACGACTTGATATTGTTTCTTGAATTGTAACTGTGAATTTAGTCATTTCCTTCACAAACCAAAGTGCTGTTTCACAGTCGTTTACTTCTTCTTGTAGAGATTCCTCTTTTTTTCTTTGTTTTTGATCATATTGTATTTTTGTGCTCATTTAGACTTACTCACACTGCGCTCACAAGTATGCTTAAAGACTTTATCCAATTTTTTTAAAAGTACATGTGGAGCGCAAACAATTCTGATCACTGTGTTGCCATCTTGGTCTCCACTGAGCACACCCAATCGCCTCCCAAAATGACACTCATAGGTACATGTTTTAAACTCAGATTTTTTTCGGTGAGAAAAAAAGAAACTTTCCACTTTCAGCAGGTGAATGTGAAAACAGCGTCCTAGTGTCAAACTCTGCACGTACATCATTCTGCACAGTGTGGCTCAAACTATCCATATGAAAGAACAAGAAGAAAAACACATTGTTGAGTGGAGGTGGACTTTAAATTGTTTACAAGCACATTATGTACTGTGACTACATGACTAGAATAATCCTGCTTCCTTGTGGTTTCCTGTCTGCTGCCACAATTAAAGTATGAAAATGTTTATACAGTATACATCCTCTCTCTTTGGCTGAGCAGATTACTTCTTACACAGATGTAATATTGATGATCCTGGTAGTAGTAACGATAGAAAGTGCTGCTTGTGGCCTTGCTCACATCAAAGCACACTAAATATTAGATACACCTCTTAGCTCAACGTCACCTCAAACTACATCATCATTCATAAAGATGTATTGCAGGGCTGTTGTACTAGCCTGCATTAGTTTTACTTCCTGTAGGTGTACCTGAAAAACTAAGTGTATCTTTACTCTGTGTGTTTCCTTTCAGCGTGTCAGTGTAATGGTCACAGTAGGTGTGTGAACAGCACCGTGTGCGAGCACTGTGGGAACCTGACAGCAGGGACGCACTGCCAGAACTGCATGCCTGGTTACTATGGTGACCCAACCAATGGAGGGAAGTGCAACGGTGAGTTCAAAGGTCGCAGGGTCTATCTTGTGTTTATTTTTGGTTTTGGGCATCAGCAAAAAAGTCTGTAATCTGAGTCCTTAAGTCTTAAAACGAGCAAAACAATCTGTCAGTCAGAATATTTTAACCTCTTTCAAAAATCAGGTTTTATTTTTCTTAATTCTAGTGCAGCAACCTGTTTTATTCTGTCTTGTTTCAAGAGACACTCGTGTCTTGAGTGTTCTTGAAACAAGTTGATTTCTTTGTGAAAAAATTTAAAACTTGAACTAGAATGTTCATTCTTAATTGTGGCAAAAAAAAACACAAGGTCCACTTACTTTGGGTTTAGGAAGCTTTCATCCACAAATTGTGACTCCTCAGTGAATGGAGTGGCTCAGATGTCATGAAGATGGTTTAGTTTGTTATTTTTTTGATCAATTCCCCCCCAATGAACTTTGACCCCTTCCCAGTTGATGCTGTGACTGGTTTTGGTTTGATGTTCACCAAACAGCTGATATTCAGTGTGTTTAGTTTGTCCTTTATTGACGATCCTTACTGTTTAACTGCAAACCTAATCATCTCCATGGCAACTGAGCAACTCCATCTGCTGAGGACGGCCACAAGATGTGGTCAAATGCATTAGAAACAACGACTGGACCTTGTGTTGAGAATCTTGTTTTTATACTCGTTTTAAGAAAATGTTTTTAGACCTCACATATAGAAATGTCTTAAAAATGTGAGATTTCCCAGTGAATTTTGGTGGAATTCCCCCCTTTAGGCTATACATCCTTCTGGTTGTCTCTCTGAATTACTTTTTTATAAACATCATGAACCAGTCCAAACTTCCAGCAACACTGTAATAGACACAAACAACCTGATGGGGGCAGTGTTTAAAAGCTGTGAGTCTGGCCTCTGCTTTCTGTCTATCATGTGGTGACCACAGCAGTGAAAAGGGAAACTACACCTGTAGTCTGGACAGGATTTTTGTCTGTAGACATGGAGGAAATGGCAACAGCAGCTTAGCTGTAGCGAACAGCGGAGAGGTTAGACTTATAGAGAGGTCGTGCTGATGTAGGCAAATGCTCACAAGCATGCACACAGGCTTCATATGTAACTCTACTTCTTCACTTGGAGTCCATCTGTCAGCAGTTCTTCCGCTTTGTTTTGCTCCATATGGGAAAAAATTAGAGCATATCCCACTGTTGAAATTGCTAACAACAGATAATGTGTGTGTGTCAGCTGATAGACAGCAGGAAAATGGGTGTGTGCATGCGATTTGAGGACTCAGGGGGGCTGGGTTTGGGAAGGTTTATGATATGGGCCTATGATATGAAAAAAAAAAAAAAAACATCAGAGATGGGAGAGTGTAATGAGTGAGTGAGTGACTGCTGGAGTGTGAGTGAAAGAGGGAGAAGTGAGAGGGAGGTGCAGTAACATCAGTCTCGCTGTGACAGATGTGCGTTTTGGCTTGGCGGCGGCGTGACATTAAATCGCTCTTAATCATTTTCTTATTTCCTGAGTTGACTGGTGTCTCCGTCCCTGGCGGCTTCTCGCAGCGAGCGCGGCGCTGATAGATGCACGCCTCTCGTCGCCTCCTTGCAGGACAGCTTCTGATGTACTTTCTCTTCTACTTTGGCTTTCTTTGCATTTTTTTTTCTTTTCACTCCCTTCACTCTCTCTAACGTCCTCAGGTCACATTGTGCTGTTTCTCTTACTGCATGTTCCATTCTTGACACTTCCTTTATGGTTTCTTTTCTTTTATGGTTCATGCTACATTTGTTTATTCAAATCTATCTATCCTTTATATTATCGTTCATCCATTGCCTCTCCTTTTCTTTCATGGTTCATGCCATATTCATCCCATTTATCTTTCTTTTTTCCCTTAGTTCATCCATTTCTTTTCATCTTCTCATCTCCTTTCTTTTGCTTTATCTCCTCTCCTTTTGTCTCTTCTTTCCTATCATTTCCTTATCTTGTCTCTCCTTTTCTTTCATGTTCATGCTGTATTTATCCCATTTATCTGTCTTTTCTCCTTAGTTCATCTTTTTCTTTTTTTCCATTCAATTCTTTCCTTTCCTACCCTCATTTCCCCTCTTCTCTCCTCTCCTCTTTTTCCTTTGCTTTCCTCTCTCCTCATCTCCTTTCTTTTGCTTTCATCTCCTCTTGTTCGTTCTTATCTCCTCTCCTCATCTCTTCTTCTTTCCTATCCTTTCCTTTTCTCTCCTCTTTTCATGATCATGCTGTTTGTTCCATTTATCTGTCTTTTCTCCTTAGTTCATCCATTTTCTTTTCCTTTCTTCCTCTCTCCTTTTTTCCTTTCCTTTCCTCTTAACGTCTCACCTACTTCTTTCCTTTCCTCCCCTCATTTCCCTCATATTCTCTTCTCCTGCTTTTTCATTTGCTTTCTTCTCCTCATCTCCTTTTGCTTTTGTTGTCTTGTTCTCGGTTCTTTAATCTCTTCTCTTATCGTCTCTTCTTTGCTTTCCTTTTCTTTTCTTCTCTCTTTTTATCTCCTTTTTCTTTCCTTATCTTATTCTTGCTTTCCTTTCCTTTCATCTCCTCTTCGTCTTTCCTATCCTTTCATTTTCTTGTCTCTTCTCTTGTTCTCTTTCCTTTCCTCTCTTCTCCTACTGTCTCTTTCCTTTCCTTTCATCTCTTCTTCTCTCCTTTCCTCTTGTTTCCTTGTCGTTCTCTTCCTTTCCCTTCGTCTCCTCTCCTATCTTTCCCTCTCCTCTCCTCTCCTCTCCTCCGTATTAATGTGCTGGTTGAACTGGATCTGTAGAAAGGCTTGTGTCATTTGACCACACCTCCCTTGATCATCTTTTATTGGCTACACTGTTGATCATATGAAGACACTCATCCAACCGTATCCATCATTATATCCAGCTGCCTTCACCTTCTCTTCCCTTCATTTTTCCCTCCTTCACTGCCTCTACGCCTCCGTCATTCCCTCGCACAATAACTCTCTGTCTTAAATTCCCCTATCTGTTCATCCGTCTATCAATCTATCCATCCTTCTTTTTCTCTCTATCTTTCTTTATAAAAGGGACCACTAGATTTACCTTGGGCTAAACGGCTGGGAGGCAATGACGTGTGGCCGATTAGAGTTCAGAATGATAGAGAGACACTACCTGAGAGGGGAAAAGGCCTCAGCTCATAGGGTTATAAAGAGGATGGACAGGTGAGAGAGGCAGTGGTGTGAGGACAAGGGGGAGAAACAGAGACACACGTAGACAGAGAATGAACGAGAGAGAAATCCACGTGGTGAGATATACAAGGTTAATATCGGTGGAAAAGGACAGTTGCCCTTGGATAGAGAGACGGTGAAGGAATAGAGGAGGAGACGGAGGGATAAATAGAAAGAAAGAGATGGAGGACAGACAGAGGAGAGCGGGAGACTGTCTGTTCCTCTTTCCCTGTGACAGATGATTAACTAACCTTGTCAAATCTGGATGGAACGTGTGTCTGCGGGTGTGTGCAGGGCATCAGTGTCCCTTTCCTCCAACTGTACCGTTCACCTTGTCCCGTGTGCGTACGAAATCAAACACACTCAGGCCTTCCTTCAGAGGCGGAGCTGACAAGATGTTGGATGTCTGTTTAGTCTTTTAGTCCCTCAGAGGAGAACATGCACTTTAGAAGATGACAGGAAACCTGCATGTTTTTATACACATCCTGGGAGTCTGTGTGCTGTTGATTTCTTATTTCTTTTTATTACAGCAGAGAGACAGGCTGATGTTTGCCAACATTTTTAAACTCATTTTTCAGAGGAAGGGTTGTGCCGGAGTCTACTTTCTTGCCTTGAAGTTAGTCACATTCACACCTGGAAGTAGTGTGACAACATGTGTCACTGGTTTTGTGGTTTGCTTAAAGGGGACCTATGATGCTTTTTCTTATTTTCAGTCATATATATAATGTTACAATGTTGGACGTTCATATTAAATGTGGCCAAAGTGTCAAATAATGAGGTAAACCGCCCAACAAATAGCTCCGAGTATCTACATATGTGACCGGTTTTCAGCGCCGCTAACGAATCTCTGCTAATTTAGTGAAGAACATGTTTCATTTCCTGTGTGTGGAGCATTCGGTCCAAATCTTTGTGTTCTGTATCTTAAATGTTCTGATCTGATAAAGTTGAAATGAATTAGAGTAGTTGGAGGAAAAAGGCAAACCAATTTACAACAAAGCTACGTGATTAAAGATGATCTCTGTGTATTAAAGAAATCAGATTTTTACCAGCTTTTGGTAGTAGCTAGATTTAATAATCATTGTGCAAATAGGAAACCTAGTGTCCCTAATGTATATGAGGAGAAGCGATGAAGAGAAACTTGATTAAATTTCCTGGACAAAACCACATTTCTTGGCTAATTGTGAGTTTCTAAAGTGTGCATATATTACCAGTCAATATGTTAGGAATATACTGTTCATAGGGGGATATTCTGATTAGCAAACGATTGTGAACTCTCTTGCCTTAACCTGATTTTTTTGTTTGTGTACAAATGATCTGTTTTTTTGAGAGAGAAATTATCTGCCTGTGTTGAAGTTTAGTGAGGTTTCACCAGCAGCAGCAGGCTGACCACTGTGCTTTTGTGCTGCCCTCTGAGTTGTCTTCCAGGCAAGACTTCAGCTTGTATTATTTCTCCTTGTGCTTGTTATCTTTTGCTACCCAGTGCTTCAGTGTATAATGCTCCTCTGCCATCGGCACCTCACACTGAACAGTTTTATTGCTTCCATAAATTTTGCATGATTCACATCAGTGGCTCCCTGTCTCCATCTCGCTCTGATACTCTATCTCCCCCTGCACTACCTCTCCTGCTCACTCTGGCTGCCTACGGAGACTCTCAGTCATGCAGGTTGTGTGATACCTCAAAGCACAAGTCAAAGGTTGCTGTTTGGTCTCGAGGACATTTTGTCACTCAGGCAGGTTTCATCAGTTCTTCAATTCAAACCTTGTTTCTTGTCTCTTTCTTTCCGAGAGGAAAAGGAAAGGAGATTAATACATAAATTAAAATAAGATAAGAAGATTAAAAGATTAAATGAATAAAAAGTTATTACTGGATGTTATAAATGTGTGTTATAAATTCATTAAAACAGAGAGAGGAGTGCTTGATATGAATTGCACAGGATTTGTTTCTTCTAGTCGTAGTGAGGAGTTGCTGTCAGCTCTGCAGAAACTTTTTTTTTTCACTGTCATCCAGACCAGACAGTTGGTGGATGTTTTACTGTGATCATATTCGTGGTAAACCTGTCACTTGGGAATGCCAGGCATTTTAATCTTTGCAGGTTTTTCACACATTGATGTGACTGCAGTTATTCGATTTTGTTACCATATAGTTTAGAATGAGCATGTACATGTAGTCTTACATCCCGATTATCTGCTTTAACATGTACAATTTCAGTTTGTTGCTTGTTGTGAGCAATGAAACATCCACTTTACTGCAGGCTTTTACAAATGTCACCTTGAGACTGTCCTCACAAGAAAAAGCATTCCTTTTAACCGTGACCATGATCTTACCACAACCTCATCCAAGTGCTTTTAGTTGTCCAATCTTAATCAGACCTTAACCATAGAGGTGGAAGATCAGATAACATTCAAATGACTGGCAGCAAGGAAGTGATGAGGTTTTTGACGTAACACTTCTGAAAAATCTGTCCCTGAATAGTTCCTGTTTATTATTCATCTGTCAGCTTTATTGTCCAACAAGTCCTCAAACTCATACAACAGCATATTTTGTGTGTCGAGCGTTTTCTTATCTGCCACTTCTGTGTTTAAAGTTCGGTTAGGTTTAGGCAACAACTTAGTTCAAGGACCAGTGTGTAGGATTTAGTAGCATCAAGCGGTGATGTTTCAGATTGCAACCAACTGATAACCCCTCCCCTTCAAAGCATGTGGGAGAACCAACGGTGGCCCTCGCTAGAGCCAGTGTTTGTTTTGTTCATTCTGGGCTACTGTAGAAACATGGTGGTGCAACTGTTGGTAGAACGCAAACTACCAACCACCCACCTTGACCTTTTTGCGGCGGTCTAACAACATCTTTGCTAATCAGTCATTATTCACATGACCACAAGAGTTACTTCTCAGTAAAATAATCAACCGATGCTGCTGTTTTTTTGGTCTGTTATTGTCTGAAGTGATCATGTTCGTCCCCTCCCCCCCACCGCACCACCCCCCCACCCCTCTCTCTCTCCCTCTCCCTCTCTCTCTCTCTCTCTCTCCCTCCCTCTCTCTCTCTCTCTCTCTCTCTCTCTCTCTCTCTCTCTCCCTCCCTCTCTCTCTCTCTCTCTCTCTCTCTCTCTGTCTCTCTCTCCGTCTGTCTTGTGTCCCTGGTTTTGAGGTGTTGTACAGGAGCTACAGAGATGTTGAGTGCTGTCTCTGCAAGACACTGGCAACCCAGTGGCATCAAGTGTGTGTGTGTGTGTGTGTGTGTGTGTGTGTGTGTGTGTGTGTGTGTGTGTGTGTGTGTGCGCGTGTGATCAGACAGAGCCAGCTGTTGTTGAGCTTTAGAAGCAGCAGAGTAGCAGAAGAGGGATGCTGCCTGCAGCGTTGCTCTATTCAGTCTGCTCTGTGGAGATGCTGCCAAATCCACTCTCACCTGCAGTCTTAAGTGTGTCTGTGAGTGTTGGTGTGTATATGTGTGCATCTTTGTGCTTTTAAGCCTGCTTGTGTGTGTTTATGTACCTGTGGAGCCCTGTGGCAGAATTGCAAACTACCCAGCATTCTTAGCGCTATCCAGTCATCTTCCCTCTGGCGGGTCTATTCCTGGCGTGTGACTGGTCAACATATAGACAGACACAAAACCGCACTCATACTAACGGTTCTGTAAATATGGTTTTAACAGCTCGTCCTCACAAGAAAAACAACAGTTTAGGTTGAAAATTCAGCCGGCAAAAACGACCTATAGTTACGTTCATCTAGCAGCCGTAGTAATTATGCAGTTCAGATGACGTCTATATAAGGTGATAAATTATCATATTAGGAGGAGGCAGGTTGGGTTGCTGGCTAAATAGATAGATGGCAAAAAGTGGACGACGAAGGTTGCGTAACTTTAACCCACACCACGTTTCAAGTGATTGTTTTAACCCAAACCAAGATCTTCCCCTAACCCTAACCAAGTGGATTTTGTACCTAAACCTAACCAGACCTTAACTACAGTGTTGTCACACCATAAAACATCATAATTTTTTACGATTACTGCTGATAGAGGCGGCATATTAGAAAACGCTCCTATGAGTTGTTCTGGAGTGCAGGTACAATCGACCTATGTGGTGGGTTCATTATGAGGATGTGTTGGATTTTAAACGGCTTTTTAATCCATTTTGATCTCCACTCAGTGCAAATAGTGTTTTTGAAGTCTTTCTGCAGCATTGATTCATCTCTTGTCTAGAATAAGCTGCTTTCTTCGAGACTGCGCTTTCATTTATGGCTCGAAGCTCACACGCACATTAATAATGTAAAACTAGCTCCTACACTATCAAGTAAGATCAAGATTAGTGCTGAATATAATAAGATAAAGTATCCAGTGCACACTCAAATTAACATGACAACTTCTCTCACTTGATTCAAATGCAACCAATGTGAATTTTACCACAAGATTAATGTGGAAACCCCTAAAAACGGGGTCAGCCAGACATGGCTGAGTAACACTGAGGCTTTAAAATAAAATGAGGAGCAGATACTGTGGAGAAGTGTAGCCACTCAGCTTCTAAATGACTGATTATCCTGTAGATGGCAGAACTTATTATATCTATGAAAAAAAGACACAAAATTCTTACAATATTGAAGAAAGCCTGTGGAGCCTGCTCCTTCTGCTGGACTCAAATACTGCTGTAACTGTAGCATATCATTAGCCTGCCTCCACCCAAACATACACCTGTATGCTCTGACTCTGTTCCCTTGGTGTTTCCTTACCAGGAGTGATAAACTCCTAAAAAGAAAACAATATCCTTTCAAACAGACATGTTGCTGTTTTACCATTAGAAAATAATAAGGCATTGAAGAATAAATTCAGTAAAATATAGAAGCCCGACGAAATTGAACGTCAGAAAACTGTACAGTGGAATGAACTTTCACCTTTTTTTCATTTAATAGTTGACGGTTCACTGATCAGATTCTGCTGAGGAAACAATATTCAAAGGTTCTTTGATGTACCTGAAAGAAAGAAATGAAAAAGAAATGAAACGAAAGAAATGAAAATATATTTTCCTTGTATACAAATATACACACGTTCCCATATAATTTCCTGACTCTTTACTTTATGCTTGTCCACATGCCCTTGCCTTGACCTCACTGGTCCTTCATTAAACCCAGTAAAAGGCCCTGTACTCTCTTATCTAACCAAACTGCCCCGTCTGGGACAGAACAAAGAAAAGCCAGGAGTCAGCTGAAGGTGGAAGGTGACATTGATGATGCTGCAGATTATGAAATATTATTCATGGAGATTAGCATGTGATGGATCATTATCTGGGGAGTATAGTAGTGTAACCAGGTATATGGGACAGAAAAAGAACCACGGTGTAAATTTTCTATTTTGTGAATTTTTTTGGGGGGGAACTACTAAATAGTTGACTGCCATTTAATCAAACAGACAAAACACTACATGTACACAGTGTTGTGGGAAACTGCAATTTAAACCATTTTTGTTCATATTAAAATTTATTATAAGATATCTTAAAGTGATTTTTTTAACATCATTGCTTACAAAAATGTTCATTTGTCATTATTGTATTAAACTTACTAACTTGGTTTTATTTAATTTGGTGTTTAAATTGCTTTATTATCATAATAAGAATATAAGTGAAAATGTTACCTCAAGTAATATAAAGCAAATAACTGTCTTACTCTGAGTATTAAAACATGATTGAGTATCAGAATGGATGACTTTGTACCTGCATCAAAGCCAAATGTTTGTGGGTCTGTTTCTTTGAGGAATTACATTCATATTCACAGATTCTGCAGCACCTGATTTATGACCAATGCCGATCAAAGCAGGAAGAGGTACAAGAAGTGTTGCACACTACTTTGACACCGTTGACCAGGTTTCACATCCCATCTCACAGCATAGATGTTTTCATTTTCTCTAACCATAAACAAGTTATAGTCACCTACATTTAACCAGACTTGAACCATACTATTGTTGCCAATCTTCACACTTTTAAGTGTTGACAGTTATTGTATTTCACAGTGGCACTTATAGAGACAGAGATGGCTCTGACACAGACAGTATGCTGCTAATTAACCACTCTTCTTTCCTTTCTTTTCATCCCACTCACCAAGCTCAATGTTGATCGATGATTCTGCAAAACCTTCAGTAAATTATCTTTGACGATGATGTTTTTGAAAGTTCAGTGGCAGAATTATTCAGATGCTCATTATTGTCTTTCAAATACAGATGTGCACTCACACACACACACACACACACATTCAGTATACAGTGGATGATTTCCACACAGACCCTGACCTGCAGGCCAATCAACACTTCCTGCTAGGTGTGAACATGTTGCACAAAAAAAAAAAAAAATTCAAGAGCTCTACTAGGAATTGCATAGCCGCTGATATTTGTAATTTTATAGTAAGGTTTGTAACCTCTAATCACATTTTCTTGTCCTAGTCATTCTGACTACAGTGACCTACACAAGCAGCCTGATTTCAGTCCAGAAAATCAGACTTCTTTGTTTAGAAATGACTGAAGGGAGGACAAAAGTGGGTAATTTTACTGAGAATACTCAATAGCCACCTTTATTCATGTTGAAGGTAGTGCATTTCTGAATGTGTTTTTGTTTTTAAATTTGAAATTTTCAAGGAGCACATAGATTGCTGTACGAAGCGACTGGTCTCCGCAGTTTATTGTTAATAAAACATGTTTCATGTAATAAATTAGTTGAAAAATGGGAAAAACATGCAAATGAGTTTGTGCTCCAAATTATATTTTTGAAATCTAATTTTACCCGTATTTTTGTATGTTAGCTTTTTTTAGCCATGTCAGCTGCAACAACTATTAGGATTTAGATAAAATTTTGTACATTGACATGACATTCATGGTCCCCAGAGGGTGAATTAAACTGACTTTGGTGATCCCCCGACTTCACCTCTTCACCATGATGACATTTTTGGCTTTTTGTGAAATGTCTTGACAAATATTGGATAGATTGCTGTGTGTGTGGTGCCCAGGGGATTAATTCTAAAGATTTTGATGATCCTCTGACTTTTTAACACCACCAATTATTCAGTGACATATCTCAACATCTACTTGGATTGGCACAAAATTTGATACAGCTTTAAAGAAGGTCAGTGCCACTGCCGTAGTATGCTGCTCTATAAGGTCTGTGCTCAAAATACACGTTGAAAATCATGGAAAGATTAAGGAGCATCGATCACGCGTCAATACAGAAGCTACACTGTGATCACGAGAGACAGGCTACTGATCTGGATATGCGTTGCTAGAGAAATATTGAATAATTTGTGCTTTGATTTGTTCCATTGATTTGGAGTCTTTATTCAGTTCAGAGTTCCTTAAAGCTGCTCTCTTGATAATTCATTTGTCTGCTTATTTTGTTGTTCTGCCTGACTGTGTGAAGTTATGTCATTTAAGTAGTAGTGATGTTGCAGTGCCAGCGAATATAAATTTTCTATCTGTAAAAATTGTGAATTTTATTAGAAATCCATCCGCACAGTGAGAAGTGCCAGCTGTTCTGTTCATTCTTTTAATGGCTAATAGCTGTGATAGGAGAGAGATTCCTGAAGAGAAAGAATAATCCGCATTTTAAAGGAAATGAAAGAAACATGCCTGTCATAATTTATGTGGTTGGAGGAATAAAAGCAGTAAGTTTCTAATTAATTTTATTCATGGTGTGAACTTGTCACCTTCTGTCAGATCACAGGTAGAATGGTGAAATATTTTGAAAAGCATGTAGTCTGACTATTTGAAATAGAAAAAACAAGGTATCTACAGGTCTTAGTCTTAATATTTCTTCTTGCCTACTACTGTTTGTATGTGGCTGCAATGCTTTTAGAGACAAGAAATCTATAAACTTAAAATGAAACTGCTGTGACAGTGGGTTGAGCTGCAGGAAGCTGTTTAATCCTTATTTGTGGAGTTTCTGTCAGCACCATCAGACCTGCAGCACTGTCACTACTGCTAACTACAGTAGCTGGGACGCTTATCATGTGTTAAGCTGTGTTGATTTTAGCAAAAACTTTAATTAACTTAAATTAACTATTTAATTAACTTTAATTAATTATTCATCCATCCATCAAATTTCAGCCAGTCATCCTGGCCTAGATCATGTTAATTATCAATTATATCACTAGAAATTACTGTTATTATTGAAAAGAAAATGTGATATAAATGTCAATTAATTCATATGCTTAATAAATAATTGTAGGCCTTCTTGTCTTTAATGGTTCTGTCATTTTCCATGAAAAAGGTTTAATTGTATGTGATATTACAAAACTCTTAAATTTAATTTGGTGAACGCTCCAGGACCCCTAAATTTAAAAAAAAAAAAGTCCAGGTGCTTACATTTTCTAAAAGAATATTTGAGGTTTAAATTCTTTAGCTTCCCCCTTTTTAATTGCACTTATTCGTGATTTAGCAGCAGCAGAGAAGGATTCAGATGTGGTGTTGGGTTCACTGGGTTTTGATGTTCAACTCAAAAAACGCAAGAAACCCCAAACAAACAAAAAACTTTGTAATATTTAGGCCCCCCTTAAGTTATCTTGAGTATTATAACTGCACACCCCTCAGGAATAAGACATAACCGACTGTAGAAACAGATAAGATGCTCAGTGAGGATCCTTCTCTAACGTTTTCTCACCGACTTATTTCGTCATCTCTACCTTTCTCTGTCTGACTCATACAGACACACACACACACACACACAGCCTAGTTCCCACCTACACACACATTCAAACACACCCTGACAACAGGCATCTTTTGTATTGTGTGTGCACATGCAGAGGCAGTGGGGTGAGAAATTGTACTCTCTTCAGGGGGCTTGCACAAGTCATGGGAAATATGATTTATATCAAATCAGCCCTTCTCGCTAAGAGATCGGGTTTCTTTTTATTGCGGCTTATTTCTGTGTTGTCAGCAAGCGTGGTGCGTGATGTGCTTTCTCCTCCGTCCATTTCATTCATTCACTCTCTCTCCTCTTCTTTATGATTCCCCTGCTCCTTCCACCCTTCACCTCCGGAGGCTTTCTCTCTTATAGAATTGAGTTCACCTCCTCTGGGCACTTGAATATGATTGTGTCTGCAGACTGGTTGGGTAAGCCATAGTGCTTTTTTTTTTTTTTTTAAACAATAAGGATGTTTAGTGAGAGAGGCTTACTGAATGAATGAATGGATTTACTGTATGGTGAAAGCCAATAACAGGTATGACTCTAAAGAAAGCTATAGCTTATACTTATACAGCAGATTAAGTTCCCCTCACAGCGCCGGTCAACATAGCTAAATATGAGCCGTGATCATATGTCACACTTTTTCTGACATCTGACAACAGACTTTCTTCCTAATTACAAACACGAAAAAAAAATTTTGCTGTATATGTGTCAGGACAAAGTTCGTGAAAAATGAAATGAAGCATTAAACATTAATTTTAAGTCAACTGTCAATAAATACAGACATTTATATTTATAGATTCTTTATAGGCTATAAATATTCATGGCTCATGGACTCGGTGGACACAGAATGGCACTAGAATTGCAGCCGGATGCTGTCGACAGTGTGGGGTTACCCCGAGTCAGATTAGGAGATCAAAATCTACGTATCACAGTCCGAGATGCTTTCAGATGGACTCCATGACAAAATCAACTCAGCAGCTAGTTTGTCAGAGCTTTACAAGAGTGTTTGACTTTGTTTCTCAATCCAATTTTAGTTATAAGCTGTTTTTTTGAGCTCTGTATATAAGTGGAGATGAAATGGTAGAGTAGCTTTATATCTCAACTTCCCAACACACAACAGGGAGTCTGTCTGTGCTGGGACTGTTTACTGTTCAGGGGATTACAGTGGTTTCATGTTTGTTTGAAGTGAGGAGAAAACTTAATGCTGTTTTCTGTCACATAATTTACACTGTTTTACTGTGAGATCTGAAATAATTTTACCTTTATGTCAATGAGCGACATCCTCGGAGGAATGTCTGTCGGTTCTGGTGTCTTAATTAAACCTGTAATTTAGCCTTTGAGGCTGATTTAGAAAGTAAAAGATGAGAGCAGTCTTACTTTCCTTCTTATGTGTTGTGTCATGTGTGTGAAGCTCTCAGATGATTGTGGTATTCAGTACAAGCATCAAAACTAAAACAGTAACAAGTTGCTGGCAGCTTTTTAAGCAATTAATCTGAATTCTCTGTCTGTGGCTCGATCCCTTTCAGTCTCTTTGCCTTTCTCTCATTGTCTCAGTCTTTCTTTTAAGTGCCATTGGCAAAATCTGTGCGACTGCATGGATGTGCATTTCTTCGAGCTGTGTCCTTTGTATGCCTTTGTTGACTGCCTACTAAATCAATATTGTATGAACAGCGGGGTGACCCAAGCCTGCGCTAACACGCCTTTGATTTGTTTATTATCTCAAGTCTAAAAGCCACTTTTTGTTAGAGCTCTGTTATCTCCCAAACCATACAGTTCAGTGTGCATCTTTGAAAAGGTTTTCTTTCTTTGTGACGGGTCAATGTAATTTCAAGTAATAGATTGAAATTGTATTTTGTTATTTTCGCCGTCGCTGCTGTCAGCGTCTTTGTTTTTCAAGTTGAAGAACGTCGATTCGACTTTTAGCCCGCTGACATTTTAAATGCCCCGCTGCACAACTTTGTTTTCCTGCTCCTCGGTGTGTGTATGTGTGCGCTCAAAAATCTAAATATTTAAAGCAGCGTTTATGTCTGCTACCTTGTTTTTGTTCTGTGTAAGCGATCAAATCAGACCCTCTTCCCAAGCAGAGGAGGAGAAGGGATAGTAGAGGTTGTTTTCCTCTCATTATCTGCCGGTGCCTTGGCTTTACCTTGACCTGAGCGCACCACTGTTTTATTACAGGGCCTGTCTCTGTGCCAATTGGAAAGAATAAGAACAAAGCACAAAGTCAATTCAGCTGGAGAGGGACACAGGAAACAGTGGCCTTGTGCGGATGTGCTTACACACACACACACACACACACACACACACACACACACTCGTAACACAAGGGTATAGAGAACGTTCTTGTTTGTCTCTGCCATTAGTCGGTCCATGCAGAAGTGATTTAGTGTCTAAATTACAGGCTGGGCTCAACGTGAATCATCCGGCAACATCATGCTCTGCTTTTACATAACAAAACGATTAAAAAGATTAGACATGCTAAAAAAAGGCTCTCATCTCTGTGGCTCTAATCAAAAGCGGATCAAAACACTACCTTCAGTAAATGGCTTCCAAAAGCCTTATGCAGTCCAAAATGTCCCAGAAGATTCACAGAGGGGGATTTTTCTATCTTGGCCAAAGATGATGTTGATAAAAAGCTCATTAAAAGGTTTTGGTGATCTGTTATTTACATACTTAACAGTTTTCTCTCCTAAGGTCCAGTATTATTAACATTAGGCCTTTTTGGTTCTTCTGTCAAAATGTGATTGCTGTGTATTCTTTTGTATCTTACCTGGCAACCATCTTGCCATAGAGAACAAAACTAAAAGTCTAAAAATCCCATTTGCAGCCCTTAGTGGCTACAATGTTCTTTACACGTCACAATATGATAAAAAGGTACTAATTATTTTTATCAGCAGAGTGGTTGAAAATATCCAGTTCTTCCTTATGGTGGTGCTAAAAGGAAGGTCATGGTGTCATGTGTCTTTCCTTGGTAGCATCATGGCGATCCACCTGTTAGATTTGGATATTTCTTGTATCCTATTGGGGTCATGAATATTCAAAGCAAATTAAATTTAAAATCCAGATGTTAGTTTTTGAGATACATTGTCATCGATCAAAGAGTTAGTGATCTTCTGGGAACCAAACCAGATTTTCAGGTAATGCAGGCAGTTGTTGCTGCTCTGGACCAAACTATTGGACAAACAAATGGAATTACTGACTGACATCACCGTCTGTCAGTTTTTTGGATGAGCACGTTCCCCTTTATTTAACCTTTTAGGATCACACTAAAAGATCCCATGAACGGAGCTTTTGAATTTCCTGGAAAAAAACTGCTACTTCCTGGAAAACTGTGATTCTTCAGTGGCAACTTCATACTGCACAAGTTTTTTTTTAACAATCTTACCTTTCCTAACTTTTCTGCTTGTCCTATCAAATCAAACCTTTTTTTAAAATGAAATCTGTCATATTAGTGACACCAGGATGCAATTTGTGAAAAAATCAGAGGAGGGGGTGTTTTTGAAACGTTTTTATTCATGAAAATAAATCAGAACCACAGTCGGCCTATTAAACAGCGGCTTAGCCTAATAGGCTAAGTCTGTACGTGTGTCTGTCTGTTCTTCGCTTTTCTCGTGAGCCGTCCATCCAGTCGACTTCACACTTGGCGGGTGTATTGCTGAGGAATCGCAGTGTTGGGTGTGAAGTTGTTTGGATGAGCGGTTCTTGAGAAATAAAAATACCTCATAAACAATGTTGCTTCTGCTTCTTCACTGCCCGAGCGGAAATACGGACAGTGCCATTCCAACCCACATTGTGGTCGGAGGTGGGATTACATCCGTAGTGATAAGAACTACTATAGAGGATGAATTGAAAAAAGTTCAGAGTTGAGCTCTACTGTTCCCGCTCTGAAATTTGGCATGTACGTTCAAGACATAGTACAGTATGTCTCAGGCATGTTTTGAACGGGCACTGCAGTTCATCCAATCGACTTCAGCTCAATAATTGTAGCGCCTACCGATAGCATGCATGTGATGCGTTTAGGGAGGGGTCATCCACGGCGTGCACCCCTCTTTTACCGACTTCTCTGCAAATCTCCAATGCAGGGAAGGAGGCAACCCCTGGTCCATTTACTGCGTCATCACATAGCCTAGATGCAGTGTCATCTCTATTGACACATGAGTGCTGACAGTGAAAGTCCATTTCTGATTTTATTGTTGTTCTGACGTTGCAGCGCTTTACTTAGATTTTTTAATTTTTTTAAATAGCCTGTTTTTATTTCAGATATTTTACACGGTCTATGGGTGAAGCAGCATAAATCACAATGAGGGGGATAAATTTTTGTCCCCATAAAAAATAAAAAAATAAAAACTCAGCAGAGGCAGGGATATATAGACCAGAGGTGGGGAAACCCCCCCCCCAGCCCCGCACTCCCATGCAAATGGAACCCTGAGCGACACCATTTAAGGTTACCTAAGGTGCATAACATTCAGTCTTGCACAGGAAAGGCAGAGCGTAAGGAAACATTTAAATCTGGAACTTAGAGTATGAATGAGTCATAAGCTGCCTCATGTTCCTTGTAAAAAGGAGAGATTTGTCCTTTTCTATCTCTTTTACTCTGCCTTTCTTCATCACTCCATTACAGTCCTTTCTCTCTCTCTGTCTCTCTCTCTCTGTCTCTCTCTCTCTCTCTCTCTCCATCTCTGTTTTCTCAACCTTTTCGGTACCTTCCTTCTTCTCCCACACTCTCATTTTCTCCCGTCGTCTGCCTACGTTCCCTCAACTGGAACATTAGTAACCACAATTTTAAAGGATTACTGTGTTTATATACAGTATGCAGGTTTTAGTGCTGGATGCTGAGCATGTCTGTCTCAGTAGTCGTGAATTAGTGTCTTGCTTAAAGGCACCTCAGCAGTAGCTGTCTTTAAGAAACTGTTAGTTACTGAAAACTGTCACCATGTCTTCACACCATCAAGAGATTCTACTTTGAGAGTTCAGAGTTTAGAAATCTTAACATCTCTCTCTCTCTCTCTCTCTCCCTC
The DNA here is from genome assembly GCA_038419695.1 of Scomberomorus guttatus. Classification (NCBI taxonomy): domain Eukaryota; kingdom Metazoa; phylum Chordata; class Actinopteri; order Scombriformes; family Scombridae; genus Scomberomorus; species Scomberomorus guttatus. The sequence continues at coordinate 3,180,121 of CM076458.1, forward strand.
TCCCCACCCCCCTTCATCCTTTGTCTTTTCTCTGCAGCATGTAAATGTAACAGCCATGCCAACGTGTGCCATGTCAACACAGGGAAGTGCTTCTGTACGACCAAGGGCATCAAGGGAGACCAGTGTCAGCTGTAAGTATCAACAAGTCCTCAAAGTTAAACAACAAAATATGTCTGACATTCTGATCCGACACCCCTATTAGCAGTTAATGGCAGGACAGCATCATTCGTCTGAGCCGAAACCGTCACAAATCACTGTTGAGCAGTAAATGTGTTTTATGATGTGACAACACTACAGTTAGTTAACCACCACGTGGTTAAGATTAAGGCACGATCGTGGTCATGGCTAAAAAAAAAAAAAAGTGTTGACTTGCGGTTGGAATGGGAACAGCGATCTTCCCCATTAAAATCAGATGTTTTGTTGCTCCCATCATAATTACTACGACTGCTGGAGGGCTTTGTCACTTGAACATAAACATATGTCGTAATGACTGATTCTGTTGTTTTCTTGAGAGAACTACTGCAATGATTAGTCTTCTCCTGTTCATAGAGCCAACATTTGGCTCTATGAACAAAGATGCTAACGTATGATGATAAAAAATGTACTATTGTGTAAAAAGCAAAAAAAGGCAACTGCAAGATCAACATGTAAAAGTTGGCATAAAAATACAGAAATACAGCAGTCTCACCTAATACAGGCACACATACTTAGACCATAAGTAGCACTTGTGGGGGTGTAGACTATTACAGGGTTTCCATTTAGTTGCCACTCATCTCTGAATGGCCAGTCACAAACTCTTGTGTCTGCCTCTTTAAGGTAGAAGAGGTAATCCAAAGGCTCCAAATGCTTTTGACACTTTTGCTGGCAATGGTCATTACAACAGCACACATACTTCAGCCTCCAGTGCTCTCTATTTTAAGGTTGAACACACACCGTACCCCCATCTTGCTGGTCCTTAATTATTAGGTGAACCAATGAAATTATATAGACGGCATCTAAAGATAAAAGCAGACAAACACATTACAGAAAGCTGGCTGCACAATGATCTCTAAATATGACAAACCACCCAGAAGACGTCTCTGCATGCTCTCAAGCTCTTTTTGGGATTAAAGGTTGAATTTAGGTGTTTGAAGTAATGTTAAATTTTGGATTCAACAGTTTAGGAAAAAGCTTCAGGACAGGCTCAAGAGTTTTTTAGTTTTGGGTTCATTTAAGTTTGGCTTTAATCCTTGCACAATGAGCTTTCTTGATGTAAGTTCGAGGTTAGGCGTGTTGGCGTGTAGGCGTTTGCTGCAGCGCATCAAATGTAACATGCGCTCCACTTACAACGCGTATCTGTACGCACGACGAGTTATCTATCAAACTGTAGAGTTTAGTGTGTTGATGTGGCCTATGTGTGCAGCTGAGATTACATGTACAGGTAGGTGTGGTGTATGTTGCACTAAATCAGGTGTAGCGTACGTTACGCGCACTCTCGCAACACCTGTGTCACACGTGTGTAATGTCTGTGTCTCCATTGTGAGTCTATGTAAATTGTTGGTGTGCGTTGAGAGGTTTGGTCAGATCTTAGGTAGGTGCTAGTGAGGCGTTTGACGTTAGTTGGCTGAATCGTTTGACAGCATATAGTGCCAGACTTGACTGCTGCAGCACTATATCCTAAATGGCTTGGCGGGCCAACGCACCATGGAGACAGACTGAAAATTGCTGCATCAATAAATCTAGCAGGCGAGGCTAGAAAGCAGAGGCAGAGTACTGGTGTGTGTGTGTGTGTGTGTGTGTGTGTTTCCCTGAATATGTGTGTGGTTTTCCTTGTACAGCAAAAAGAACATTCAGTATGAGTCCAGACAACTGAAGCATTCAGATAAATTTGTTCTCTTTGTTTATACTATGTTTCATATATTATTGATTATCAATACCACAGAATGTGTGTGACTGTGTGTGAATGGTAGATGTTTCATAAAGTTTGTTTTTGCCTCAGTGGAGACGGCAGTGTTAAAATTCACTTTATTTCTGCTAATTTCTTTGTTGATTTGATGTTTTTTCCTTCACTTACAGAACAGTTGAACACTGGGGAAAAAACAATTTCACTCTAATTAGTATTATTGATGGTAAAAATAGTTGTATTAAGTGGTGGAAGTATTTTATTTCCCCCATTTCTCTGATATTAGATGTCTCCCTAATGTACTTTCAGATGTTGTGTCTGCTGTATGCACAAAAACATACAGCTACAGTCAGACAGAGCTTAAAATGAACAACTTCCAACTGGCCAAAGGTGAGAAAATAAACTGTGGCAGCTACCACTGTCAAGTTACTCACTAGAGTGGTGGCTGATGAATCTAACGGCACATCACATACAAGTTATCTTTATAACCATTTTAGGATCAGGAAGTACATTTCATGTCTACATTCACATAAAAAGTTTGCATTTTATTAAATCAACCTCTTTTTGTCCTTTTTGGGCTTTTGTGTTGTGAAAATGCAACATCTTCATAAAAAATTACACACATTTTGGGAACAAAAATATATGTAATGCTTGGACATGTGGATGGATTATAAAGCTACCTGCTTAACGTTGCTTCTCTTTGTTTCTCTTAAGTTTTATGTAAGTTTGTACTTTATAAAGATTTATTGTTACAAATGTAATTTACTTGTTTTTTAAAGCCTTGCACATATGTGCACACACATATAACCCTGAACTTAATCTTTGACCTTCACCACTTACTGCCTTCTGCTGACCTCAACATAACCTGTAAGGGATCCCAGACCTCAGCTCACCTCCTGACATGAACATGACTCAGACCTGCACCTCACTAAAAGTCTCCCTCCACATTTACTGTCAGCTTCAATCAGTGTATTTCTACTCAGTGTAGTTGGACACATTGTACACAAATCCATCTACGTCTACACGGGGCCATGGACACTTTGGTAAATATGCAAACACAAATGAACATTTTTCAATGTCTCCATATTACATTTTATTTTAGTATCATAGTGCTTTTATTTTAGCATTATAGTATTATATGATAGTGATAAGCTGCTGTGTTCGACAGACTTGAGGGGAGGGCTGGGCCATCTTTTCATCAGATATTGCCTAATTGAAACTTAAATTTTGTTAATTTTATATATTTTATGAATGTGCAGCTATACATGAAAAAGAAACATCCACTAAAAATCTTTTTAGTATCAAATACTCAACCCCTATATTGCGGATTATACAGTGACAATGGGGGGGCAGATGGGGGGTGTCAGCTTTTTCGTCAGGGGAACCCAGTCAACATGCCAAAGAGAGAGGCAGATGTGTTACTACCATACAGCATCTACGCCTGTGTCACCCAAAAATCTAAATTTGTCAGCTGTTTTCTTCCTTTAAAATAGTCTAATAGAAAAAAAAAATCAACATTACAACATATAACAAAATGAATGGATGAGATAGGAGTGACTCCTGTCTTTCCCATTAATTCAGAAGTGAGAAACATATGACTCCTATGGAAAAGATCTTGTAGAATATGGATTTATTTTTTGTTATTAGACACTTTTCATGGTAAGCACAGCTGTCAACATTTGATTTTTGGGTGGTTTATGCCTTTAAGTAGTAGCTGAGCTGATGTTTCAGTCTTCAAAGTAGCCAAATGCTAAATATTCTATCAAATCAGTCTTACCTTTTAAAAACTGAGGTTTGGGTTGACTCTCCTTCCTTCCCTTTCACCCACAATGTTGAAAGTTGTTTCAACACTTGTGATGTTGAAAGACGATGGCCGGCTTTCACCCAGGACGTCACAAATGGAGTAGGGTCAAAAATCTTCAAAGGTGGTCCATCGATGTCCACTAAAAGAAGAGAGTGTCTGAAATCGTAAAAGATTCTTCCAGGAATGAATATGGGAAATATATTGTCATTTTTACGATTACAGGTAAGAAGGATATATTCAATTCAGTTTTCCCAATTCAGTCTACTTGGGAAAAGAAATGGACCGATACCCAGTTGCAGTGTGAGTGAATGTGTTGAATTGACTGTACAGCCTCAGTACCTTTGTTCATTTGGCTTTTGAGCGTAATGTTTCTTTTCAGCACACACCAACATTTCATTATTCTGTTGGAGACTCCGCAGAGGCTGAAAGCAGAAATAGTGTGTTTGTGTGTGTTCACTTGTGCATCCCTAAGCCAGTGTGCTGCAGCCGTTGCACCTCTGATTTACTCCAACACACTCCCCTCCTCTCTCTCTCTCTCTCTTTCTCTCTGTGTCTCTAAATGTCACTCTGTCACAGCGCTGTTTGTTTTGCTTGAGTCGCTCCAAAATGGTGTGCCAAGTAGAGGGCCATTTGTTCGTCGTTTTGATTATGAACGAGCAATTTCCCCCCAGGGGCGGACGGTGAGCGCCCTCAGGTTACAGCAGGTGTGTGGATGCATATTTGTGTGTGTGAGTGTGTATTTTCTATGTAAAGTCACAAACGCTAAGAGTCAGATATAATGGGGCCATTAGGTAAAGCAGGTTTTTTTTCTTTGAGTGTGTGTATCCTCGTGAGTCTTTGCTTCTGAATATATCGTACCCTTTTTACATCCCAGACTCATTTGTTTTTGTCTTTCATCTTCTGTATACTTATTGTTAAGCAGAAAATAAATTAGTTCTTTCTCTCTCTCTTTTTGACTGTCCCTGTTGTTGTTTTTTTTCACTATTTGATTGTTTGCTCCATCGCTGCCTCACAACACTGTTCATCATACCACAAGAGCTGGAGTTTGATGGTTTTACCTACTAAAACACTTTTGTTAAGGATTGGGAAAGATTGTGGTTTTGGTTAAATACTGACAAACGTCTCGTTCTGTGGTTAAAGTCACTTCTGGCTTTTTTAATATTTAACCAAAACCACCATCTTTTAATAACCAAGTGTTTAAATGCTTAAACGTGACCATAAAAATGTTAATTCTGCTTTAGTTGCTGCAAGTGGATATGGTATAGAAAACAAATTAAATATACGGTCAGTGAACATTTCACAGATAAGTTCATTAAAAACGTTTCCTCATCTGTTGATAAAAAATGTAATTCAGACAGATTTCTTTTAAAATGTGAGTGCACAAGGTCTTATCAGTATTTAGGCCTGACTATCATTTGACATTTTTGGATACAATTACTGATAAGATACCAGAGTTTCTTTATTGATACTAAAACAATACTTTTTTCAATGTCTTACTCTGAGAAATATAAACATTTTTTTCCGACAAAACCTTCTTTTCAATTGGCAAAAGAAGCCAAAGTTCTTGAATTGTGTCTAAAAACAGTACAGCTGTACTATAATTTTGTCTAAAACCTGACAGTTTTTATGACGGTGATTGCTACAGACATGTTAAGGTTGGTACCAGGAAGGTATTGTGATTCGATACCCAACCATATTAGTTTTATGTTTGTTTTCATTTTTTCTCGTTTCCTGACTATTCTACCATGCTCCAACCTTTTTGTCTTGTCTTCTCTGGATGTTCCTTCTCTTCTTGTCCACAGCAACTGAAATTGTTTTCACACATCTTGTAAACACCAGAGAGAAGACTAATACAATTTTTTTGTGGCCACATATGTTGTAGGGAATTTGATTTGCAAATGTGTCAATCTGCTCATTAAATTTGGATATTTTGTGTGTACATTTTGGATTTTGGCAAGATTTTGCCGAGATAACTCAGACCAAAGTGTTGATCGATATTTGGACCTGATGGTAACCAGAAAATCAGTCGCCAAAGCCATTAAAAATCATATGTTTGGAAAGATGAATATGCATACTAATTATAGTGACAGTCTAGTTAGTAGTTTTCAGGATATCTTACTCTTGACCAAAGTGTGGACGGACTGTCACCATCCTCAGGCTGTGCCACTAGCAGAGTTGAAATGACTCTTACAGCAAATCATATCATAGCTAAAGCCAGTGCAGGCCGAGTTTACAGGACCTCTGTGAAAGTGTGAACGGTAACAGCTGTTACACAGACAGCTATCTCAGAGCATCAAGGTTACAGGTCAGGATTGTTTAAATGCGGTCTATACCTGAGCTGCAGTTAAAAACAGTCTGCTCACAAGATGTTCTCCTGCTGTTTCAGTGTGGTAACAATATTAATTTAAGCCATCTATGAATACTCTATTTAAATTATTACCTGTGTTTACTTTTCTGTTATTGTGAGTGTAGTATGCATGTTTGAGAAAGAAAAGCACACAAAGTATCTCTCATATACAGAGTTTTCCACTTTATTCCTCTGTCTTTTCTTTCTTGTTGCTTTGTCTGATTGATTGTTTTGATTTGGCTTTAATTGGCTTCTCCTCCAAATGCAGAGAACTCCACTAATTGACTGCTACTTTGCATCTTTTACTGTACTTGACTTTGGAGGGAGTGCTTGTGCTAATGAATGTTTGTCATTTTGAATGCTGCAAAAACAGAATTTGATATGGTTTGCAGTTATCAGTCTTACAAAATGAACATTGATTCCATTGTAACACCTGTAGAAATCTTATCATTTGAAACACCTATACATTGCTAAAATAAGTGACAGTAAGCAGGACCAACATCTTTGTGACCTTTAGTCTCCAGTTTATCTTTGCAGGGGTTTGCAGAGCAGAATACATGTCTATGTGTGTGTCTTTGCTTGAGTCAGTGTGTGTTTTAAGTGATGAGGCAGTCAGTCCTGTGTGGCCCTTATTTTGTCCCCATTAGGCTGCTGTAAGCAGCTTATGTGTCCGTCCCCTTTTTGTTGGAGCTCTGCGTCCAGGACTTAAATGTCCCCAAGAGAGTGAATATGACGCATCCTCACCCACCTACTTAGCCTCTTGCAAGTCTGCTTATCCCTCTTGGTTATAGTTGTAACATCAGGGCACGGTCACACCAGAAAGCTGCAGAGAGAAAGTTCTTTGCACGCCATTGCAATTACGCAGTACCAGCAGCTAGCTAGCGTGCTAGCTACATGACCAGCTTGTTTTTGCTTAAGTCATTTTTGTGTGTGTGTGTGTTATGATTTGTCAAGTGTGTTCTGTGTGTGTTGTTTTATAGATGGAATAAAAGCTATATTACTAACTTATAGGAGTGTTCAAGCTAGCTAACTAACAGCAAAGTTTTTAGCATACTAGCTAATTGCATTACTAACTAGTGAGCTAAGTAACTGAAAGCAAAGTACGCTTAAGAACATATTGTATCAGGACTGAAAGTAAATCAGTCCTTTGGCATTGTAAAAGCTCTGCTCATTTTCTTCTTTTATAGTTAAGTAACCGCAGTCGTAGCACTTTTAACAGCCAATTCACATAGAAAGCTTTTTGAAAAGCGTTTTTGACGTCCATCACTCACGCGTCTCACGGAACAGATACGCTTCCATTTTATTAAAATGTAAAAACCTGGAAATGAAGACATCGGTTAATTATTGAATTTTGTATGAATTTGGCAACAGCGTTGTGGTGTTTTGTTCCCACTTACTCGTATCACTTATAACAAAGTGATACGAGTTTGGTGCTCTAAGTGGCCTCTTCTCCATAGCAACAGTGGCTGAGGCTCATGGGAATTATTGATTCTAGTCAATAACAATTCCAAACTGACAGAAAAGACGTTGACATATTAAAACCGATGACCATAACAAACCTAAAGCATCATCACATCATCTATATTGTGGAAAATTGAGGATATCATTAAAAGAAAGCTCTGAAAGTGGCTCCTCCTTAGGAACAGTATGAAACAGCATAAATTAAAGGATAGCTCCCTTCATTTTAGTTCCCTGCAGTGTCTGGCTGTGAAGACTACTTGTGTGATAAATAATGAGTGCAAAGTTGACGCAGTGCCACGTGAGGCATTCATGATGGTTAAGCCTACAATAGTAAACATATTAGCATCGGGTTTATGTGGTAAAGAAACAGGCCAGGTTCAGGCTTCTTTAATCAGCTAGCGTCCATCCTGCTGAAATATTCTCAAACACTGAATCCCTATCAGCTTCTTTATTAGTAGCTGAACCTGATGTCTAGCCTCCTCTGAGGGAAGGAAGAGCCACTTTTTGTATAATATTTGGAAATATGACTACAGCTTAAAGAGAAAAAAAAAAGCTTAGTGATTATAATATCTGATAGAAATATTTTTTAGATCATATTTGGCTCCAGAGAGAGCCCTGGGCAATTTATGACATCACATTTATCATAATAAATCTTCTTGTGCTGAAAAGCCCTGAGCGCGCTCCTTTGTGGCCGTCGGTTGGGAGCGACTCCAAAGCTTTTAAAGTCACAGAGTCCTCTTGAGATGATGCTGCTCTCTCCAAGTGTCTTCTCTGGATCCCAAACTGTCAGTTTATTAAGTTTAATAATCTTCATGCTTTCTTTCTTGCTTTCTTTCTTTCTTTCTTTCTTGCTCCCTGTCATTAGTTCCTTCCTTCCGTCCCTCCATCCCTCCCTTCCTTCCTTCCTTCCTTCCTTCCTTCCTTGTACAACAGCTGGGGAATAGGGACTTGTTTTTTTGCAATAGATGACTCAAGCAGAATTGTGCATTTTCAGCAGCGGATTAATGCACATTTGATGCTTCAGTGAGTATTTACGTCAGCAAGACGGTGTTGACTCAGAATAAACTACTGTGTGTGTGTGTGTGTGTGTGTGTGTGTGTGTGTTCATGGTAATGAAGGAACATGTCTCTAAGTGCAACAGTGTGGCTCATTGACGTGTTTTAATAGTTTTTGGGCGACAGTCTCTATGGCACAGAGGAATATATCAGGCTTTGGATACACAGATAATACTTGTTAGTACATGTAGAATTAATTCATTATTGATTTTTATCTTCTCATATGATTTATTAAAAATACAAGAAAAATACAAAAGAATATTGTCAGCGTCATCATTTAGCCATTATTTCTAAACCTGTTAAGTGTTTTTCTCATACTATTCATAGTGTTTCTTACTTTTGACCTAATGTATTTACTGTAGTTGTAGAAATGTATTTTGTTCACTTCATATTGACTCAATTTCCAAATGAGTTGCTTACATAATTGGGTTAAACTGTGGATATTTTTAAACTGGACTGTAATAGAGATGACAAAAATAACCAAAATAAGTTACTGATTCCAGCTTTTAAGTATGTGTCTTCTAACTGCCATCGTTTCTGTATCAAAGCCATAACACAAGAATCACTGAGCACTGTCAAAATGAAATAAAATACAAGTTTATTGGAAGTATTTGAGTACAAGTCGAGTGGTCTCTCAAAATGAGTCATGTGCTATGATTAGCCCCAAAGTATTTTGCAGCTTCTTTAGATGTTTTGTTGTTGTTCTAAATTTCCTGATTCAGGATGGAGGCTCTGTGAGGCAGCCACAGTTTAAGACCTCGTCCTTGGCCAGGGTTTATAGAAGAATGAAATATTCAGTATCCAGCTCTGCTCTGTGACCTGCTGCAGCACTACAAGCAAATTCACAAACACTCCGGCTGTAAACCCTTCCTGCCCCACTGTTCCTGTTCATTTATTCCTCTTTTTTCCTCCATCATTCTTTTCCTGTATGAGTTTTGTTGAACACTTTCTCTGTTCTTGCCCCCACGTACCTTGTTCTGTATCTGTACCCTCCCTCCCTCCTTTCCTGTATTACATTGTGAAACAGTGTGAGGACTGTGAAGTGGACTGGATGGTTTTTTTTATCCATATTTAGTCAAGCATGTCAAATAGCTGCATATGGCTTTGATAACCAGCAAGTTTACTTTTTCATTTATGGCCACGATACAGAATTTTCTCAAGCTGTTGCAATGTCAATAAACACTCTTTTTATTTTCCCTCTTAAGCTCTTCAACAGATACACAAGAAGAGAGATTTATAGAACTCCACAGTGATGCAAAAGCTCTTAGGACACGTTAAAAGCACCGACATTATAATAACAATTATAGTTGGTCATCTTTTCACATTTTTTAACATTTCTTTTTCCCCCTCGGCCTACAATGGAAGTTTTCTGGCTTTTGTTCTCTAGTGTCAGGCAATAATTTTCTTATCCGTGGTCTCAAACTGGTTCAGGTACACGTCATCCATCTTGACACTTTAATGGCCTCAATAGCACGCACGTCAATTCTTGGTGATAACTGAAAGGGAAAAAAAACCCCATAACCCTGATGTTTTTCTTTCTCTGCTTTTCTGAGTGTTAATATTTACATTATCCTGAAGAGCCCTTATGTTCCTGGACCACAGGACCCTGTGAAACCCATGCAAATCCCACTACTGTATATATTTTGAAAAATTCATTAGATTTCTACTGGAAAAATCAATTGGTTTTTTTACCTAATTGTGTTTGTGGCAGAGCTTGCTGGTCATTAGATACTTTCCCTTAAACTAAAGGTCATAACTTTCAACCACAGCCAATTACTGTCCATCAACAAATGTGTGTCTTTAAAAAGACTGTGAACCTCTATCTGGTCACAGTGAATGAGAGTCAGTTAAATGGCTAAAATGTCAAAATGTAATGCAAATAACTGACTTCTGCTGAGAGCGGAAAGTTGTTTGACAGCAATGCCAGTCAGTGTCGGATATATTTTTCATACTGTTACGGAAACGTGTCCAGTATAACGGGACTGTCAGTGCTGTGCTGTACCCATGTTACCCACGTTAACTACTATGTTTTGTATCTTTCTTTTCTTCTAACGAGCTGTGATGAATTTATGTGATTTATATGTGAATCGTGTCCTGTGCTCTCCTTGGAGCAAAATCAGAATCCAAAAAAGAGAAATGTATAGTTAGTTTTTTTGGTTTCATGATTGTGCCCCCTATCTTCTCTGTGTATGTAGATAGTGTGCTTGTTTGCAGACAGTCATAAAAGGTGACATTACTGCATATCACCAGACAATAATCCATAGAAAGAGCACTGCCAGGCTAGTCAGCTTCTTAGATAATCAGCTACTACAACATGACAGTGTTGTTTAGCAGTTTAAGTGCATATTGGCTTGAAAGCTTTGCATGACATTACCTCATGTAACTTTGAGAACAATCCACGCAGACTTGGAGGTATTAAATAACTCATGCAAGTGCTTTTCATATTATAATTGAAAATAATGGAAATAAATGGAAACCAGTGTCTGCCCGAAATGGTTCAAACAAGCAGACAAAAAACTTTCTACAACACAGTAGTATGGTTTCCAAAATGGTTAATGGTTGTTATGTTATGTGATTTTTACTGAATGGGCTAAAACATACAAAACTATTAGTATAGTCCTCTGCAAATAAACCTATATTATACACAGATTAAAAAACAACACAAACTGTGTTGTTCAAAGGTATTCTCTCTAATTATGTGTGTTTGTGGGCCCCTGGGTAAAACAGAGCAGCTATGGCTAGACAAGGCTGTCAAGGGAAATCACCTCGCAAAGAGCTGGGTGAAGACAATACCTGCAGCAAGGGCCCACCTGACACACACTGAACCACACTACACTAATACACAAATTTGTCTTTGTAAAAACTCAGCCCGCGTTGAATGCTAATGCCTTTTATTCTTTTTCTCTCTTCTTCTTCTTCTTCTTTCCCTCTCCATCTGTCTCTCCTCTCCTGTGTCGTTCCAGATGTGACTCAGAGAACCGTTACCTTGGAAACCCTCTCCGAGGAACATGTTATTGTAGGTATCCTGCCACATCTACACCTGAGTCTCCCTCACCTCCGTGGCCTTCACATCAACTCTCTCTCTCACACATACACACATACACACACACACACACACACAGCTGAAGTCTGTCCCTTCATACAGTGCTGATCTCTGTCCCTTGATTAGCATGTCTGTACCCGAGGAAGAAAAGTACCCAGGAATGCGAGTGCAGGATAAACAGATACTGCAACCCAAAATTACACGCAAAAGGTTGCTGTAAGAAAAAAATAGTTTTCTCTTTTTCAGATAACAGTAGCAAGGGTTCATGGTGGGAAAAGGCTATCAAAACATCCACAGAAACTTTTCAAGCACTCAGCATAATTTACTTCTCTGCTATTGATACGTATACCCACTATGTTCTAAACTGTAGTGGTTGAAACACTAACAGTTGTGCATTAAAGCTCCTCGAAGCTTAGGAGCTTCAAGGAGAGAAATAGTATGTCATACTAACACTAACATTGTTAGAAAATGAGCAATTTTGAGTCGGGTCTGCCTGCAGGTCTCCTCTGTGGGGATGCTTCTGGTACAGGCTCCACTCTCAGGACAGGAAATAACACGTTTTTTTGCTCCACATTACAATCCATAGAAGACGACACGAGGCATGCCCACAGTTGTTTTCAATAGCCATACATAGCAGTGACAACGTGACTGTGACACGTTCGGTTTAAAGTAACTAAATGAGGCGATTCATGTTTAGTTGTTTCAATAGTAACTATATCAAAGAAATGTTAAAAACATAGTTTAATGTATTTGACTCTTCCTCCAGAGTTACTGTACTGCATCACTGTTAGCACAGTTAGCTGTAGGCTAAGTGCCAATAAAGTGTCATGACTCAGTGTTAACTCTGACTTCTCTCACACTCTCAGTATCTCACACGCAATATTTATAGAAAATGTGAAAATTTATAGGAAACCTGCTAATGGTATTTATTCAATATTACTAAGGACAATATACTGAAAATACATTGTTCCGAGTTACATACATTTGTGTGCAAAGTCTGTTGTTTACTTTCTTTTCTGTAAAACTGTTGGCGAGTAAAATGTTCAGTTTGAATGACACCTGGTCATTATTTGAAGCTCCCTTTAGACAACAGTGACAAATTATCTAAAACATCAAATAGAGTCTGAATGTTTTGCTCCGTAGTAGTTGTGCTGTTAGATTCCTACGTTATGTTATATATCAGTTTGTGTAAATCTAAATCATCGTAACTACCGAATGTTATCTAGTCAGGTTATCTATTACGCCAACAGTGGCTAGCGTCAGCACATTAAGTCAATTTCACATATATAAAGCAAACTTTTCAATGTATTCTATATTAATATAAAGCTCATTTTGTTAGATGAATCAATGAGCTATAGGCTATATTTGTTTATGAATCAATCAATAAATATCACTATATTGACATCATTATTATTCACTGTCTTCTGTTGAAATAAATCAATGCATTCAATATTTAAATAATACTGCTACATTGATAGCCTATAATTATTGAATTGATATGTATCATTATATTTGCAGAGTCACTTTACATGTTATTTATATCACTACATTTAAAGAATTCATACTATAATGTTACTGTGTTGGCAGAATTATTTAATATATTTCATTGACAAAATCACGTTAAACAGCAGCATGTATTTGCCGTGACAGCGGATACTTCTGTCGTCTTTTTTCCTGACAGCAGAGGTATCGTCTTGTGTGTTTTGCTTTATTTTGGTGGCATTTCCTGCGATGCCCTGAGAGGGGAGCCTGCACCGGAAGCGTCCCCACAGAGGAGCCCTGCAGGCAGACTGTCTTGGCAATTTTAGCATTTTAGTGTCCCTTGAGATCCAGAAAGTCAACTGAAATCCATCATCTGGACAGTTCAGCAACTTGACAGATCAGTCAGAGGGCAACACGCTGCCTGTGACTCAGCCTAACTCCACTGTCAAGAGCCAGAATAAAAGTAGGGTGATACTTTACAATAGTTTCCAATCTGTGGAGAAGAATAAGTATTCTCTGAATATTCCACTAAGGGCTAGCAGCAGGAAACAGACTGACTTTGCATAAAATACTGTAACTGTGAAGAGGAAGAAAGTGAAGGAGTGAAAGGAGGAAGAGTTGATGAGTTATGCTGCAACCTACTAATAGGTTTTGTAATCTGAAACCTCAATGGTTATGATTTGGTTAAGTTTAGGCAATTAAACTACTTTAAGTTTTGGAACAATTGCCTTTATGATGATATGATTTTTGCTTAGCGAAACTGACATCAACTGTTGGAAGGAGACAGGATGCAAACTGTAGTCTCCGGTATTTAAGTCACATTCTTTGGAAACCCAAGAATCCACCTCGACCTCCTTTCTAAGAGTTCTTGCGGCACTAATAACAACGTCACGGACTTCTGCCTTTGCTTCTGAGAGAGGACAATCATTGAGACTGAAAGTTCATCCTTGTCCTTGGAAACAGTTTCCATTACCACAAAAATTTTAGCATGGGTTGTTTTAAGCATAGAAATGAGCCATTAAGATAAAACATAGTGGAGACGTTTGTTGGAAGATGAATCCCACATTAAAATATCTGGAAATGAAATGATGAGACAAGATCTCCAATGTTGTGCTGTTGTTGTTTCCAAAGATTTTCCTTCTTTTAAAAAAGAGGAGAGATGAATAAAGAGAGAAAGTGTTTCTTTCCAGGATTTTGTCTTCCTGTTTCCAGATGCTAGCAGGGATCACATTGACTTAGCTCATTTGCAACAAATTGCTGGTTTTTCCTTTAAAGGGCAGATGAAGGAGAAGTGCTGTAGTCAAAACAGATGTTTTGTGGCACACAAGCGCATACTCACTTACTCTGCATCTCTCTCACACAAATACACACACACACACACACTCAGTCTATGAATTGCCATCATCAGTTTTAATATTATATCAGAAGAGCTCAAGTCCTGTCAATGTCAATAGCCCTCTAGTTTGAGAGGGGCTGTCATTGTTTCAATGAGGGAGGCTCGAGAGGATACAGCAATCAGAGGAGTCATACCACAGATTGCACTGGTCACTTCAAATATGCCTTTGATCACAAAAACAACTCCGGGTCAAGAATGCAATTGAGGCCGGTAACACGGGTTCACCTCTGCAACGCTTTTATCTATAAATGCCATTTACGTTCCTTTTTACACACAGAAATTTAGTTCAGAGAAAACTGACCGTTAAGGAGGCGCAGCAGTCGGTTAAAGAAATCATATTTGGTATTTTAATGGTCTACAATAACCCAGATATCATTTGAGAACATAAGCAATTCTCTGAACTAAAGTTTGAACCTGTGATATCATCTCAAGTGAGTCATGTTTTCCTCCGGGTGTTGCAGATGATAGAGCTCTACATCTACAGCTCTAATCTAAAAAAACTTTTTCGATAAGATTTAGTTTTACAGTTCACAGATGGTTTGGTTTTATTTACCCGGTGTGCTGGACTCAGGACTGAGGTTTGAAGGCACTAGATGGCACCAATGCAATGCCCTTTTATCGCCCAGTATTGTGGAGGGCTTTAGATAATGCACGTGTACAGTCAGACACAGAAACACACGGACAGGTTTTAAGGGCTCTTAAAGTGTGTAGCTCCTTTATCACTATGGCCACAGCTGAAGTGGTGTGTGTTTTTTCAGACGTATTTGACTACATTGTGTTCTGTCATTAATGTAACATTATCTTTTCTGCTGTCTATGAAATGGGGCTAGTTTTGTTTGAATAAGAGCAAGCACACTCTGACGTACACACATGGATGCACACAACACCCTTCTCTCTCTCTCTCTCTCTCTCACACACACACACATACACAGCGAGACTATGAATTACAGATTTAAAAGCCATCAATTTCCTGGTACTTTGAGGAAAGCAGCCACAGTTGTGGTTGAAGTTAATATAAGCCTTAAATGTCATGGGAAGGAAGGTGCTGATAAAAAAAAAAAAAGCTTTATCTGCAAAAATGACATGCAAAGTATATGTGAGGCAGGAGATGCTGTCAGATTTAAAGTTTGAGATCCTGCACCACCTGTGGATTTCTTTTGATGTGAAGAGATGGTGAAAATTTATCAGACAGCTGATGGCAGAGAGATTAACTTGAATGTGAGTTTTGTTGGTATTAGCCTGTGTAGATGGTTCAGTACAGTCTAACAAAGTCTGTTTAACTTCCATGTTGTTGTTTCTGTGCTAAAAAAAAACCCCAAACTGTATTATGTCTTCCCAAAATGAAAATAAAGACATAAAGTTGCTGGCGTGAGCAAACTGGGAACGTGCTAGAGCTAGTCGGTCACATTTTCTCTGTGCTGTGACATTTATTCCCATGTGGCATTTTGATCTCAGGATTGTACAAAATTAAGTTTAATAAGAATTACTGAAGAGAGCGAGAGAAGCCAAGAATAAAGATTTGTATGGATTTACTTTGCCCCCACAAGTGAACCCACTGATGGAGTCGATTCCATTGAAATGGAATTGATTTTGTCACAAAATGTTGCCTTTTTAAATTATAGTCATTATTATCAGGCTCAGAAATCTTTATTTAATCAGGCAGCCTCAGTGAGATTAAGATCTCTTTTCCAAGAGACACCTGAGAACAAAAAACATTCATAAGACAAGAACACAATCAGCAGACAGAAACAGCACAACTACACAATAAGCAAAGAATTTATAAAAACAGTTACAAGAATTTATAAAAAAAAACATCAGATAATGAAGCTTTGAAATCTCCACGGGGAACGTAAGACTCAAGTTTGAGGGCAGTTGGCAGTTCACTCCATTTAAAAGATGCATAGTACCTGAAACCAGTTCTGCCAACATTAGTACATGAGGGATATTTAAGGTTAAGTAGTTACTGGATCGTTTACTGTAGTTAATAGATTTAAATGAGAAATGATGTCAATGATTCAGTCCTGTTTATGTGGACTGTAAATCAAAACCAGCAGCAACAGGACTTCAGGAGAATCAGTAAAAAAAATTGTATAATCTGCAAAAAATGGACATTGAAGTATTGTTTAGGAATTTATTAAAGTTTTCATTCATTTATATCCCTCTAGGCCTTCCCGAAGGCCACAGCTAGCTTGCTTGTAGCTTAGCTCACTGCTCATGCTATAGTTATGTTGTCATGTCTTAATTCATGGTTCCATTGTCATGTTGTTTGTTTGCATCATGCTAAGCGAGGATTAGTGTCCTGTCAGCCAGTCCACCTGGAAACCTATTTGCATTGGTTGCCAGTAGTGGTCATTTATTAAAGCTCTAAGCAGGAGACCAAATAAGTTTGGAGACAAATGTATGTTTCTTTCATTTGTACATGAAGAATAACGGCACACATGACTGTTTGTAGCTTTGTTTTGTTTTTTAGAGAGAGAGCTGCAAGCCGCAATCAGCTGTTTCTACGCGCCTCCCCCTGCTGATTTCAAATGATTTTGTGATTGCTCTGATTAACACATGTATTCTTTGATTTTGAAACAGTAGCCTTATGTTGTTGTTATTTAGCCTTTCTGAAGCTGCTGCATGTTTAAATCAATGAATTTTATTTTATGAAATAAATCGCGTAATTTTTAACAGCCCTCAGTCATTTCATCCTGGTGCCGAGTCTGAGAGACACAAAGGCTATTTTTATATCCATTGACAAGAATAATATATATTCTGGGTGGCTAGTTTTATATTTCCAGTTGTTTTCTTTGTATGGTGTTCATTTTAAATGATCACTGTTTCTCTGACTTGTTTACATTGAGTATAGAGGAGACGCCTGAGGTTAAAATGATTAGTATGCCTGTTCTTGTTTACCTTACGTCATGGTTAGTTCAAGTGTTACAATTGCTTATCCCTCACGAAATCTTTTGCCCTCTTGCTGTTTTTTGGTGTGTTTAGGGTGTGTGTGTGTGTGTATGCGTGTGCGTGTGTGTGTTGGGGGGTTCGGCTGAGCTGAAGGCCCAGCTCTAATAGTCACGGTTCACCACTGGTCACAACAGAGTACAACAGGCTGGATTTATTCCATCCATGTGCAGGACTGCCTGTCTGCTTCAGAGAGCAGCAGCCCTGACACAGAACACTTCCAGGGTACCATAAGTCCAGGAATAGAGGTTAAGCACTTGCCTCAAACTCCTTAAAGGTGAATAGAAAGCCATTATCTAAACCAAACAACCACTCAAGGTTGAACAGCTCAACAACATAACAAGTCCAGCCACCTTGACATCTGCTGTGAATGTTTTGTAGTCTCCTCCCCTCTCTGTCTATCTGTCTGCCTGCTTCTTCCATTTGTATAGAGGTAGTATTACAAAGTCAGTTGTAAGCAGTCATGCACTTTGCACTATGGCAACAGTTTGTCAGTCAGTCAATAAGAAGTGCTGTCAGTAAGTCCTAAAAATTAAAACTGATTGTCAGTGTCTTCCAAAATGACCCAAATGACTTCCAAACACACATCATATCATAGGCGTGTTTTCTGATCTGTCACCTCTATGGGTAGGTCTGGTTAAGTTGACTGTGGCAGACGGGACTCAAACTGTGTCTACAGTGTTAAACTTGCCCAACCTCCTCCCTGAGAGGAAAGTCAGTCTACACAGCAGTATAATTTAGTCGGGTGCTGGTTGAACACAGACAATGCAAGACTCAAAAATGAAGAAGAGGGCTTGTTACTCACTAAAAAACATCCTCTACAGGTCTTACACCTACAGATAATGTTTTAATACATGCTGAAAAGACTTGATTTGGTCCAGACTTGAGTTTTTTGGTGGTTCAGCAAACCTTTCTTCATTTATGATTCTCCTTCCTAAGTGGTTTTGTATCGATATAACATCATCATGCTACTTCTTCCTTTGCTACTGAGAGAGGACAGTCATTATTCACATGACAATAAGAGGTTGCTCGCTTGCATCGACCTTGTATTAAAACACGTGAAAGTGTTGAATTGCATTTGGTGACAAAGTCCTTACAGTGAACATGGTAGATACATTTTCTGTTACTCCTCAAATTCTTTTTCACTCTCTGGAGAGTGGCTTTATATTGGGCAGATGTCACAGAGCATGCTCAGAAACAGCTCCATGTATACATCCATATACGTTCATCATGTTCATTGCAATAAAGGAGCATGTCAGCCAAATGCAACAGTGGCTCTTTGGACAACAGTGGAGTTGTACAGCACATAGGCATAAGCTATCACGCTTGGGCTGTACAGTACAGACAGTATCTCTTAGCTGGTTTTGGCCACTTTTTGGGATTGGTTAATAATAACAGAAAGATAAAAGATCAATTATCATTTAAGCACCACATCTGACAGTACTGTAGTCTGCTTCATTATAACATACTGTTATTGAACAATAACACAGACTGAAGGTTCTTGACAGTGTTAACAAGCGTTTGATAAAGCAGCAGTCAGAAATTCATGTTGATGAAATGTTTTCATCCCCGATAAATGTGAGTGTCCAGCTATTGACAGCAGTGTTTCTCATCTTATTTGGGGAGGAGGTGCACAGAGCGATGCTTTGGTTCAGTTAACACTGTCATATTGAACTACCAGTCCATTGATGAAAAGCAACTTTGCTATTTAATGAGTTTGCCCCCAGTCAGGCTAGCATTTATCAGCAGGGATCACCAAGACGCTTTAATTAACCACTTGTCATATTCCATCACAGTCAGCTACAAGAGACATCTAATTAGGGACGGCCACTAGGGGTGCAATGGTTCAACAAGCCCACAGTTCGGTTCGTATTGTGGTTTTGGTTTCGGTTCGGTTTGTTTAGCATTACATTACCGTTTCCAGTGTTCTCTCTGCATTTTGTCTTATTTGCAAAAATAACATTTTCTTCCATTCAGAGAGAAATATTCTGTCAAAAGCAAAAGTGTTACTTAGCTTATTTAAAACAAATAAAAATAATTTCAGTATAGCTGCATTCTTTGTGTTTTGCCTTTTTTGCAAAAAATAACAAACATTAATAATAAAATAACAATATATAAATAAACATATACTCTTTCTAAAGGTAAAGTGCCACTTCGCCCACCATTTAAAGCAAACATAAAATAACTTTTCACAACATAAAATGCAACATAAATCCAGCCTGCAGTGGGCACTGTATTCTTGCCACTTAGCTTCCTTACCGTTTCCCTCTCGTGACTCGTCATTGGTATAGTGACAGTTCATTGGATAGCTACTCTCCGGGGGAAGGGAAGGGAGAGTCCTGCATGCACGCAACCTAACAACTTAAACTGCAGCCTTGCATGTGTGAACCGGGCCATGGTTTGTGTAGTCAGTTTGGTTTTGCATCATTAATGGCCACCAAGTGTCCCGTCACTTACACTGAAATGACCAGCAGTCAGTTGAATTACCAGCTAACACCAGTCGAGCCACAGTCAGCACCACTTGCTGCCCTCAGGCCTGCTGGGAAAGCTTAGTCAGGCTGAACAGGAGTAGCTCCAATATTTACTGACAGCCTCACAATCGCAATTAAAGGGCAATTAGTGATGCATAACACAAAATAAGACTGTACAGTGATCTACTGTTCTAAATCTACTATTGGAGAGAAATGAAGGGGGGTGATTTTTCATATCTTCAATTTCAACTACAAGATTTCTTCTTATAGTGGTAAAATGATATCAGAGGCAACTAAAGGAAAGTAAGTCAATGTTGCAGCCAATTCAGACCTCAGAGTAGCTGCACATCAGTGATCAGCAGTCGGCATCGTTCCTGGCCTGAGGCTGTTCATTAGAACGTGATCTTGCGTCAGTCCAGGATGTCTCAATATTTGTTGACAGGCAATCAGTCTGGACGCCTGTCCAACATGGATTAATTGGTCCTATCAGGCCAAAACCCTTTTTTGCAATCCAATAGCTTCCCTTGACAGGCCATTAAATATTCTGACTGAATTTAGATCAGTTTGAGTGAGTTTCAATAAGAGTTTGATCCATGTACCATATGGCATTTTAGGAGGATATACAGACCAGATAGAAGAAATGTACAAACTGACTGCAACCCAAATCCATACTATATATTAGAATTACACAGATTTACCAGAAAATACAAACATTAATCTTCAGTAATGCAGTTCAGTTCAACAGTACTGCACCGTACTGTAGTTTTTAAAGCTTGTAGCCTTTGATTAACGGTTCCACATGTAGTTTGTTTATAGATTTATAGCCTTTTATTGTTTTTAGCTTTGTGATTAACATTGTTTTTTTCAACTGTTTGTGTGTATCTGTTGATCTGGGTGCTGCATACAATTGGAAAATTATATTATTGAATTGTAAGATATCCTACCTTTTGTGGAGTTTAAGTTCTCTTTTTATTGAGTCGGTGTTTAGAGGTGTTGACACTCTATTGTTGTTTTTGAGGCTGTAGTTGTGGTGTATTATTTTGCAAGGTGTTTGTAATGTATTTGCTCTTTTATATATGTAAATGAGGTAAACAAAATAATATAGACACCTGTCAATACACTTCAGTCTAATACAAAACTAAACCAAAAACATATCATAGAATGCATCTTCCATAGCAATCATATTCCCTTGTCATAGCAGGAAAGGCATTGACAATGGCTTTGTTTCACTTAGTTGTCTCAGTAAGCCATATTAGTCAACCTGTGTGCACAGTACGAGGATCCTGGCACTGAAACAACATGTTATTATTTTTAGTTACACCTGTGTTTAAGAAGATGTCCTCCACCAGTCATAATTTCAACAAAAACAGAACTTTATAAGCAAAGCAGTATTATTACATGGGCATTAATTTGCATTGTATTACACTGTACAAGTCTGTACTTTTTAGTGTTATATATTCCCCAGGTGCTACTGCTAACTATTATATTGGCAGTAAATATAAAAGTCTATATTTTCAAACGACAGCAGCTTATTTCTAAGTAAAAAGCTTTGTGAAAGGTTTATTTATGGCTTCACATCTTTGATTTGAGACTTCACTGGAGCCGTTTCATCTCTTTTTCCAGCCCTTGAAAAGCTCCTCCATTGTGTGTTGCATTGTGGGACGACAGTGTCCATGGACAACATACATCTATGTCACCTAAATATAACTGATACATGTGGAGATATTGTGGTAGAATTTACTAATGTATAGTGATGAATATACATGAGCCCATCAGCTTATATTGCTGTGGTAACCATTTTTACCATGTTAACTGGATGGTGAGCTGTCTCTGAGCAAAGTGTTGTTCATTTGACTAAATGTGTGGTTTGGAGTCAGTTTGTAGATGTTTTCATCAGTGTTGTTTTTTCCAAATAGTTTTGCGCCTGCGGTGTATAATTATGCTTCTTGTATTACGACGGGGTCATCCACACCACCTTTAAAAACATTGATTTTTGGATTTATTCTGGCATTTTGTGTGCTCAGAATTAAATGGTCTGCAGTTGGGACACTGGTGATTGTGAACTTTGTGACTGGCCATCCGTCAGATCATTGTTTTGTTAAGGAACAGTGAGTCTGTAATATACTGGGGGTCACCTGACCTCATGCACACCTCCAGGTTACCTTGACCTCCAGTCTGGTCTGCTATTGAACCCGTGTTGTCCTTGTGTTTACCCCCTTACTGCTAACCTGTTTTCTCAGCGAGGTGATGCTGTAATGTCTGGCCTGCGCTCTGCCAGGCAGGTGTTGCAAATGGGAAATAATGAGTTGTTAACAAGCATTAAATGAAACCTCAGCGAGAAATTCTGACAAACTGACATTGTAGGTGAGTTCACGCTTGTTTTGGATTTCTATTCGAAGCAGACTGCTGGAATATCAGATTACGTTCCGGGTGAGGGCTTTCTCTTCTGCCTTCTCATTCCCCATCACTGTGTTTTGTTTCATATAGGCTGAATCAGCTTACATATTATATGGTAATAAGATCACCCATCTGTGAACCTGAGAAATTGGCATAGTCTATTTCTATTTCAGTTCTTCTGGGGATCGTTAATAGCTTTAGTGATACCTTGATACAATTCATCCGGAGTGAGAATTCGCACATGTATGTGTGTAATTGAGACTCCCTAAGTGAAACTGCTGTCAGATTTCTCAGATGGGATTTGTAATTAGCTGAGATGAACTTTTAAACTGCAAATTGTGCTCCTGTTCCTAACAGCATTGAAATCAAACATATTGGAAACACACAGAGGGACTGGTGTAATTTGCTTCTTGTGTCAGAAGTTTTTTGTGCTGTACTCTCATTTGTTTGGTTAACTATGCAGACACGAACACGGGCACGAACGCAGAAGCAGGTAAATGTATGCAACCACCCAAACGCACGTGTACTGTATGTATTCAGAGGCAAAACACAAATATGCATGCACTCCAGTCCCTATCCCCTTTTAAAAGTATAAAAAAAAACCCAAATACTCTGAAGTTGTACTGACGACCCTTATGGGATAAACAACTGAGCAGCAGCAGTGCATGTCTGCCTGGGAGGGAGGGAGGAAGAGGGAGATGTTAAGAAAAAAATATTGTCTTTGATCTGATGATATCTGCTGTTTGGGCTAACTTGCCATGAATGCTGAACAAAACAAGGGTGTTTGTCAAACATAATTTGCTTTCGTCTTGGTGACGCCCCAGG
Organism: Scomberomorus guttatus; assembly: GCA_038419695.1. Lineage (NCBI taxonomy): Eukaryota > Metazoa > Chordata > Actinopteri > Scombriformes > Scombridae > Scomberomorus > Scomberomorus guttatus. Next base: position 3,203,230 of record CM076458.1, read on the forward strand.
ATCGTACAGCTGAAAGGAAGGTGATATTAAACATCTCCCTTTCTCTCTCTCTCTCTCTACTGTTTGTGACACAAAGTTTTTCTGCTCGGTAAGTTGAAAAGCTCTCTCAGTATGTCTGCTGACTGCTGCCACTCTGTGTTAGATGGCAACAGATTACCTGTAACAGCACTGGATGTTCTTTTTCTGCAACATTCAGGCAGTTTCTGACATGTCTGATTGTCAGCCCACTACAGCCACAGTCCTCTGCTGTTGACTACCAAGCAGCTCCAATGTGGAGCTACAGGAAGTGTATCGGTCCACATCAAATATTGCTGTTAGCCACTGCCGTTAAAAACGTGTAACAAAGCAATTTTATAAACCTTCTACATTAATATTTTGCATTGCAATTTACAGACTCTGGTCAGACTTTAGTTATCGGAATCAGTATCGGAAGAGAAAGAGTTTATTCCTGCTGTTCCTGTTCCTGCTTCAGCCCTCAAGTCATGTTTAGGAAGCAAACTTTGCTGAGCTGCTGGCAAAGAAAACTTGGGGAACTTGGCTTTGTACTTGAGGAGCTGTAGCAGTGTATACGCCACATTTAATGACCGTCACACTCTCTTCACAAGTGCACGCACACACTGCACACACATGCAATTCCTTAAAGGAGTTGTGTACTTTTACTCCAAAGGGGACACAGCTTCCCTAGATTTTAATGTCTTGCCCTTGAGCACCTTAAAGCTGAAAACACTTGCTGTTCATTATTAGCCTCAAGAACGGCAAGAGATGGCTGGAATGATGTTAGAACTACAACAAAGATAGCAGAGGATCTAGAATGATGTTTGTGATGTTGTCTGGCTATTATCTAGTGAAGATGTTATTAATGTAGTCTCATGTGAAGTCAGCTTACATTAGGTTTAGGTTTATTGACAATATATTTAAAAACACAACATAAGTATTTTTCAGGAATAGATAGATAAAGTCCTGGATCTATTTCCATCCTTGTCCCTGGTATTTTCACAGACTTTCAACCATTTAGCAAGATGGGGGCAGACGTTTATCATCTGACATGAAGAAATTATTACAACACAAGCACCAATCGTAGACAACTTAATCCCAAGTACAAACAATCGATAATATGTTTAGGGATGCATAAGAGAAAACAGTTGTGTGATGCAGTGATAAAAAATTGAATCAAGTCTAGACATAAAAAACATCAAGATACCATTTAGCTATTGTTCTACCTTTGATTTAAAGCTAGAAGGATTTGACTCGTCTTCATTTAAAGCGGCTCCAGAATACAGAAAATAATTCTCATCTACACGATCTTTGACTTGAATCTGTAAAGATTTAAATTTGCTATATTTACTGTATTGTCACTATGATTTTCACCTTCTTAAAATAGATTCACAAGTATCTGAGAGCACTTATGTGTAAAATCCTAAAAACATGTTTAAATCACCATCGCTGGATTTTAGCGGAATTTCAAAAATAACATGGCACTTAGTTTCAGGGTGGGCTGCGATGTGTCATTTGCGTTGTTACGACATGACGCAGAAAAAAAATAAGACATGGTTCAATTTTCCACCTTTAAGCAGCAATACAAGACAACTTTATGTTGTATTTTTATTTATTTATCTTTTTTTAATTGTGAGTATTCTAGCCATAAAAATCTGCGCGTACAGTCAGAACTTTTTGGTTGATTTTTCCTTCATTTTCACTTAAACTTAGCATCTGACAGCTTGCGTCAGTTAACCTACTGGAATCTAACTGACCCAGATTGTTAAAACGTCAATTTTTCTATGAGCTTAAAATAAAAGAATTGTTACTGGCCTGAGTGTGTTTTAACCTGAGCTGTCCTTGGATGCAGACTTCACACACACACACACCTGGATTACCCTGAGGGGTTAGTGCTCAGCAGTCATGCTGATTAACTAAAAAATATCCTCTCACCCTGTTATCCTCTCATGGCCACATAGCTGCTTTCTCTCCTCATTTCCTCTTTCCTCTCCTCTTCCTCAGTGTTATCCTCTTCTCCTGCCTTCCTCCCCCGTCAAGGCAGACAAGGTGACCCAGCGTGGCTCCTGCTGTCCGTCCAGATGTTGAATCACTGTGGTTCCCTCCATTCGTCAGTCATTGTCTCGCTGACAAAGGGCTGCTTCCAGACACTCAATAGGAGCCGCTTTCAAAAATGATTACATCTCTGACTGAACATGATTATTTCGGCTCTCACTCTTGTTCTATTGATCGGCTCCTCTGCCTAAGAAACTGGCATTCTCATTTTGAGCGCTCGTCCTTCATATTTATAAAACATTTATGTGTGTGCGGTTGTACGCGCACCTTGGGCATTTTATCACTGATTGAGATCTTTGGCCACATCTCCACTTTAGCCTTATTCTTCTAATTAATATCGACTCACGGTTAGCCTCACCCATGTTTTTACTTTCATAAATCTGTCCGTGTTTGATGGAGGTTTTATTTGGAGTGGCATTCTCAAAGGGAAAATGAGTGAGAAGGGGAAATGAGAGATCACAGCTGGTCCAGGTGGTCTAAAAATTAAGACAAACTCCGGCACCCCAAAGAACATTTAACTGAAGCTTTTGAACAAATAAAGCAGTAATGTACAGCACCTGCTTATAGATTGAATAATTATAAACAATTTAAATTTCTCTCTTTCTGTCTTTGTCTCTCTCTCTCTGTTGCCCAGACAACCTGTTGATTGATTACCAGTTTACCTTCAGTTTGCTTCAGGAAGACGACCGCCACTACACCGCTATCAACTTTATGGCTACGCCTGAACAGGTAACACACACACACACACACACACACACACGTGCGCCTGTGCGTGGACACACAGGCTGGGGGAGTGATATGTTGACTTTTGTTTCTTTTGTTATGGTGTAAAAAGAAAGAATTCAAATAAAGAATTACATAAATGTGACTCAGTTTTTTTATATTGGTTGGATTTTTTTCTTTTTCTACAGAAAACAAGGACAGATACATGATGATGACATGAGACAAAAGTTTGTGACTAAAATGAAGTGTCATGGTCATGCAGCATATTGATCAACAGAACGCCTCAAAGTTGTTTTTAAAATAAGCTGTAGACCATTCATCTGCTGTTAGACAGTGATAGATGTCTAAATTCTTGAATTTTATCTGACCTACTGTTTCTCCATAGTGCCTAAAGGTGTGTTCAGATACAACTTGGAGTTGAATTCCTGGCAGCATTGCAGAAAGATGTAAAGAAACAAAAAGACGCCAACAGATTCAGATTTGCCCAAGGTGACACAAGTTGGCTTAGATTAAAAATGTTTCTTGTGTTATACTTCATAAATGTACAAAACAAAAGGAGAAAAAGGTCTCTGGAGAAGAACAACGCGGACTGCAAAAAAACAACAAAAAAAACCCCAGCTGTTAATAAATAAAGCATCTTGTAATCTGATTACAGCTCAAGCTTTTATCATTGTCTTTCCTGCAGTGCTCCACTTCATCTCCTCATCTACTATCAGTAAAACTTTATTTTGTGCTCTGTTATGTAACCAAACCACTAACCCAACCTCGCACCTTTTTCCTGTTTTGTTTTGTTTGCAGGCCAACAAGAACCTCGATATGTCCATCAACGCCTCCAACAACTTCAACCTCAACATCACTTGGTCCTTAAGCTCAACAGGTAGAGAACAAGTTCACATATATATACTTTCTAAAAAATCTACTTTGTTTGATTATCTTGTAAAAGCATTTTGGCTTCTCCACCTTTTTAAAGCCAACATACACCTATTTCACTTATTTTGTCTGATTCAAACCTCTTCTCAGGATGGACATGTACAGACATTTAGGCTGCAACTAACTATTTTCATTATTGATTAATGTGTTGATAATTAATTTAGTTTCCTAGATTCCAAGGTGATGTCTTTAAGTTATTCAGTTTATTATCAATTAAGGCAAAGAAAAGCAACACGTCTTCAAAACTGAGACACTGGAATTGTGTAATTATGTAATCAATTAGCAAATTTGTTGCAGATTAGTATCAATGTCTATCAGCTAATCGATTAATTGACCAATTATTTCAGTGGGACACACACTGTGGCCACATCATGTAACGTCATTTGCTAACTCTAGCACACAGTGAACACACCATACAGACAGAACAAGCAGTCAAGTTACGTAGCGTGGATGTGCTGATCCATACAAACAAATTTGATCAAATTGTTCTTTTTTCTTTGGCATGTGTTGACACTTAGAAATCAGGCTTGAGTTATATTCTAAAGCGTCGTCAAGGTGCTGCAGGTCTACATACAAAAAGCAATAGATGTTTTGACACGTTGCTCTTAACTCTCCTGTTACTGTCGCTTTGTTGCCCCTGATTGTGTGGAAAAATGGTACCTTTATCATTCTTATTAGTACATGGAGTTCAGTGACTTAATTCCCAGCATAGCCCCCCTCACCTTCAACCTGAGCAGAGGTCTAATCACTCTGAAAACACCTGTGGGTAGTGCTTAATTAGGAGAGTAGTCAAACAATATATGGTAAAATTTAACTTGCTGTATTTGAGACACATTAAACATTCTGTCAAGGTTAAGTTTAATAAGGGGGAAATATAATGTAGCTAACACTATTATGAGCAACCTTTAAAAAAAGAAAACCATTATTCTTCATACCAGGACATCTCCCTGATATTTCTGTCTAATGAAAGAGAAATTGAGCTGTGATATAAAATGTAATTTGATTTGAATTTGATACAGTGGTTGATTGTTTAGTCAGTTCAATTCAAAGGGGCTTTATTGGCATGGGAAACCTGACATTTGCATTGCAAAATCAAGTGTGAAATAAAAACAACAAAACATAAACAGAAGAAATGTGATTTTACTGATAGAAGAAAAGAAAAGTGTATATATGTGCAAATGGTCAGTGCAGGAATACACAGGTGATTGACCGTCTTCATTGTTATGGAGCGTGTTATGGAGCGTTTCATTTAGGTGATTATAAAATTTAAATGCTCTCTCTTGAATTTTTATAATTAGTGGGTGTCCTAATTCTGCTCTGCATGCATTATTTGGAGTTTTCTGTTGGACGTGCAGAATGGATTTGCAGAATTCTGCATGCAGAGTCTCAATTTGGTGTTTGTCCCATTTTGTAAAGTCTTGATTGGTGAGTGGACCCCAGACCTCGCAAACCATAAAGGGAATTATGTTTAGTCTCTCTTCAGAGCTCTGTCATTTAGCTGTCTGTCTGTAAAGATATCCCACAGTCAGTATCAAATGGTGGCCAAGTGTCCTCAAGTAAAATGGTCAGATCCACTCACGCTCGCTTCCCGGGGATTTCCCCTCTTGACAGAACACATCAGCAGCTATTTTGAGTTTTGGCATTAGGGCGTTTTATACATTTTCCCTCCTGATTTCAATTAAGATAAAAGCATACTGCTTTCACACTCAGTGTCTTTGGGCCCAGAGCCTCCTCAGTTAGGGACTGTGAGCTGTGTGTGTATGTGTGTGTGCAGACTATTACAGAGTGTTTAATGGCCCTGATAAAGCGGGAGGTGGAAATATTTTATTCAGAACGTCTGAAAAACTTGGCCATTAACAGAGAACTGCTTATAATGCTCTGAAGGATGCTGAATTCAGACCACTTCAGCGCTGAGAGAAATTTACAAGCTGGCTGTGAGTTATTGCGAGGTGTCATGAAAATACTTTTTCCTCTGAATGTTAATTTGGATGCTTGAGATAAAAGACACGCCTTGACATTTTAAAATCTAGACTGCTTTGCCTCAACCTGCCACTTTACCACTTTCTGTGTAAAAATGTTTTTAAAAGGATGTTCACACTGCAAGTGATGGGTCACTGTGTTTGACTCTCATTGTGCAGGTTTCATATGGCTGCAGTGTTTTAAACTGGAAAGATATTTTTGCTGCTCTGGTGTTACCTGTTACACTGTGTCTACACAGAAAGTGTCATGTGAGCAGCGTGTTTAGCAGAACAGCAGCAGCAGCGAGTGCGTGACGTAGGTCACCTGTGTTTTGGAAGTGCTCAGAGTCTGCTATACAATGACTAGTGACGTGCATAAAGCTGAGGAAAACAGAATTGAAGCCTGTCAGACGCACGTGAGATGGATGGATGAAAAACTCGCCTGAGACGCTTTCAGTGTAGACCTGATGTTAGAGTCACAGGGGAGTGAAGTTTGTTCCCATCCATTTTGATCTCAACTTACTGCTTCCCAGTCTCTTTTTAGTTGTCACATTTACCTCAGTAACGATAAATCAAACGATATCTTATTAAATACACCTGACACAAGATTCTCCGTCCTCACAGTGGAGCTCTTGTTATTTGTACTGAAAAATCAACAGTCATATAATCATATTTATTTACCATATTCAGTAGTTAAGAACACTTTTAGTCACCATTTCTAATTTAAAACAAGTAACACTGTAAGATGCAAACTGTCGTTGGTTCGCAAATATTCATGCACGTTTGCTTTCCACCGTCTGTCTCTCACAGCCGGCACCATCTCAGGCGAAGAGATGCCGATCATAGCGAGAACCAACATCAAGGAGCACCGAGACAGTTTCTCCTGCGAAAAGTTCAACTTCAGACTTCATCACAACATCACCTTCTACGTCTACGTGTCCAACTTCAGCTGGCCAATCAAGATCCAGGTAAGGGGTCCAGGCGAAGGGAAGAACACCTGGGGTATGTTTGTGAGGAGGATGGACGATAAAGGCAGCAGAAAAAAAAACAAAACGTAATAATTACTATTTCCGTCATTGATGAGTTCGTTTTTTTTATTATAGATGAATATCTATTTATAAAACTTTACATTGACGCTGATGTCGTCAATTTTCTTTCTAACAAAACAAATAAAAAAAAAAAAAAAAGAGACTCCATTTACAATTATACCAAACAGAAAAAAGCCGATGCAAATCTTCACATATGAGAAACCAGAAAATGTCATTTTTGCTTGATAAATGACTTCATTGATTCATTTTCTGTTGATTGACTCGATCGACTAATTCTTTCAGTGCTACTGGCAACAGATATGAAAACCCAGAGAGAATTCTACAAGTAAACAGAGAGAAACTATGAGTCAGTGCTGAATAAATTGCTTTGACAGAAAAAGAAGTTTCCAAAAAGACTTGGCTCTTACCAATGTCTCCTTGTGGTAATTATTAGCAGCAACAGAACTTCAAGTTCAAATTCATGCTCATTCATCCATATAAAATTATACTGTTGAATGAAATTGTTCCTCACTGAGGCCAAGGTGCAAAAAGTCAGAACATGGACTATGGGCTATGTAAAAAGTGCGAGTGCACATGATACAATAAATATTAACTAATCAAATAATACATAAATAAAACAAGACAAAAACAATGTGATTACAAACAGTAGCAGTATTTAAAAGAACAAGTAGCAGTGATGATGTTGCCACAGAAAGAGAACTCTGCAGCTTGAATGGTTTTAATCAGAGAAAAGTTTGTTAGACTGATTCAGATCTAGAAGAATTTGATGCCTGTAAAGACTAAGAAGGTTCACTGTGTTGGAATGACTATTAATCTTTCTAGTTTTCAGTTTTTCACAACAACATCTGCAAATTTACCTCTGTTCTTTGCATTGGGCAAATGCTCTCTATTAAAGGGCAAGTCCATTTTTTTATGTTTTTATATTATTCTGTAGCTTCCCACTAGTGTTACATATGTACTGAAATCCAAAAATTCAAATTTTGGTCGAAGTACGTGTATTTAGCATCAAAATGCCATTTTCCCAAGCCCTTCTACAAAATAGGTTTCTGCATGATGATGTTACTATATATAAACCGATAGAAATCCCCTAGCCTGCCTAGCCAGTAGCCACAGAGACGGACTGAGCAGTCACTGTTGCTGCTGCTCTGTTAAACGTGCTAACAGACACACACAGACGGAGCACTCACTGTTGCTGCTGCTCTGTTAAACGTGCTAACAGACACACACAGACGGAGCACTCACTGTTGCTGCTGCTCTGTTAAACGTGCTAACAGACACACACAGACGGAGCACTCACTGTTGCTGCTGCTCTGTTAAACGTGCTAACAGACACACACAGATGGAGCACTCACTGTTGCTGCTGCTCTGTTAAATGTGCTAACAGACACACACAGACAGAGCACTCACTGTTGCTGCTGCTCAAAGTTTAAAAAATGAACTCTGAGTTCTCCTCCAGCTGGTAAACGGCTCCAGATCAGAGCAGAATCCGGTGTGACTCACGTTATTTGTCCCTCCGCTTTGGCTCTGCTACCGGCTTTTTCCTCCAGAGCTCCTGGCACTCAGCAGCTGTCTGTCCGTCCGCTCCGTCTGGTGCATTTATAAACATCTCACACACTCAGACTCAGCGCTGCGACATCACTCGTAGTGCAGCTGGACAATTTTTCGTGCTCTAACATGCAGTGGGGGAGTATGTTAGGAAGACTGACCCAAGCAGTAACTACCACAGCTTTAAGCTGAAGGCAATGTGGAAGTACCTTGAAGTACTACAGGCGGCTGCTGGATGCTCCAACTGACTCCCATTAAAAAAGCCTCAACTTCTCTTCAGAAATACTAAGTCAGTCACTTTTTCAACTAGTTATTATGGTCTCAATCGCTAAATTCAGGCTAATAAGTGTGCTGGTGGTCATTTTGGAAATTATTGCTCCATTAATAAAATTTGAAGACTTATATTTTTGATTTCTGCTGTGTGGGCGTTGATTGACAGCTGTGATTGACAGTTGGCTCACCCGCTGCTCTTCCCGGCTCCGGGACTCACACTGAGTCAGACTATTGTCACAATATTTCAGTAATTTAATGTTACTTAATTACAATAATATAGTGTGCAGTGCTCTGTGTTCCCAGGAAGCTAGCATTAGCTTGGGTCCGAGTTAGTGGGGCGTGTTTCCAGAGCGTGAAAAAAGCAACACCCCTGACTCCTTTTTTGGTAAGCTCCTGGCTCCAAACAGAAAAGACGGCACCGACCATAAGCTGAAACTCTGAGCTTCAAACTGCTCCAATGCAAACCAACAGGTGACGTCACACCTTGCTACGTCCATGTTCATATAAGGGATATGGGTCTGACATATAATCTGCTGTAAACTCCAAATATATTTTTCAGCAAGTCACTTAGCTGAGTAAGTCAGTTTAGGTGTTTGGATGAATATGGTAAAGTACAGTTGGCATCATCATCACCATCATCATCATCCTCAGGAGCTGTGTCTCTGCAAAACATATATCCCTGACAGGACATTGAGCATAAACTATTCTGAAAATTGTTTGGCAAATCTGCTATCACATTTAATGATCTGTGAGTTTTCCAATGTCTCTCCATCAATTATGCAGCACTGGATTAAATCTCCAGGCGGCAGCCACACACTAAATATTCACGCTCCAGCCTTATGATCCATTAAATTGAAGTAGACTTTTAGCGGTAATATTTTAAGATGACTGTCGTGCAAGGTGCAGGGTGTGTGCTGATGGATGGAGTCAAGAACTGACAGAATGGAAAAATTAGGGGAGAGTGAGGACAGGCTGGCTGGTTAACTAATATTGAGACTACCGTACAGTCATAATGTCCAGTGTCGAGAAAATGGAGACTGCTTAATTGACAGATTGAGGGAGAAGGACAGCAGGTCTGGAGACGGATAAAGACACTAAGCAGAGGATGGATGGACAGACTGATGGATGGAGAGATAGATGGGAGAAAGACAAATGGGAAGGACTACAGTAGCTGCTCAGTGTGTCTTTTACCTTGTTTTTCAGTTACAAAGCATTCAGGTAAAAGTTAATGGAAAATTTGGAATTAAAATAATCTCAGAGACATAAATGGTTCCCTCACATTTAAAAGATTAAAGCTCACATTATTTTATCTTGATGTTTGTATCAACAAATTCCATGAAGACACTAGAGGGTAATATGGATTATAGGTAGTATGGAGAGTAGCTACATTTTGGGCAGTCACAAATTATACTTGGGGTTGCTGTTCCATGTGTAATAAATTACATTTGATATTCATTGTAATGACGGAACATGTCAGCCAGTGTAACAGTATGAGCAGTGGCCAGAGCGGTGCCCACCACAAGGCAAAGTGTAGCATGAGTGTATTTCAGCAATGTGCTGAAGGTAGCAGGAAAGCTTAGAGATTTGGAAAATAAAACCACAAGGCCAGCAAAAAAACATTTGTGAATTGTGTTTCAGTTAAACACAAAACAACGTCCTGGCTCTTATCCTAAAGTGAGAAAGAAACTGATGATCAAGAGGTGTTTTTTGGTCCATGAAACCCTATTCGTTGCCCATCATGGGCTGCTTTCAGGTTACTGTCATCTCATTTAATGGTCATTGACACACAAGGTCAAACTTTAAGCTGATTGAACTTAAAGAATATGGCTGAAGATTTTCTATATTTTTCTTGCTGTCAACAGATCTCATGGGCAGAGCCAAACTAACAATTAACTTATTCTACTTACTAATATTAAGTATTGTATGTGTATTCCTCTGTATTGTAGACCTCTATTAAAGCTTGCTCTGCTACATATCACATCCTCTTGACTTTGTACCACGTGCCGTACACAGAACTACTCTGCTGAGGCTCAAAATGTGATCCCTGTAATTAGTCTTTGAAGCCGTTTTAAACAAACTAACATGACCGAACTCTTGATGAAGGAACATGTCATCCAGTGCAGCGTATGCAGGTGTGGCTCATTGACGTGTTTTTAATAGTTTTTGGACAACAACGGAGGTCTACGGACCAGAGGAATAAGATATATCAGGCTTTGAATATACACATAATACTTGTAAGTGGGATCAATTAATTGCTGGTTTTGCTCTGCACATGAGATTTGTTGACAATAAGAAAAGCAGAATATCACCAGCCTTGTCCTTTAAATGCAGCAGAGAGGTATAACATTGAGTAATTGAAACGTAATTGTATTAAGAAAGGTTCACACCGGCTGAAAGTGTTTATTCACTGATCATGTGTGGAGGACCTTATGTTTGGGGCAACTAAAAATAAAGCTTTGACCTCAGCCCTTCACAGACTATCCTTTTATATTTTCTCCTGATTTCTACATTGATATGTTTTTTTGAAACTCAAGCTACGACGTGTTAAAGGTCACCACATGATGTGGACTAAAAACATCATTTAGTAACCTAATCTCAATCAGCTTGTGTTATCACAGTTGGTTTGCTGTATATAAATGTTGGCGTTTATTGCAGTGTGTCCTACACCTCGTTAAGGGTCATTTGTCCATCGATCGCTCGCCTCATATGCATTTCCCATTGATGCTACATTATTAGAGCTCCATATATCTGCTGGTTGAAAGGTGATATGATAATTACCATGATGAGGCCTATCTCACCGCCATGTCAGACGTGCCTGTGTGTAACACAAGAAGCACTCGGCGTCCGGTCCTGTGACCTTGGTGGCTTCCGACGCCGGGACAGGGCGAGGATGAGAAATTGTCCTGAGAATTGGTAATGACCCGGTCTGATATATTTGATCTAATAGACCTGCGCACACACAAACAGGTGCACACAAAATAGAAGCCACATACACACAAGACCACACATACAAACATGCTGAGAGACACAGAGAGGAAGAGACAAAGCACAGACACTCAAGAGCAACAGATCTCGACAGCTACCAGCCAGATAGTCAGGAAATGTGCAATGGTTATCCAGTATTCCTCTGAGGATGAGTTCTAATGATTTTGGTGACCCTTTGACCTTTCATTTACTGTCACCATCAGGTCAAACTTTTGCCTTGACCAATAAACAAAGCATGGCTGGAGTTTTGTTTTTCCCACAGAAGGAATCCTCATATTTTTGCTGACATTTCCCTCAAGTGATCATTGTGAAAGTAAATCTTGCTCACTCACAAAACCTTACTGAGCTGACCCTTTAGCTGTGTTTAGCTGTGTATGTGTGAAACTCTGACAGCCTGTTTTAACACCAGATGTGATGTTATTGTTCATGGCAGTGAAACACAAACACACACACTGATACAGACTCACATCACATGACCTGGATGTCAGGTCCTCCTCTAATTCCCGGGGACCCCTGGGCTACCCGGACCTCTGCTGGACTGAAGTCTGTCTCTTGACTCTCTGACACATGAACCCTCTCTCACTTACTTTCTTATTTCTCTTTGTCTCTCATTCTGTGAAAGCCTCTTGATGTCTGTCATAGAGCTAACCTTTTGGCTAACATTTGCCCCACGCACAAAAACGTGTAGAGCTTTTACTAAACAGCAAAGCAGACAAGATGTAAAGATTTTTATAACCTGGAGAGACGGCAACCATGCTGCCTGTGGATTGTATTGTTGGTTAGCTAAAGTACAGACACACCAACACTGCTTCTTTCTTATAACGACCCATGCGTCTGTTTTCCTGAGAAGCAACTTCTCCTGGCCGTTCCAACAATGACTGTGCACTGTTAGTAACAAAGGAGGAAGTAGTGACATTTTCAGAATTTGAACATTTTTGTTAGTTTATTTCAACAGACAAATAAGAAAAACACTAAAAAAATACACAGTGTTTAATATTCTATGTTGGTAGAAAAGGTGAAAATTGCCTCATGGACAGGTCAGAGAGTCCTCACCTTATGAAATGTCCACACCTAGCAGGTCTGAAACTTAAACGGGTCCTTAGAAAGGTGGAAATCCATGAACACACACATACATACAATATATGCACATCGACCCTAACGTGACCTGTGAGTGTTTCCCTGGCGGCGTCCTGACGTCAGCTGGGAGTTGAGGGCTGGTTGCAAGGCAGAGGGAGGTGTTGGGATTGGTCGTTCTTCCGGAACAGATTTAGATTGGTTGTGTCACACTGACCTTGCACCTCCGTCCTCGCTCTCTTGAGTTCACCGTCATGACATGACTTTTACCAGAATGTTCCAGGTTTAAATATACGCAGGGGTGAGTTACAGCATCAGTCCAGACATTATTCAGGTTCCCATCAGCTGTTTATTTCAAACACAGGAAAGATAAATATGTGTCTCTGTTTCAGAAAACAATGTTCCAACGTTTTAACTAATTTATTTTGAGTTTGAAAGCTTTACAATTTGTATGTTTAATCTTATTATAACAAATATTTTGCAAATGTCGAGCATCTAATCTAAAGTCTATAAAATCAGTAGAAGTCATGTGTGTAATGTGAACTATAGGAATAGAAATATGAAAATAAGAACAGATAGAAGATGCCACAGCAAAATATAGACCATCTCTCTAATTTGTTCATTTTGACACAAATTTTTCCATAAATCCGGACTGGCCTGCATTTGTTTCTAATCAAAAAGTCATGTTTTATTGATTGAGCCCACAAATATTATAGGAGCATGACCCAGTTTCTCTCTTCATCTTTCTGTTTTGATAGAGCTAACTGTTAATTCAGCCAGAAGTTGTGTAACTCTAAACTATAACTGTTTCTAATTTGAACATGTTTTCTAATTTGGCAGATAATGTTATCTCAAAGAGAAAAGACTGAAAATCAACTGCAATAACCAGCTTTGTTTCCACTTTTTATGTTTTGAAGAGACTACATTAAAATAAAGAGCAGGAAACTAGACACACTTCTATAAGAAGCCCCCTTCTCTGCTCATAAAAATGTAGTTCTTTTTCAAAAACAACAGATTTCTCCTCCTGACCATCCCCCCCAACCCCCGCGTCTTCTGCCTCCCTCTATATACGTCTCCATGCATCACACCCTATAGGCCAGCTGATTAAAAGCCTTCTGTCGGAGGTGAGCAGCCATTTTGTTGCAGACGAACACAGGGCCTGTGTGATTGGTCAGTTGATTTGATTTGCCACTCAGTACTCAGTCACTTATTTATCGTCTGCGCCTGCCATCATTAAATAGGATGCCTCTCCTAATCAGATATCTGACACATACACACACACACACACACACACACACACACACACACACACACACACACACACACACACACACACACACACACAGGAGGATCAGAGTCTATCTGAAGCATCTCATTGAGGCAGTATTATGTTCCATAAGGGGGGAAAGTAGAAGAGGGGTTGAGTGCTACCCATTTAACCAAAACAGGAAGTCATTAGCACGTCATCAAGACCATCAGGACAAATGACTGTATGCGTTTGTGTGTGTGTGTGTGTGTGTGTGTGTGTGTTAGGATCTGGTTAAACCAACATTTATAAGAGCAGAATTTCTGACGGGAAAAAAAATATTTTCAGTGGAATTTCAGTGGAGTGCAAATTACTAAACATTTTGTTCAAATTTGGCGAACTCATGCTGACCTTTAAGGGAACAGAGAACCAGACAGTCTAAAATAAGTGAGCTAACATATTAGCCGTGTGATACCACCATGCCATTGTATAAATAACCCTGCTCTGAGAGTGTAAACTGCTCCACAAAAAAGGTGAGACATGTTTTTCAGTCAATACATTGTAGTATTCATTATGTAGTCATTATGTCACCAAGTTCCCACCTAATTTAGTGAGAGCATGGACAATAAAAAATATCTAAAAAATCAGGCACGCGCCTTAGATTCCCTCACTGGCCAAACAGCCTGAGAGAAAGCATGTTACTTTCTCTGGCTGATCTGGTTGATCCAGACACTTTTTGAATTCTATTTGGTATAATGGATCAAATTTTGATAATACAAAGAGTCATTTTGCGGTGTATGTGAATGTGACAAACTGGTAAAATATTTAATTTTGACAAGTATTGCATGTCTAAACGACACAATATAATAACACAGAATGAAATTTATTTATAATGTAATGATAAAAGCTCAACTAACAACTCATTAGAAATTTAATAGAATTAGTAATAAAAGCTGTTAACATGCTAAACTGCTGATTAATACAGAACCATTATTAACCTGCCATTGTACATTTTATTCAATAAATAGTATTAGTTTGGCCAATAATGAAAAGCTAAAGCTAATTTTATTTTTATCACACAAACTGTTTCTGCAATTAAAGACGCTTAATAAATCAACATGCATGAACATATTTTTTACACCTTGAATTCATTTAAAAAGAATTCTGTCACTTCAAAATTTAGTCAATGGCTGATAGTGGCTGATTAGCGACTAATATAATTGTACATGACAACATGGAAGTTGCCATTACACCGTATACTGTGAACACAGAAATCAAAGGTTGAAACAAATGAAGATCAGACTAATGAGTGACAAGTGGAAAAGTGATACTGAGTGTTCTGTTGTTACATCATATTCTGTTTTCACTGCAGTTAGTTGCTGGTGTTTGAGCTGCAGATTGATGCAGAAGTGGGTCTTAAGCACCTGATAAAAGCAGCTACATCTGTGAGCTCTCCTAACAAGTGTGCACATATGGTAGAGCTGGACTCATTTTCATACCATGTAGGTGGAGGCAACACTTGGCAACTGCCTCACTTTGGTCATTAGGTCCTCATAAATATGCAAATACTGAAGAATGTGTGGTAAACACTTTTCAGTCCCTGGAAAATTCATAGTTGTTTACGTGCTGAATGTGTGCTCTAAACATTTTTATTTATTGTAGGATTAGAGTATGAATACTGTACAGAAGTTCCAATAAAATATATTGAGTTCTGTAAAACACAAAAACTACCCAAAGTAAAAAAATAAGAATTATGAAAAATCATCGAAACACATATAATTTCCTTCTCAGGTAGATGCTTTTGTCCTCTACACATGAAGCTTGGAAGAATTTAACACATTTACTTTAAAAGCAACAGCCTCTAATAACTATTTTGTTTACAACCAAGTTGTTTCAATAGCTTATCATGCATGTGTCAGTTCTTCTACCCTCAACTTACAAATCACTGCTGTGAAATTTCTTATTTATACACTTAATTAATTTGTCATTTTGAATAACTTAATTTATTGCCATAAAGTAATACTAACAGGTTATCAAAGTTATCGTTACTTTTGTCTTTGCCTTTCAACTCTCCTACTTTGGACGACTCGATTTTGTATAGTTTGTCAGGTTTTGGCTGTTGGACACAAGGTTGTTTGCAATCTTTGAAATCCTTGGGTAAAGGCATATTTCTATAGTACCTTCCACAAGAGAGAAGAGAGGGGGCAAACTAAGTACTTGGATAGCACAATTTAATATTTCAAGGGCACAAATTGTTAATTTAGAGATATTAATGGCTAAATGTAGGCAATGAAATATGTATGTTGATCACACAAATTAGTATGGGACTAATTATGAGGGACTGATTTTTAATTTGAAGGCACACATTACTGATTTATCCATGTTTACCAAGCCTGACACCTCCTAGGCTCTGTACTGTTAGACCAAAAAGAGTAAAGCAGACAGAAAAGAAAAACAAACAAACAAACAAAACAAAAAGCACTGCATAAAAAAACTGCATAAAAGTATTTTAAACAAAGTGGAGGAAAAGCTGATTGTCATGATCCAGAATAAGAAAAATAATAAATGGAAACACATTTCTCGACAAATTAACTAATTCATCATGCGCCAGCATGGTGACAATACGAGAGAATAACTTCCAAATCAGAGCTGAGTATGTAAATTGTGTGCTTAACAATAAACACATCCTCAGGCTTAAAGGTTGTGAGAGGCAGGGAGAGTCTGCCACTTTTAAGGCACCAATATGCTTCATTAGAACTGCTTGTTGGATGGTCAGACTGCTTCAGAAAACCCAACTGTTTCTGTCACTTTTCATGTGTAAACAACAACCTAGTGCAACATTATGAATGCCTTCCAGGAGACATATACTAATAAAAAAAAAAAAAAAAACTAATATTGAAAAATGTTACATATTTGAGGGTTATCACGTCCTGCTTTTCACACCGCCTTCGAGTGTGATCATTCAGAACAGCTTGATTTTCCACATGGTTGGACAATACAACATACAAACTATTCTTTTCTAGCATAACCCGACCCTTAGCCTGTATGTGTAAACCATAGCCTGTATATAAAGTGACATCACCCGTTGGTTCCCATTCGCTAGCTTACTGAGAACACCGAGCGCTGCAAACCAGGGCTAACGTTAGCTACTTTAGCTAAATTGTGCAAACATGACAGGTGTCATTATCAAGTAACATTAAACTTCCGAGAGCAGCAGGTGAGCCAACTGTCAACCACAGCTGTCAATCAACGCCCACACGGCAGACATCAAAGCTACTATAAGAGAGAAGTTGATGCTTAATGGAAGTCAGCTGGAGCATCTAGCAGCCGTCTGTGGCATTGCACTTTAAGGTACTTCCACGTCGGCTTCAGCCTCAAGCCGAGTTGCTGCTTGACGTCAACAGTGTTCCTTTGAACTGCTGTAGGTATGAGTGAGTGTCTCTCAGTGTTGTCCCTGCAGCGCTGATGAGGATTAAATGAGAAGAGAAAATGAATGAATTCCTGCTGCTTTATCTTTACCCCCATCGTCCTCTGTCCTCCTCTGCCATCATCTCCCTGTCTGTCTTCCCTCTCTTCCCTTGTCTTTTCCCTCCATTCATCTTGTACCGTGTGCTCTCTCTACCTTTCCATCTCTTTCACCCTTCTGCACTCTCTCTGCTATTTATTTCCATTTCTTTCTGTTTTTTTTACTCCATTCCTCTGTTTCTTTACTGTTTCTTGCTCTTGTCTGTTTTCCCCTCACTTATTGATTAACACTTTCTTTCATTCTCAGTTTTAACAAGCAGCCCTCGGTTCAGGGTTAGGGAAATAAAAGGCAGCCCACTGCTGTCACAGCTCCTCAGCTTGTCCCCAGAGGGCCTGCATGGACCTTCAGTAATGACTGGTCTGTAGAACAGAGGTCCTTGGAGTCCTCTTTACGTCATTCCTGTTCCCCTCATCTTTTACCTTTGCCTGCTACCTTAGTCCCCCTCTTTTTCTTCTCACTCTCGCTCCTCTGGTAATTGCAGTTATAGCCTTGAGATTAAAAAAATATTTCCCCTGAACAGTCAGTTGACCCCTGATCTCCAAGCAATTACTTTCTATAGAAAAGGAAGACAGCTGTTGTTTTTCTGTTTATGCCATAATGTGTATTATTTCGGTATTTATGTGTCTCTATGTTAGAGAATTCCCATCTGTTGTACTTTTCTGACTCCTTTTTCCCTGCAGTATTTTCTGTAACTGCCTTTTGTATCAGAACCAACTCTGTCATTACTTTTTCAAGCACTCAGCAGTTACAGTCATTACACTGTGTAGCAGAAGCTCCAATCTCCACTTTGCACTTGGAGTTAATTACATTAGCACTGTGTTAATCTGTCATTTCAATATTAGAGGTGAATATACAGAAGGATAATATTTCAATCACCTCCATTGTGCTAAGGTACAGTACATGTAAGGCTGAGAAGTTGTGCAGCATATTGATCTGAGACCCAAAAGCATTTAGATGCTTTTGGGTCTCAGATCAATATGCTAAGATGAAACTTATGGGGTGTTTCTGGAAAGCATAATAACTTTAAGACGTTCTCAGATTTTATTGTAGATTAACAAATACCTCTAACCCTCTCTTAGCATAGTTTTATCTCAAAGTCATGGCTGAATATTTAGCTGATTTCAACAACTCAACTCTCGTGATGTTTCAGAACGAGACTTCTCCTTTAGCAAGACTTGGTTAGATACAATAACAGACTGGATCAAGCGAAAGGTAAAGAAAAACGTTTATTTCTCTGTATGGTCCTTTCCATAATGTTGTCACACTTTCAATGACAATCTGAGCCTGTCAGTGGCAAAAACAAAAACTTTTAGTGGACGCGTTGGATCACATTGCAGCCCGTTTCACAGCTGGCAGCTGAAGCGCTTTCGCTTAACACTGGACCGACTTAAAAAATTGTTGTCCCCATTAGTCATATAGACACACAATGATGGGAAAATAGGGTCCAGGTTAAAAAATACCATAGTTTCCCTTTAAAGGTGGACTGTGACAATTTTACACATCAAAGTCTGTTTACATGTGTTGGGGAGTATTACTGCATATGTGTAAAAAGTTGTGAAATCTCATAAATTGCCTTAAGTGATGTCACTTGAGTCAGTGTCGGTTGGGGCTGAAGACTACAAGTTTGAAAAGTAAAAAAAAAAAAAAAAAAAAAAAAACTGGGGGTGTGAAGTTAGAAAAAGTGAGGTTACCAGACCTCTGAAGCCCGCTCCTCATCTCTGCTGGAGGCTCTAGCTCCAGGCTACATGAGCCACTACTACACACTCAAATCTCCAACCAAACTGTTGGCAGTCGACTTGCATTGTGGGTGATGTAGGCGCCAGGTTTTCACAAGGAAGAAGAATGCATGGAATAAAAAAGAGAACTCTGGTTCAGCTGCACTGATTATGATGCTTTTTTTGTAACTGTAGATTGAGTCCAACAATGTTATAAGAGACCAATGCAATGCCCTTGAAGTAGAGTTTTTACATGCATGGGCTTACAATATTATCTTATGTCATCAGCACTTGTAGATTAGGTCTGCATCATGTGTGTGTGTGTTTTGTAGGTTTGTCAGACTTGTGTGTTTGCCGCTCTGCAGTGGTCTGGGTCAGGAAGAAAAGGGTGTGGTTTAAACAGCTTATTGATTATAGTTGTTGTTTAACGACTGCAGTTGTTGTAAATTGAAATGATGGCCGTACAGACTGGAGTCGGTGTGGGATTGGAAAGTATGAGTGTGTGTGGGAGAGATTAGGAGGAACGTTTGAGTATGAGCTATTTTACTGTATTCAGTATTAGTTAGTTGTGTGAATGCCGGTTCTTTTTAGTTGTATGTGTGTGTATGTATTTTTCTCTGTTGGTGTATGTGAGTACATTCATAATAACTCTTTATATTGTCAGGGGTAATGATGTAAATTGCTGCATTGGAAGCCTGAATGCAAAGCCAGGCTCTTTTCTCCCTGATGCCTGTATTAATGCAGCGTCCCTCTGGACCAAAATCAGCTTTCCTGCAGGTTTTTCACTGTCAGGCCATTTTACCTGCTGCACAAATGCTGGTAAACCTCTTAAGCCCATTCTGCCCCATTTCTTTCTCTCTTCCCCTCCCAAGTAGTCTCAGAGGATTCACCAAAGACAAAGGCACAGCCTTTCCGGCTATTAGGGCCATTTAAAGGTATCCCCATGTTGAACATGCTTGAAATATATTGCTGTCAAATGTACTGTGATGCCTGTGATCAGTGTTTTTATATTTTATAGCCCTTGTTAGCTGCAGCGCTGCTCAGGGGTTTTGCTGATTTTAAAACAGATCTTTGGCAGTCCCCCTGTCAGGAGCATCACATGATGTCACATACTAATTTGCACACCAATGGCCTCAGTTATACCATTTTAACATTGTCTTAAAGTTTCATAAAGGGAAATCTGAGACCTTTAGAAACCTTTTTAAAGCCAATTAAAATGAAACATCAGACAACTCACCACTTAGTGTAGAAATGAAGATGAATAAGAGTGCAGGGTTGCCTGACAGGGTTGGTTTCAAATGAAACAGCTGAGAAACACTTGAAGACTTCTAAAGTTAAATAGCAGATTGAAAGGCTGCATTTAGCAGTGTTCAACACATTTAGACCCAGAACTTTGCTGTCAACGTCAAGTCTTTGTTTTAAATGCCAAGTAAACAACAAACTATTACAGCAGATGTCCTCATCCACACGTATGCTTCTGGTTAACACTTGTCTGTTCTAACACACTGCAGGTTACAAACAAGCAGCGTAGTTTTCATAATGAAAATAACAACTGTACATAACTATTGTACTTAACTTTTTTTCTCAGCCTTTGTTTAGCCAGGAACGCCTCATTAAGTTCTGCTATTTGTGTTATTTCACAGCAATATTTCTGTATACTATTGTCCAAAAGATAAATATAAATATATATTTAAATATAAAATTACATAAATCCTGTGATTAAAACCACGTATGTTAATGTTTTCTATTAGAGCTGCAAGGATTAGTCGATTAGTGGATCAACAGAAAATTAATTGACAAATTTGACAATTTTGATAATTGTATAATCATTTGTCCTTTTTTTTAATAGAAAATATCAACATTTGCTGGTTGCAGCTTCTCAAATGTGAGGATGTGAAACTTTTATCTGTCCTGCATGATAGTAAACTGATTATCTTTGGATTGAACTGTTAATGACATAAAATAAGACATTTGAAGATGTTATCTGGGGCTCTAAGACATTATAATGGGCATTTTTCTGACTTTTTATAGACCAGTGGTCCCTTACTGTCCCCCATCAATTAAAATGTAGGCTAATTGTCTCCTCTGAATATTAATGTTGATTATTATTCTATGTTATATCATTAAAAAAGCATGTCATTGGATGCCCAATAACAGATTTGATTTAACTGGACATTTGGAATATCATTATCATTAGTTTCCCATGCAGGGAGCAAAAAAGCCATGTGAACATAAATTATATGTATGAGTGTAAAACAAAAGACAACGGTTAGAAATTTGACAGTCAAATTTTAATTAATTAATTATTGATCACAAAGTCTGTGACTATTGGAAAAAGCAGGATGTATCCATAGCTAAGGTGTTCAGTAGAATACTGGCAGCATTTTTTCTTGTTCTGCGCCATATTTCTGATATGATATGATTGTTGTTGTTTTATGATGATATCCAGCTGATTAAATAACTGGACCTGCAGCGGTCAAATAAAATAACCAGGTCAAAGGTCCACAGGGGTTTTGGTCGGGGGGTTTGAGGGTCCTCCACTAAGAAAATCTTATGTTATTTGACTAAAAACTATGCATTTTCACACAATGTTGGACTGTTATCATTACAATATTTATTGGTAAAACAGGCTTATTAATGGATTTGAACTGCGATCTTCTCATCCTCCCATAGTCAGGCTGTAGCCACTTGTAGGGACGGCTATGGTTAGAATTTTATCTTTATCTTATCCACAAACAATTTATTTGTCACGGAGATACGACTCTATTAAAGCCATCTCAGCACTTTTTATTTCCTTGTTGGAATAAAAGGCACGCATCAGACTTTATGATCCAACTGATAAAGTTTTATACTGTCTGTTAATATTTGACTTTTGCTCGTTTTTTTTTCTTAAAGAACACTTCAGGTTAAAGATGAATTTAAAAAGTTGAGACTGTTTGTGAACCAGCAGACCTTAAAAACCTCCTGCTGTGAGTTACATGTTTTCTTCTTCTTCTGGTTGGTTTCTTGGTTGAAGCTGCTGATGAATTTCATCAGCTTGATTCAGATTATTCTCAGCATCTAAAGGTAACGTAACCAACAGTT
Source organism: Scomberomorus guttatus (assembly GCA_038419695.1). Lineage (NCBI taxonomy): Eukaryota > Metazoa > Chordata > Actinopteri > Scombriformes > Scombridae > Scomberomorus > Scomberomorus guttatus. Next base: position 3,225,387 of record CM076458.1, read on the forward strand.
TGTGTTGTGTGAGTATTTATCAATAATCTTATTGGTTCTTTTTTTTAAATTATCTTTTTTTTTTTTTTTAAAAAGAATGAATTCAGAACAGTATTAGAATAGATTTGTTTTAAATATGACAAAATATTGTTTCTACAGCAGCAACAGTAATGTTTCCATCAGCAAAGTCACTATAGTAATTATTGTCCTCTCAAAGTCCCAAAAGAAGAAGGGATGTGTCATTGTTGTTGTTCTTAGGAGAAGAAGGTTGGAGTAGATGGTTTGGTCAACAAAGTGTGCATCTTTGACACAGGAGACTGTGGTTTGGTCTTGTCTTAATAATGTAATTAATATTGTCTCAATAACAGATAACACTGGTTTCTTGTAAGCATGATGGTAATCTTTTCCTAAACTTAACCAAAGTCTTTCATTTGCCAAAACCCACCCAAATTTTAACCATAGAAGCGTCAGATCAGAAAACACTCAAATGAGTTGTTTTAGGGACGGTCATGTGGGTAGTTTTGAGAAGATGATGATGATTTTGCTGTTTAGAATTTGAGGACTAGACATCCTAAATGGCAGTTGCTGATTATTACATTTATTAGCCATTAAAGGATCAATATGGCAACCCGACCATCACAACTTAAATATGAAGACACCAACAAAATGTTCCTCTGCAATTCAACGCAGTCTTGGACAATTTTGGTTATCCCATTCCCTGCGCACTCTCAACACTCGTGTATGACTAAGATTAAGATTTCTTTATCGTTATTTCTCAGCACTCCCATACATTGAAATGAAATTTGTCCCCATCCTATACACTAGGAGCAGTGGGTAGCCGAAAGCAGCAGCCAGGGACCAAGTCCAGTTCTTTTTGCCAGTGCCAGTGGTCAGGGGCACTGACAGGAGCACTAAAACTAACATACATGTCTTTGATGGTGGGAGGAAACCGGAGCACACATGTGGAGAACATGCAAACTTCACACAGGAAGGACCTGGGACGGCCAGTTTTCTAACCCAGGATCTTCTTACTGTGAGGCAACAGTGCTAACCACTGAGCCACGTGTGCCAAAACATGCACACACTTGGTTTAATATGTAAGCACGGACACCAGTGGCATCATCACGGGTTTGCTGTGTCTTAGAAGTACCTTGATGTGCTTTGTGTATCTCCGTCTTCCTCCAGCCATCTAGAAAGAAGACATCAGGAGGCTGCGATGCTTCCAACAGTAAACTCTGCTCTGTTTTGTTCCTACAGGGCAGAAAAGTGAACGGAAAATCAATTATGTCTGTAATAAATAATCCTCTTAACATGAGTGAGTTTAAACATGGACAACAATGGCTTTTCAGGGGTTTTCATAGCTGAGGGCCAAAACTTTGCTCTGAAGCAGCAGGGTACATCTCACACACTCTGAGACACACAAACGCAGGAACACACACACAGAAAACACACACGGCTGTCGATGAAGACAGATTGCAGAGTTATATTTTGAGGGATGAGGTGAGAGGTGAGGAAATGTTTTAATGTGATAGGAATGAGCATGAGTGTGGGTGTGTATGCTGATGAAACAAATGGAAATATCTGTAACACAGTTTTTTTTAAATTTAATGGTGCAACATACAGTCTAATGCGTATGGTTTGAACATAGGAAAAACTGTCATGTTTTTCATGTCATATTATTGCATATAAAAAACATGTGTTCCAGGTTCAATTCACTCATAAAAATACATATTTTGCTATTGTAAAAAGTTTTTCACTTGGCTGAGGTGGAAGATGTGACAATGGAAACAGACTCAGTGAATAGATCCTGAAGCATGTGACTTAAATGTTACGCAAACTTTTGCTGTCTTTCTGTTAAAATTTGCGCTGCATTTTGGATGGAAACGTGGCTAATGAGATTAAAAAATCTCTTTTGTGAGAAAGTTCTGGCCAAGATACTGCAGGCAACAGCATAAAATAGATGCCACAGAATCATAAAGACATTAAAGAAAAATGTAATTTCAAAACCATAAATTAAAAATATAATAGATCACATCCTAGAAACAACCTTCTCTGGTGACTTCGGCTAATCACAGGCCTCACTTTGAGCTACTTTAGGAACTACTGAGGATAGAGTTATTCAGAAACCGTTGACATTAAGATCTATAGATTATCCTGAGTAATGGTATATTGTTTCTGGAAAGACAAGCTGCTGTTAAGTATTTCAAATGCCATTTGTTAAAGTTGTGAGGAGCACAAATCCAAAAAATCCATTCACCTTCATTGTTCTGGGAGTGACAGAGGCAGATATCTGAAAAGCACTTAAAACAAACTATCTGCATGGCTAAATGCCACTAAAGCTAAGTAGCACAATATGGTGTAAATTGGGTGAATTGGCCCTTTAGATTAATCCCACAGGATTGACACAGTTTGAGTCAACATGTATCAGATCTGTGGCTCAGGACAGCAGAGGGCCACACAAGCAGCATCATCCCAGCACAGAAAACATGATGATGGATGTTGCAGTCAGTGGATTTAGTGGTGCAGTAGCACCCAGCAGGTTTGTCGGAGTTCAATTGAACAAAGTGCTGCAGAAAACTGGAGAGCACAAAAGGCCAGAAGCTTTTTCTCACAAGCTAATCTTATAATAAACCATATGGTGGTGGCTCGTATTGTATTCTTTGTGTGTGTGTGTGTCAGAGAAGATGATAGAGAACGTGTGTGAATGTATTTGGCAGAAATAAAATTGTTGGCCTTATGTAAGATGTCTGAACATTGGCCTCAGGAAGTAAAGATGTTCATCCACAGTTATTGCATCAGTTTCACATGATGCACTGTAACACAGTGTTTTGGTTGCTTTGTGCAAAATACAGTCAACCACCCCTCAATCAGTTTAAGACCATTCCTCACCTACCACTCACCTGATCTATTTTAACTGTCTTTTACCTGTATAACCTTCTACTTTTCAGTGTGTGGAAGTTGGAGTTTCATAATTGATTACATAGACTGAGATAATTAGTAACTGTATTTGTCAGGCATAACATTCTCTCATTTTTGTTATTTAGCTTAGAAGGAACTCGAGGTTGTCTAAATTTTATGTAATTGTGATGTGATTTTATTTTTTTTTTTATCAGGATAATAAAAATTAAAGAAAAAAGAAGAATAGAGCACTGCCACTTATTCATACATATACACACATAAAATGATAATCAACATCTTAAAAGAACATTTTAAAAGTGAGGGTTTTGAATAACATTTACATTCATAGATATTTAACTTTACAGGATATATTAACTGTGTATTCATTCTTTCCTCTCCTGTTTCTCCTTTTTTCAACAGATTGCTTTCTCTCAGCACAACAGCATCATGGACCTGGTGCAGTTCTTTGTCACCTTCTTCAGGTAAGATTTCTTGACTGTCTCTGCAGCAGCAACCAGCTGCTCCTCACAGGGTTTTTACCTCTCAGTGGCTCAGTTCCCAGAGGCTCTTTTGCACAACTGGGCCACAACCTGAACTCATTGTTTTACAGTAGGTGGCAGCACCCACAGGCAGGACACTTAAACCCAGCAGCTCAGGCAATCTTCTGCATCTGCTCAACAGCAACAAGAAGTGTGGGCCAACTCCCAGGTGTGAGCTGTGTCGCTGAGAAAGTAAAGATGCTCTGTTGATTTAAAAAGGACAATTTTAGCTTCCAAAAAAACAAATCGACAACCTCTAAATAAGCAATCATTTAGTGAAGTTCAGGACAAAAGACATAGTGACATATATGTAGGTGAAAACAGGGCTAAATTTGGTTAAAAAGTGAAGGTTTTTCAGATGTAACTGTTGTTTTGACAGCATTTCTCTGGCCATGTTAGGCCCTGCTTCACAAACACTTATTGAAATTACCCACAAGTCTAAATTCTGAATTCCATCTGACTAAACTAGAAATGTTGAAACTAATATTCCAAATTACCTTACGTAATTTCTACCTCTACCTATTCTCCCAAACATTAAGCCACCATCAGCAACTGATCTACATTTATAATGAGAGTATTTTTGTCATACTGTATATTTAAATAATAATGCCAACAACTGTGCAAAGATTATATCCAAACAAACCTAATGTAGCCCAGGATCGGGTCACATTTTTCAAGTCTGTCTCAAAACAATAGTCAGCACTGAACCATTAAGGGATCACAGTGTCTATATGGTCACCTGACTATTGCTTTAGGACAGCCTTGAAAAAATGTGAACCCATCCTTTAAAGAAGCACTCAAAAGGTAAAGGTACCCTGTGGAGTTTTTGACCATTAGTAAGTGTTGAGCAGTGTTTTTATTAGTGGGTCCCTGTTTTGTTTGTATTGTGCTGTTGGTTTTACGCTGTTCCACTGACTGACAGTTGGTGGCCGTAACATGCCAACAAACGTAGCAATATGCAAACAAATGCAGTGAAAAAGAAGACTGGATGTGGATGTAAACATTGCCGGATTTAAAGTGTTTTTAAAATTGGCTTTGCAAATTTTTTTATGAGATAGAAACACACTTTGAAAAACTCGAGAAAGACAGTAGTTTTTATTTTATGATTTGGGTGAACTGACCCTTCCAACTTCAGCTGTTTGGTGACCAAAGGCAGAAAAACTGCAGTTGTATTTCACAGTGTCCTGTTCTGTGTGCACTTGTCTGTCTGTTAAAATATGGAGTTGAAATAAATTAAATCCCACACTGAGTCCACTGAAAACCAAACAGCCAGACAAAGCAGTCCTTTTTTTTCCTTTTTTTTTTTTGGACTGGGTGAGAGACGTTGGTCTTACAGCTCAGTCATGCAGATAGACAGTGGATCTAATGAGAGAGTGTTTTGGTGAAGAAGTCTGGAATGAAGTCTGCTGTCTTCAGGCAAAATCCTGCCACTCAGCTACGACACCAGAAAAGTGTGTGTTTATCTGTGTGTATTCATCTATGTGAGTGTATGTGTGCATGGTTCTGTGTGTGTGTGTGTGTGTGTGCATGTGTGTTACTGTGCAGCCATGTGAGGAAGTGAGCTGTGTAATGTGCCCAGGGCCGGCTTCCGGACATCAGCGACCTTTAGGCCAGCATACAGGGATGATGTCATCAGTAGGGGACAGCGTCAACTTTTGCCAGAGAGCTCAGGGTTGTTTCTGTGTGTGTGTATGTGTGTGTGTGTGTGTGTGTGTGTGTGTGTGTGTGTTAGTCACTGATCTGTTTATGAGTTGCTCTCTTCTGCACTGAACCAGAAAGGTTATGTGCTATAACTACAGGACTTCCTGTTTGTTGTTGTTTTATTTACTGCCCTTGTTATATAATGCAATATACATGTTTTTTAGTGGTGGAAGAGGTATTCAGGTACTTCGCTCCAGTAATATTAGCATTACCACAATAGAAAAAGGCACAATTAAAAGGAAAAGAGGCTAATATATAAGAATTGGTATACAGAATTTAACAAATCTGAGTAATGACAAACAGAGAATTATCACAACTCTGCAGTTCCACTAAGCTTTTTAGCTTCTTTTAGCTCCGAGTTTTGGTTTTACCAACACATTTACTATATGGCTCAGTCTCAAGCTCAGCACAGCACCAACCAGCAGACGCATAAAGTTAGCGACTAGCTGGTGAAGACAGTGGAACATCTAGCAGCTAAAGAGCCAGATATTTTTCTAAGGAAGGGGTGGAGACCAAACCAGAGCTAAAAGGAGAATGAGTGTTATCCTTCTATTTATCAGGTGGATACAAACACGACTCCAATAGAATCAGAAAGTTTTATTGCCAAGTAGGTTTACACATACAAGGAGTTCGCCTTGGTGTTGTGGTGCATAATAGTAAAAAAAAAATAGAAGGTAAAGACAAAAATACCACTACCACAAAAGATAGGTGATATAAATATATAAATACAAATCAATTAAATAATACAATTAAAATGTGAAATATCATAAATACAGTAAAGATATGTTCTAAGTGAGAAGAGTTATGGGATTGTACAAGATATTGTCTGGGGATATCTAAAGGTTCATAGTATAAAAACAGTATAAATGGTACATTTGATGTGCAAGTGTTATAATAAAAATAATGTCATTATTGTAACATGTGATTGTTCAGTGTGACGGTTTCACAGCTGTGCAGATGATGACATCTTTACGTTAGTATAATGTGTAGTGTCCATGGGGGGGTGGAGTCCGTGTCAGTGGGGGTCCCGGGCCTTGTTGATGAGGTCTGCTGCAGACGGGAAGAGACTGTTCTTGAGGCGTGAGGTTTTGGTTTTGACAGAGCCTTTATGCCGGAGGGGAATGTTTAAAAAAGTTTATGTCTGGGGTGGGAGGGGTCTGAAATGATCTTTCCTGGTTGCCTCAGTGTTTCTGGAGGCGTGCAGGTCCGGGAGGGACGGCGGGTTGCAGCCAATCACCTTCTCAGCAGAGCAGTTGATACCCTGCAGTCTGCCCCCAGTTGCAGCAGCGTACCAGATGGTGATGGAGGAGGTGACTCAATGATGGCGGTGTAGAAGTGCACCATCATTGACTTTGACAGGTTGAACTTCTTCAGCTGCCGCAGGAAGTACATCCTCTGCTGAAACTTCTTGGTGAGGTTGCTGATGTTCTGCTTCAATTAGAGGTCCTGGCTGACGATGGTTCCCAGGAAGCTGCGCTCCTTCTGAAATTCATAACCGTCTCCACTGTCTTTAGAACGTTGAGCTGCAAGTTTTGTCTGCACCAAGTGACCAGATGGTCAACCTCCCACCTGTAGGCGGTGTCATCCCCACCAAAGATGAGCCCAATGAGGGTGGTGTCATCCGCTAACTTCAGGAGCTTGACGGACTGAGCACTGGAGGTCCAGCTGTTGGCTGAAACCAGCTTCAACTTTTTTGCTTTTTTCAAAATGAATGAGAGGCTTGTGTTTTTTCACACAGAGCTAATGATGGTCTGAACGCCGCCTTAGGGAAAGACTGTGGTCTGGGTTAAAAAGTCTAAAAAGTGGTGACTTGAAGCATGAGATTGGACCTTTTCTAGCAGTTAATTAAGCAATTACATTTAATCCAAAATGTATTTGGCAAAGCAAATTGCAAATTTGATGGCAAATTACATTTAAAAAAATCTGAAGTAGAATATAAAGGCAGAGGGGGAAAGATCTGTGGCTGCAGAATTAAATGAAAATTATGCCCCAAAAAATGATCAGCTAATGGTGTAATTTCATTGCTGCTGTTGTCATTTTAGTGTGTGGTTGTACAATGACATAATTTTCTGCATGAATACAATGCTATGATGGCCCAAAGGACAATCTTTAGCGATATTAAATAGTGACTTTTCATATGTAAGAAAATTTGGCCCAGAGACTTAAAGATTCTACTTCCTGAGTGTCCCTGATTAGCTCTAAAACCTCCTTCCAAAAAGCTTCTGTAAAGTTTGACACTCTTCCCCTCCTCTCCTCGTCTCTCCCTCCCTCCATCCATCCTCCTCATGTATTCTTTCTCATCTGTAAATGAAGGAGAGAAAAAAGGAAAATGGCCATAATTAAACAGCATTTACGTCTCCGCTCTCCAGTCTCAAATGCTAATTGGTGACACTGCAGTTCAGCTTTGTCCAATTACTCCCAGCTCTCGCTCGCTTGATTAGCAATCAGTTTCTCTCTCGCTCGTTCGCTCTCTTTCCCAAAACAGCAGAGAAGCTTCTCAGCACTAAGTGGCTCATGAGGCTCCCTTGAGCTCGCCCACTTCATTTCAAAATGACCATCCCTATCAATATTCACTTCCATCAGGATTCTCTGTGGAGGTTTTTGTCTGTTTGTTTAAATATCTTTTATTTGTGTTCAGTTGTTCAGGTTGTGGTGGTTCTTTATTTGCTTTAATACAAAAAGCAAACCCATAGGCACTCACGTGTGGAGGAGCAGGAGCGATGTGAAAGTTATAGCTAAAGTAAGTTATAACTTCCACATTGCGGCGGCTGTGACTCAGAGTGGGTCCACTAATTGGAAGATCAGCAGTTTGATCGCTGGCTCTTCCAGTCCACATGTCGAAGTGTCCTTGGGCAAGATACTAAACCCCAAACTGCTCCCGAAGGCTGTGCCATCAGTGTGTGTGTGTGAATGAGCTCCTGATGAGCAGGTTGGCACCTTGCATGGCAGCCTCTGCCATCAGCGTATGAATGTGTGTGTGAATGGGTGAATGTGGCACATAGTGTAAACACTTTGAGTGGTCGAAAGGTTAGAAAGGCGCCATATCAGTGCAGCCCATTTACCATTTACCATTTCTCCTTCTCCATAAGTGCTGAGAGTTTGCTTTTTGTACATGAAGTGTACAAGAGCAGTATTTGTTTCTTGAGTGCATCTTCAGACTTACCCCACGAGTACGCCGCTGTCTTGTCATGTGGTGCAAGGAAAGTGATAACTGGAGCTTCATGTGACCTAGACTGATTATAATTCAAGTCAACTCAAGTTTATTTATAAGAAACAAACATCACCTGTTTGTTTTAGCAGGATTTACCCAGCAGTACAGCATACATCACCCTTGACTCAGATAAGAAAAACAGTAAGAAACCTCAGAAAGAACAAAAGCAGAAAATAAAAAAAATAAATATTAACACTCAGTCATCAACTGAGGACTTTATACAAAGAACAAAAGCAGTTCAGTATCATTATTAATTGGTAAAACACCTTTCTAATTAATGTGTTTGTGCTAATAATTCCTGTTTTTTCATTTTAAAATCAGATGTTTGTGTTTAAAAGAAAATCTCACTAATGGCTTTTCATCTTTACTTTGTACCTGGAATCCTGAGAAATACAAAATAATTATATTAATATAGTTCAATCGAGTGTGGAAAAGAAATGCAAGGGGCTGTGTTGGCGGCGGGTTGCTTCAGGTAACGGCAAGATAATGACAAATGAATCAGAAAGTCCCATTAATAATACTGTGGACCACGGATGTAATAAGAGAGCTGGAGACGGTGCCGCTGCTCAGCCTTGCTGACAATTTTTCCTAGTGGCCACCTGAACTCAGAGTGACTGGCAAATAATTTTAAGACAAAACTAGGTTTGTAAAACTTTGTAGCCTTGCTGTAATGTTATCATGTGTGGACTTGGGGCTCCCTGAATGACAAATTGAATAGTCGATTTTTAAGAGGCAGCCTTTCAGACTAGAATAGGAAAGAATTTATTTTCATGTTCAGATATGTAAAGTTGCCATTGGGAACACTTCAGCCCACCTCATTCACATGCTTCTCATTTTCTGAAATGCAACAGTAAAATAATAAGAAAGTGGTCAGAAAAAGACACAGAGACTCGGGGTGACCAACAGATAAAAGTTTTAATGTTGGACACGTTACAGGAAATGAAACTCTTAACCTCTCTACAGTGACTAGAGGCCCCAGTTTGCCCCGTCTCTACACTGTGGATTTGCTGGCTGTGCAGATGGAAAGCTGTTTCCGATGTGTGCTATCTGTAGCTCATGTTCAACGAATAGCTTATTGATTTTTCTCTCTGCCTGCTGGGGTTCAGATGTTTCACTGTGTTCTCCTGCATCTGTGTGTGTGTTATATGTACTGTGCTTTGTGATTTTTGTCGAAAGCAAGGCACACCGCTTAAAAGAGCAGGACGACACAACTTTACACACAGTCACACAACCATGCACACGCTCTCACATGGACTCAGACTTGTTCTTACCCACATCCCCTGGTTGTTTAATCAGTTCAGTTGCTATTACCTGTGGCTAAACAGTCTTAAACCTAAACCTATCAGGAGGCTCAGTGGAGTGTTAACAAACCCACAGGACACTCCCAGCCTCCCTCCTCTCCTCTTCCTCTCCCTCCTTCCTCCTCCCTAATGCCTCGGTAATAGCAACAATTAGCCACTCCGCTCCATTGGTTAGATGGCTAAGCTCATGCCCTGTGGCCCATTAATGGCGAGCTGAGGTAATACAGACTGAATGGGGGAATCTCGGGCCTGATTGGATTTGAATCCCAGCCAGTCGAAGGTTTTTAGAAGGTACATTTGGAGGATGGAAAATCATTGCAGGGGAGTTTCTGAGTGCATTTGTCTTGTGTTTAAGTATTCTTGGGAATATTCTGTATAGTGGGGGTGCTGCTTGGTATATCTGGTGTTTGGCTTGGTAAGCCCATAAAGATGTCAGTGAGATAATGGCACAATAAGGCGGAAGTATTTTGAATTAATATTTCATACTAATAATGATTTGAGTTTTCTGTTCATTGCACTTATCAGAACCAGGGATTGAAAAGAGTTGTTGTTTATATCAATACAAAGACAACATTTAGTTGCCCATTAAAACCAACTGTTTCCCAGGACAGCTGCCTTTCATAGATGATGCAATGACTCATTGAATTGGGTTTGTTTAAGGAGCGGGAGGAGCTAGAGGTGAGAACCTTTATCGTCAAAGATGGCTGTAACATCATAAGATAACAAATTTTAAATTTCATTGTAAACGTCAATGAAAATTATAAATACATGTGATAAAATACACATAAAAATGCAGCCTATAAAACATTTATTGTTGGATTTTACTGTATACTGCAATTTCTGAATTGCACATTGATATTAATATATATGTGTAATGAGCTAATTATTGCTAATACGAGCCCTGCCAATATAGGTCAAATTTAATGAATTAGAATAGGGCAATACTGTATATCATTTCATATCTATTTTATGATCGGTACAGCTGGAGGATCATAAAAACTTGATCAAACTAAACCAAGGTGATGGAAAATTATTTTTTACCAAAGCAGATAAAATGTCACATTGCAAAATGTTGTGTGACTAGTTTTCAACTTTTGTTATTTTGACCCTTTAATAACAGAACTGCTGATCAAATCAGAATCCTGAGCACTAGTAGGGTTTTCCATTAATCTGGGTCGGTCTGCTTTAGCCGCGCTGTGCCAAGCCAACCCACGTTCCCAGTACAGCCTCACAGCGGGGGGACAGCCGTGGTGGGTCGCACTGCTGCGGCCCCTCTTGGCAGGGCTGACCGCAGCCAGCTCGTGACGACTCCCCTCCTCCTCAAACAGGCAGTGTGTTGGGAGACTTAACTCTGTGCTGGAGACCAGAGAGAAGACTTTAAAAGTCTCTCTGTGTTCAGCTTTTGTTGCCTCTAAGGTGGTTTGTGGTTTGAAGTTTAGTTTCTCTCCTGTGTTCCTGTTTGTACTTTTAGATATCTGCTTTATTTTACAGTATCGGAGCCGTCTTAAGTTCCTGCTGATGAAAACCCAACATTTCCAGCTGCTGCGGCTTCACATTAAACGCTTTCCACTGACAAACTAACAGGAGGCTTTCATTGTGAATCAGATATAGGAAATTAAATGTGTTTATCGCTGAATTAGCGGAGCTTTGTTAACGGTGTCATTCTACAATGAGGTCTACATGACAAGATCTGGAGATATTTGGAGCTATTTGGTCAGTGAATCAGTTATAAATACTGCAGGGAGGAACAGTACAAGCAGAAACAGCCACAGTGAGATGTTTGATGTAGAGCTGTAGACAACAGTCTCTTAAGGGATTTTCTGCAAATAGCACACCTCCAACAGGTAAACAACTTCTTTTACCTTGCTGTACTGTGCTGTGCAGTGGAAAAACACTCCTCACACTCCTTAGATTATTCCTCGCTTGTCACGACTACCCCAAAAACCAAAAAAAAAATAAATGAAAAAAATGACTGAAAAAATGCCATTTTTAAAAACTATAGACTGACACTCTCCTCCTGACTTATGTATGTGTTTGTTGTTTACAATACTACTAAGACATCATGGTAAGATGTGGTGAAGGTCATTTGGGGTTGAATCATCATTGAATCATCAGCTAACGTAGCAACAGCACTCACCCAGCTGTCACCCAAATAAAACTTTGGTTTTAAAATCTTTTGGCTGAAAACTCTGCGTATAATCTTGAAAAAGTCTTGAAAAATCAGTAGGGGTCTTGAAATCAGATGGTTTTCATCCAGCAGCAGCAATGAGCATCTTGTCCTCATCACCGGAGGGAAATTCCTGGTTGTGATGTGTTTGAGTGCGGCTGAGAGGTCGACTGTGGACTGAAGAGGCCACGACTGCAGCATCTTCAGCAGACTGGGTCTGAAAATGTCACACTCATTACAGCACTAATATCCTTTACAATGTTGTCATCCCCACATAGAGACACAGGAGGACACATCATGCTGACACACACACACTGACACACAGATGAAGAGGGGGATTGTTTTCGGAGCTGCTGTCCTCAGCAGTTTCTCAGGGACTTCCTGTTGCTATGCCTTTGGGTGCGCTTGTTTGGAGTTCTTGTCAGAAGTTCTGGTTGAGAGAGGAGCTTTGTGTTTGGCCAGATAACTTTGCCCTCCAGACATTGAACTTTGAAGGCTTTGTGTGTGAGTGTGTGTGTGTGTGTATCCGTGTGTAACATGAGACCTTGTTCTTTGTTAGAGAGCATCATGTCGCTCGTTGACCTCTCGCTGCCCTTTGCTGTCCTAAAATCCCCAGCTGCCTGTGGTCACCGCGGTTTTGTATCTCGCCACAAATTTCCCAAGAATTTCTCTTTCCTTTGTTGTCTTTGCTCTCCGGAAACTGGAGCTGGAGCTCAGTAAATTAGTATGAAGATACTGATGTAAGATTGTATTATGTGTTTTTTTTCCCCCCTTTTTGTACTTGAAAGTGTTTTTAAGGACAACTACAAAGCCTACAAGCATGAAAAACATGTTATTTAAATTCATATTATGTTACCTGGACCCTGAGTGCAATTACAATGATTGTGATTTATTTACAGAACAACTACATTGGACACTATAAGTATGAACATATGTTAATATTAATCTTTTTTCCTGTTTTAATAAATGTGTCTCACATTATTGCACCTATGACATGTTATTAAATATAAAATTTCCACCTCTAAATGAAGTCTGAAGCAGCCGTTCCAGGCTGTGCTGGCTTGTGCCCCCTCAAAACTTTAAAAATGTCTACAAGTTGCAGCAGTTCAAACAAAAGGTTATTTTCCCTTCCCAGATTGTTTCATTTGAATAATTTGTGTAAGAATAAAGAAGTAAAACTGTCAAGACAAAAGAAAAAAATACAGAGGAGTTTAAAGGAGGGCATGATCTGGTGACCACTTAGATTTATCTTGTCTGTTTGCAAATCTGGCCTTCCTAAAACCAGTAAAGCTGCATTATTTTGTATGGAGGTGTTTGTATTCATGCACCACTGAGTGTGTGTTTAAGTGCCCCATCTCAGCTCTATCTATACACTACTTTGGAACTGTATTTACTGTATTTAGATTTAAAGCTACAGTGTGTACATTTTTCTTATATTGTTTTTTGTTGAAATATGCTCCAAAGTATATCTTAATGTTGAGAGGTGTCGTCAAAGGCTTCTGTGTCACAGACTCATTAAACAGCCTGGCAGCAGTACAGAGATATTCCCTTCTCAAGTTTTTGAAGCGAGCCCCGCCTTTCTAACCAATCAGAGAAGGCCAAAGTCAGGGGCGCGAGCTTACAGCTGTCAGTCAATATGTGAATGCACTTCTGGCCTACAACTTGTCTCGTATGGAGGCTCCAAGATAGCATGAGCTGCTGGAAGAGGTCACTATGGCTGACTCACAAGGAGAGGAGGAGGAGAAATCAGTACATGAGGTGTGCACGATCACAAGGATGCAGGAGCAGGGAGAGGAGGGGGGAGCGGAGTGGTCTGCCTTTAAGCCTCATGCTAGTGCTAGCTTGACTCACAGAACCTGCATATTGTAGCATTAAGTACCTCCCATGAGTCAACACAAGACAACAATTAGAAGAAATATTACTGTCTTAATAGTCTGAAATTGTCATAATGTCTTTGTAATTTCTATCTATATTTTAACAGGGAATTTCACTGATTTTACACACTGTCAGTTTACCCTTCTTGGGAAGTACTCGGCCTGTGAAAACAATTGTAAAATGTCTTCTGTGGCGCCTCTGGAGGAGCTTTGTTAAAACTGTAAAAATAACCCCTGATGTTGTCTTGAAGACACGCTATCGAGTTTCATTATGGACACTGTAGGATTCAGTGACCCGTACTGGGGACTAAAAGTTAAAATATCTCGGCCTCTGCTGCACCGACTTTGACCATCCAAGCAACTTTATAGAACTGAAATACTAAGAAAAAAATCTTTCCCAGTCACTGTGGATTTCCAGGTGATTGTTGTTTTCAAACTCACAGCTGAGGTCAGAAACATCAAGAGGGATCTGTCTGGATGAAATAAACCCCAAATGTTTGGTGCTCTTGGGTGCTGTATCAGTTATACCATCTAATTTCTGCTTGATGTGATATTTTTCTCATCACGTTGCTCATGCACTTCTCAGACATCATAGATTTTCGATTGATTGATTGATTATTGTCTCTGTTCTCCCTCCAGCTGTTTCCTGTCTCTGTTGCTGGTAGCTGCTGTAGTTTGGAAAATCAAGCAGACCTGCTGGGCTTCACGGCGAAGAGAGGTAGGACACTTCCATATATTAGTGTGTATGGCTGTGTGTGTGTGTGTGTGTGTGTGTGTGTGTGTGTGGGTGTGTGTGTGTGTGTGTGTGTGTGTGTGTGTGTTTGTTTCCATGTGTCTCAGTATGTTAGTGTGTGTGTACGTATTTGTGCGTATACATCTGGAGTGTGGTCAGGCAGTGTGTGCCTCACTCTTCTACACATGAGCTGTTGAATGCAGCTGCCACACTGAAGACTAAAGTAAATACGCACTGACTCATCTCCCCACCCACAGTTGTGAAGGGTGGGTTAATGTCACCAGTCCTGAAATAAAAAAAAAATAAAAAAAGAGCTTAACGAGCGTCGCCGTGACGATAAACAAGGCCATTCCCCTTAATTAGTGCTCCTCATGAACCAATTAACTCAGGCGAAGTGATGCTAAACGAAGTGGAATGGAGTGATATATTACTTAAAGCCTCAACAGATGCCGCATCATTTTATTTTTACTCCTGACCCTTCCCACACACACACACACACACACACATATACACGAAAATACACAATTTACACCCCAAATCACTTCGTCAGCTCCACTGCTTGACTTGTTTTTGGATCTATTATCTTATCAGTGATAAACCCTCGGTCCCTTTCTCACTTGTTTAATGTTTTTCAGTGTTTTGTGCTTAAATCATCAGGGAGGAATCAGTGTTGGTTATGAGCAGCGATGATGATAGTCTCTTGTTATTGATGGAACTATTGTCCTTAAATACACTTGTTGGTTTTTCTGGTCCCTCTCCTGCCGCTGCTGCTGTTCTCTCATTATGCAGAAAATGCTGCTGCGTTTATGTGCAAATTAAGTTCCAGTATTTAAATGTTGGTGACATGTTCTGTTACTTTTATGGTGTTTTGAAAAGAATCGGTTTTGTAATGTGCTTAAGTGGTTTAAACGTTTCTGCGCTCAGTGAGAGAAGTTGATGCCACTGTGACTTGTTGTCTTCACTGGTAAAGATTAAAAGATTTCAGATTTCATTTGAAGCAGATTGGTTTAGACTGACTTTACCTGGATTGCATGTTCCCAGGCATCCACACCACACCACTAAATACCTTATTTTCTTATAAATTAGGGCGTCTTGTGATGACGACAGCTTGAAAAATGCTTCTGGTAGCAGAAAGTAAATATAAATAGGAAGAAAAAAGTATATATGGTGCTGAGTCTCTCTTAGTAAGTGAAAACAAAAAAGCATTGTTAAAAGCAATACAAGGAATAGTTAGGTTTGAGAGGCTCAGCAGCCCTGATATTCATCGTTTTGTGCGATATGCTGCGCGTCTTCTTCTATAACAGAGCTGGAGAGAGCAAAGTTCCCAGAATCACTGCAAGAATGTAGTTGAAGCATTTTTTAAAAAAATGAAATAATGAGTCTAATACAAAGGCTCTTGAATGGAACTGATTCTTGTGTTTACATCCTCTTTCTGCATCTAAATGTTTTTTCTTCAGTTATTTGTTTTGGTGCAGTCACATGTTATGGGGTTACATGTGTTTACAGCACAGTGATTGATACCTGTATTGTGAAGTTTGTGCAGCCACCTGTGACCCAACTAGCCTGGTGTTTGTTTAGCCTGGTTTCCCCAGTGTGAGGTGTGGTGTACCGGCTGCTAGCAGTCCGGCCGGCACTCAGCTACTTTATTTCTGAGAGCTGGTCTCGTATCACAGCAGACCCGCAATGCTGCATTTACTGCACTCTTTGTTTATTTACCCAGACTCCCTGCCAAACTTCCAACTATCTGTCTTTTCTCTGTCAGTCTCCCCCTCTTTCTTCCTGAGGGCTGTATGTTTTTTTGTTGTTGTTGTTTTTTTTACCATCTCTCCCTTTAGATAACAGAGGATCTAATAACGGAGACCTTTGCCTCAGAGGGAGCAATCATCACCGTAGGAACTCTGGTGATACAACCTCACTTTCCTCCCATCATCATCTACAGTTAATGTCCCATTTGAAATGAAGTCAGTTACTTTTTTCACCACCTAGGTCTAATTAATTCATCTAGTCTGGCACAAAGAAAGCAAACGCAAGTGTGAAGTATGATCTTTCACTTTAGGGCAGCTCAAGCGGTGACAAAGAAAAAACATTTCATAGATTTTACTGAATAATAGTACTCAGCCAACCTTAGAGGGAGACCATGACATTTCAGAAATTTACTTTGTTCATTTTCTTCACCAGTCAGTTGTTACATTATAGGAAACTCTTTCTGGATTTGTCCTTTAGCTACCCTAAAAATGTCACCACAGAAACCAACTGCTGTAAGCAAACCAGCGACAACATACACTGTGTTAACGAGCCAAGTGTCAGCAGAGAAACCCTTTCACTACAACGTGAACAGAGCCTGTTGCAGGCAAAAAGCAGACACATGCTCCAAATGTCAGTGTTTCCCTGTAATGAGGTCCAAGATCTCCATGTCTCTCATGGATGTTTGTAATAGAACTCATATGACGTCTGCTCCTGAGGGGATGAAAGAGGTGCACAGGATTTAAAACCAGTTTCAGATCCTGGTTGTGGAACAAACAGAACAAAGTGTATGAGCAGACACAACTGGTCCTTTATTTAATCATAACAGTGTCATGAATGAGTTTTCTGGTTTTTAACATGTAGCTTTCTGAATATCAGTGTCACCACTGCATTCAAACCAAAAACAGCTCTGCATTGCAAGGGGCTGTGTTGGTGGGGGCATGTTGTTTAAGGTACCGGTGAGACAATGAGGTACGATCCAGGAAGTCCAGTTGAAGCTACAAATTAATGCATTTAAAGGCTTATCAGACACCAAAGTTCTTTAGTTTACTAGTACTCTTGTCTGAGAGGCAGTGGTGGGTAAAACCTAAACTGTGAGGGCACCAGTATACTCTGTCAGAAATCCCCTCCTCCCAACACTTTTCAGACACCGGGTGGGGTAGCTGTGTAGGGCCATTTCTATAACTTTCCAAAACCAGCGATATGACATCTGCATCCACTTCACACTGTGATTGGCCAGCAGCTTTCGCCAGCATGAACCATTGTTTTCTATGGAGACAATGAAGACTCCAAAACTTGCAGCAGCGATACATCGGGCGCTGCTTGCTGCTTAACTCCTTGCCGCAGCAGTTAATGTGGCAGTTGCTTCAATCTGTTTCATCTTCGACCTTGTTTGTTGGTGATTTCTTTCTATGTACAACCAATAAATCTGTCTGTGTGATTTTGACTCAGGAGAATGCATTTTTCATCTGGTCTCGTACCAACAGTCAACTTCGCTTTGCTTTCCTCAACCCTAACCCAGTAGTTAATTTGCCTTTTTTGTAATTTAGGTATGAGGATTTGTTGAAAAGGACAAACAAATTGATGGTTTTCTTATAATTAAAGTTGTCTATCTATTGCTACTTTCCTTCAGAAGATAACTGAAGCTTATAGTTTACTCTATTTACCTCTTTATCATTTATGAAAAAAGATAAACAGAGAGCGAAAGAGCGAGTCAGAGACACACTGTACAGAGATAAAGAGCCTTTCTTTTTCTAGCTTCATTGCTACCTTGTAACAGAACTTTGTCAACGGTCCCGGTGAGCTCTGCAGACTCGCTTCCTCGGCGGGCCCCAGCTTCACTTACCCTGCACCACCGAGCGAGAAATTAACAATGCTAATCAATGGAGCTGAATGCTGTGTTTTTATCATCTCCTTGTGTTGATATATTTAGTGCCAGTCTGATTATTATGGAGATAAACTGCTGTTGTCAGGTGCCTCAGGGGCTCAGGGGAGAGATAGTCAATACAGCCAGATTTATCTAATATATAGATATTGTTATTGTAATATATAGGAGCTGTTACTAGTGATCAGTTTGTGTGTGAGACCTCCTCAAACAGGAATTATGTGCAACTTTTCTCTGTAGCTGCAGATAGATCTGCACTATGTATTGTATTTCAGCCTCTATTGTGATAAGAATTTTCCACAATAAACATGCTGCCAAAAAAAAAGTCTTACTGAAAAACAAAAAACTATATAATATCATTTTAAAATAGTGCCTTTAAGTGATATGTGCTTATTAGTTTGTATCATGCTTCTATTCCTCCTGTACATTGTTTCAAATGGATAATTCACTTTAAAAAGGTGTTTACAAATTTACAAATATGGATACAACTTGTATCAAGGACACATTTAGCACTCTGAGCTAACTTGCTATGTCTATTCTAAGATGGGTAGTTTACTTTTATTGTGTTACTTAATTGTAACGGTTTATCAACATATGAATCCATATGAAACATATGAATATGAAGCCAAAAACTTTGTATTTCCAACCATTACTGTTGATTTTGGATTTAATTTAAATGTAAATGCCGGTGAAGGTAGCTTTGTAGACATTTTGGCATCTGATTGTTGACACTTTAGTAGTTGTTTGTTGTAGTTCTGCCATGAAATTCATCATATCTTTAACCCAGCCCTTGGTTAGTTTATCCCATCCTGCCTCTTATACAAAATAACTTTGTATTTGCTTTGCCGAATATGTTTTGAAAGAAACATAATTGCTATTTGGATTATTTTCAAATGTGTTTTTTTTTTTTTTCCCCCAACCCAGAGAGTGTGACATCTTTATACTGCACACAAGTAACAGGGATAAAGTTTAGGTGAACACAGTGCACGCATACTGTATAGGCTAGTAAAATACTTGATGTTAGGGAAAAATGGTTCCCCTTGGTTAAACATTAAGAGTCAAAACATCTTGTCTCATGCTTAAAACATTTTATTCTTTCTCCAAGACCACCATCTTTCCCCAACACTAACCAAGTGTGTCATGTTTCCTAAACATAACCATAAAACAGTAATCATAGGCTGCTGACACAAGGTCCAGGTCACATGTATGATATGACCTCATGAGGCATTACTGTAGATGTGACTGTGAGCTGACTGAAAGCAAAAGCAGAGACATTGGAAGGAAAGAGTTTAAGAATTAAGTTTGAAAATTCAGTGCAACATCACGTTGGCAGGTGGTCTGTTTCACAGATTAAGGGCGAAGTCACAGCAGCCAGATCTGCAGCACAGCCCAACGATTTGATCCACTCGTTCAAATCATCAGGGTTCATCAAGACTCACAGCTGCCTCTAACTGAAAATAAAAAATCTTTTTGCTATTTTTTGCTTTTTGCTATATTAATATTAAAGTGTCAATATCCATTTTGTTAGGTTGTAATATTAGAAAATACAGAAGCTCTCTCTAGTTTTTCTGCAGCGTGTAGTGTGAAGCATCATCTGTTCGCTGCTCTCGCTCCTCTCTGCTCTCCAGAGAGCTGGTCTAGTGGGGAACCACAGCAGAAGGTGAAAATGGGATCTCTTCACTGTTAATTATGGATCACAACCAGCCACAAGACTACAGAGAAAACTGGGTATTAATAGAAGCCCAGCTTTATGTTAATTGCTTTTTCTCATACTTTTTTTTTATAACCAACAATCATATTTGGATGTGAGATCAAACAATCAAAAAGCTACTTTGAAATTCTAATGCTGATGCAAAGAGACAGGCTGCGCAAGATGTCTCTGGTTTGCCTAATAGGGTTGCCCCTCTGAAGATAAATAAGTCAAAAGACAAATGAAAAGCTAGAAAGACAGCCAGCCAGAAGGACAAGATTGAGGTCCTCTCCTCCCTGTTGACTTTTTCCAGATACATTTTTCATCACTCTCTCCTCTCCTACCTTGATCTGTCAAATCAGATAACTAATTAAAACTTAAAAAATAACTTTTTCTGGCCTTGTCAGCAAAGCAGAACCTAATCTCTATGAATATTTGTATAGTACACCCACCGTAGCTAAAGGTACATTCTGTCAGTCTGATGTACTGTAAGGCAAAAGGGCTTCCTCGCTACAGTGGCCCCTATGGACAAAACACAAGGCTCTTTTATATAGAGATGCCGCATTATAGCCATAAAGAAGATCCGTCATTTCGCCCCCGTCTGTGCTTTTACATGGCATGCTGGCGTTCCAGATTCAGAGGTGTGACATGTAACACAGGAGGTGGCACAGGAGGTATGAGCATAATAAGCTAAGAGCCAAGTTTCCAAGCAATGTAAGAAGATACCATGATCAACTGTGTCAAATGCAGCACTTAAATCTAAAAGAACTGCAAATGTCACTGTTTGTCGCAGTTACCGTGACGGTAAAGCTGCACGGCGGCAGCAAATAGGGAGGGGGGAGTTGTATTTTATCCAGATGATTTTAGCACTAGCTGCAGTGTGGACCAACAACCACTAGGTGGCACATGTGAGCAGTCCAGATGCAGCCTCTGCCGAGCCCCCAGGAACAGCGCCGTGAAACGGCTTGTTTTTACTATCAGAGTTTGATCCATTCGGTCCGATCACATTTCAAAAGTCTAGAAAAGCCGCACGATTGAATTGTTTTATCCAGCCAGAGGGCTAAACCGAAGTTAGCCGTCTCAGCCAGCGGAAGCCTCTAGTGAGCATGCTCCATGGGCCCAATGCAGCCCCTAGAGCATGTGCAGTATGTTTTCATTTGGGTAATTTCTTTACATTGGGAGGTGACATTTTGGCTTCATGCACTACTGAGCAACTTTCATAGGAATGAACTGAGCCTCACCTCCGACACTGGCAGAAAGACTGAAGGGTGAATTCACAAAGAATGGATTGCAGCCGCTGATGGCACCATGAATTGCGTATCATTTGCAACCACTATCTGCCCCGTCTCAAGGTCTGATTCACAAAAGATATTGCGCTAATGATATGATGGCACAGACTGAGTGAGCAGAGCAGTTTCCAGTGTTCCAGGCTTTCCTCCACATTTCAGCACACAATTTGGTCCATAATGAAAAGAGCACAAAAGCCTCAAATTGCGTGTCTTTACTTAGCAGAGGTGCACACACACCGAGCTCTCCACGATCACAAACCAACTTTCATCTTGCTTCTTTTACTTCTGTAGTATTTTGCATCTTCTACTGAAATGTCAAATGTCAAAATACAGCTATTAATGTGACTCAGGAAGGTCTGAAATATGTTAGATGATTAATGTCTGAATCTTGCAATAATGTAAAAAATACAAAAATGGAGATTGTTGATGCAGTAGATGAATACTGACAGTACATAAACAGTAATAAAAGAGACTATCATAGTAAGCACAAACAAAGGAGCAGAGCAGAGCATCAGGCCAGTGGAGGAGAAGAAAACCTGCCAGTGAGTTACCATGGTAACTGACCCTGAGTTTAAATTACTTCTCTTTCTGGAACTGAAAACTCAGTTTCACTCATCTCAGGGTTAACAAACTCAGAGTTTTCACTAAACCTGCTTTCTAGAGTAATACCCTGAAGAGCAGCCCCCCCACCTCCCCCCACCACCACCACCACCACCACTGCTGAGGCAAACTCTCACCCCAACCCTGTAGCTAGAACAAATTGAACAGGGGGCATTTCATTTTCACAGGGGGACCGGACCTTAAACATGTTGGACATGTCTACTTTTACAGGGTAAAAATTCCAATACCTCTATGTGACAAGAGAACCTCTCATATTAAGATAATGCTTAACAACCCGTACTTTAATGCAAAAACACATTACAAACTTGTTAATTACACACTCTTAACAGAAAAAGGGTCCACTCAATGTTGTCACCACTAATGAGCAGTTCTTGAAAACAATTTAAAATCCATGTCCGATGACTAAAATCCTTTATCCTGTTACAAGATATAGTTAAAAAAGACCAAAATCTAAAGAGCGTATTGTAAAAATGTGGCTTAAAACTGGACTGGAAGTCAATTTCTGCCAGAGCTTCTGGTAAAATACAGACGCCGACACATGTGTGTTGAAGCGTTGTAACCTGTGCTGTGTGTTTATTCATCCGCTCGCTGGAGCATCTTTTAATTCACAGTCTAGACAAATGTTGCCACACTTCTTTTGCAGATAAGTTGTCCTGAAGACTTTTGAGTACTTTGCAGCACAGACGGCTTCTGAGGACTCAGACATGAGTCACTTTGAGCAGATTACAATGATTTGTATGAAGTCTCCTGTTAGCTAACAGCGCCTCCTGACCCTTGCTGTCTTCCCTGCTATTTCAGTAGCTCCCCCTCTCACATTAATTTTCTTAAATTAGATGTTTGCATTCCTCTTGCATGAGGCAATTAACATATTGTGTCATTTTTTCCCCCCACACTCATTAAGGAATTACACCCCAAGATACTCCACTCTGAATTACAGGAGGGTGAGAATTTACAGCATAATGAAGAGAGCTTGATTAAAATTTAAGTTTTAAGGCTGTTTTGTTTGTTTAGGACTTGTCAGCACTGCACTGCATCCAATAAGCTGGTTTGTGGAGCTAATTATGCTGCTGTAAATGCTTTCCCTAGGTCTCTTACAGTCTAATTTCAACTGCTGCATGATGAGTAAAGGTGCTTAAGTTAATTATAATGATGAGATTGTGTCAAATTCTGGAGTTATTGAACCAAAGGACATCTCCAGGACGACAATGTTGAATAAACACTGTAAATCCATTTATAGTAGTTACACAGCTGGGATTACTCTCATCCGTGGACACTTCTAGATTTTCCGAATCTGGCAGCAACAGGTCCCACTCTGCAGAAAAAAGGTTTCCTCTCCTTGTCAGGAGAGCAGTGACTGCAGGAACACCAGCAGTGTCTCTGAGGTAACCGTTACCGTTACTGTACGTTATCTTTCCTGACGGTCCTCTTGCCTTTCTGCCTCCATTCTTCCTTTTTCCTCTTTCATTTGTTTAACTCCACTCGGCCAGTCAAAATGAAATGACTCACGATCATCCTCATTATCCACGGGATAATCCGTCATTGCACTTCATACATACATGTAAACAAACCGGCGTGGATGAATATGTGGGTGGTTCGGTTAGCTGGCAAACTGCCCCAGATGCAGTTCTCTATGCAGTTAGCCATAATACTGCTACAGGCGGCTAGTTCCTGTGTTTACTTTTGTTGTCAGACACTTATAACAATCGGAGCCTGTCAGTGATAAATACAAACACTTTTAATGGACGTACTTTGATGGGCACAATTGCCCCCAAGGAGCAGCAAAACAGGCTGTAGGCTGAAGCAATCTCCCTCAGTAATGGACCAATCCCAAAACAATGGTGTCCCCATTAGTCACTTAGACCCCAAATGATGGGAAAATAGTGTCCAGGTTGAAAAATACTGGAATTACCCTTTAAATAGCAAGTAAGCTTTATTGGACATAGATACAAAAGGCAAACTAGTGAAGTTTACAATGTCTTGATACTGCTTCAGTGGCTTTTTATTTTCAAATTAAAGCCTTTTCTTTTATTCTCTTTCCATAAAACTGTTACTGTTGGGTTTCCAGAGTTCTGCAGAGGTGATGTTATGCTCTGATCCCTCAGTGCTTGGCTACCATACACTCCAATCTGCAGTCGGAGAGATTAGCCTGTCTGGACCAGTGAATGCCAAATCACTTGTGTATGTGTGTGTTTTTGTCGCTGTGTGTGTTGGTTCTGTACAGAATGTGTGCTTCTGTGTGTCTCTTACTTTGCTGGCATTAATCGAGGTGGCAGATTAGTTGAAGAGGTTTAATGTGGCCAAGCATGGCTGGGTGTATGTGGATGACCGCTGTGTCAACAAATCAAAGGAATCACACACACACACACACACACACACACGCACCACAACAAGTCACCGTGCTGCCTGTGCTTTAACCTCCAGTCACTGAGGACTGTTTTTTTTGTTTTTTTTCCAGCCACATGAACAAGATAGCCAACACACACAAACATGCAGATACAGTATACAGTTTATGCACAAATTTTACATAAGATCAAAGGTCTGGAACAATTACAGCAAAACTATTCACCAACATGAGTAAAAGTCAATAACATGTCAGCTATATTCAATATTTGAATTAATAACAATGTATTAAAAATTACAGTGTGTAATGTGTTGGGCATGACTCCTGTTGACTAAATGGAGCTTTATAGCGCGTTTCAGCTCATGTTGCTGTGCTGCTGCAACTGTTTTGGTTCACTCTCAGCGCTCTCATTGCATCGCTTTCCGCCGCAGCAGGCAGCTGTTTTCAGATAAAAAGCTGTAAAAAGCCACTGTACACTACCTGCTCAGCACCAAACAGCAAACAGACACAGTTAGCTGTAGACTAGCTGGTGAACATAGTGGAGCATTTAGCAGCTAAAGAGCCAGATATTTTCCTCAGGAGTTGGTAGAGAGCAAAAACAGCTAAAAGAGAGTGAATATTGGACTTATATTCACTACTTGTTTCTGCTGCCCCCAAGTGGCCACGTGGCCTTCAGACCGTTACTTACGCAACTCTGCTATGTACAAGATACGATGATGGCGCTCTGTCAGACCACCATCAAACAAACAAACAATTACAAAATTCACCCAACTTACCTATGAAGCCTCATATTACTCCACTGACTGATACAACTCTGACAAAAATGGTCTTGTTACTTTGGCAAAGGTCCAGTCGATCCAATCCAGTAAAATTTATAGTTAAAAACACATGGCGGCTGCACTCTGACCTTTTGATTGACCCCTCATTTGACTCAATAGGAGCTTCCATGTTCTGTCCGCAGCCGCAGCCTCCACCATAGTATTTGTTTTGACTCTTATATACACAAAGTTTAGTTTCAAGAAGGGAACAAAGCACTTTAATGTGTTTATGCTTCAGTCACTCTGAAAATATTATAAAATAAGATTTCTGTGGTATTGTTATTAAATTTGAACTTGGGCTAGGTAAGGCTCCATACTGTGGTCCCATTGTTTTTTCCAACTAATAAGTCTCAGCTATAGGTCATCTGTAGGCATCTGTTTGCAAGAAAAATATTCAGGTGGAAATAAAAACATTCTACTTCAGTGTGTTCAGACTTCTATTATTTATTGCCAGTAGCACTTATAGTGATTCTGACTGTTGGGGGGGAAAAACTTTCAAAATAGACCAAAACCATGAATGTACTCCTAATGGTTCAAGAACAGCTTTCAGTTTACTTTAGGTATGCTTGGATAGGAGTTTTGGGCTAATTTTACAGAAATGTAAAGGATTGTTAAAGGTTTTTAACATAAACCTCATACATTCAGCAACACATCATATAATTTAACTTAACATCCACACATTCAGCAGCACAGCATGGTGGTCTGTTGTGGTGGGTAGTCTATCTCAGGTCTGGACATTTCAGGCCAGTCAATCAACCCTGGAAAACAGAAGCACGACATTTTCAGTTTTGAGATTTTGGTGAAAAGTTTGACCTTTAAATCTATTTTTAAAAGCAGCCCACTTGTCAGGAGGTACTGCATAAAAAAGCAGTTGTGGTCAGCATTTTGTGGGATTGGTTTGACTCCTACAGAAAAATAAAATGAAACAGTGTTTATGATTAGTCAAGTGGACTGAACAGGAGATGATGCTGCAAAGCATGTAGTGTGGAGTGTGCCCATAGGTCCATATGCATTCACCATGGAGACCTGTGCAGGATGTGCATGCTGGGATACACTCCATACCCCATGGCTTTGAATGAAATACACAGATTAGAAAATGAATCAGTTATTGAGAACCGGGCTGTAAAATAAATATTTAGGTTACACTTCATCAGTATGATTATGATTAATCATTTATTTTGCCAACATTCTTGCTGTGTTTTTCCTAAAAAAGTTCCTTTTTTTACTACCAAAATATCTGATCTTGCAGTACAACATCTGCTGATAGAAACTACAGCAATATTAAACTTTTTACGGTTATGTTTATGCAGCATTTGGTTAAGTTTAGGGAAAGATCATGGTCTTGGTTTGATACAGAAAAAAGTCTGCAGTGACTTGAATAACAAAATGTTTATTAACATTTAAATGAAACCACGATCTTTCACTATACATAAACTAAACCTAACCACAGGATGTGAAGCTCGTTCTCTGGTGTCCTGCATCTCGTCCCCCCGACTTCAGTCTGATATATTAATGTAGCGCTTCATTAATTTGAAAAAACATTGCTTGTGGACATAATCCTGGCAGCGATTACGCAACATAACTGGGTAAACAGTTTAGTCATATATAAATGTAAATTGTTTGATGCCTCCAAACCAAATGTTTACCTGAAACAGCAGAAATGGAAAGGTATGAAAATGGCACCATGTTGGAAAAACAAACAGTACTGACAGACAAAGAGTAAAACAGTGTTCATCACGACAGCAGAGAGCAAAACATTTTTCCAAAATCTAAAGCAGAAAATATTGTTTTTCTCCCATATAGAGATCTTCCTGGTCTTGGCAGTGTTTTTGTTGAAATTCGTATCAAATGATGACAAACAAGTGAGCTACTAATTGTGTGCAAAGTTTGCTGTCTCACATAAAAGGACTGTGCAAAGAAGACAGGACGTTGTTGCTGCTGCTACTCCACTGAAAAAGGTAAAAAATGTGTGCTAGTATGAAAAAAAAAACATGGCAATTAAAAAGTTCCGTGTCCTGGAATAATTTTGTTTCCTGAAACTGAGATAAATAACCATGAATAGTTGTGATCAATGAAAAAGCAATCATAAAAAGTAATCAGGATAACCATTTTAACAGCACACACACATACACACACGCTAAGACAGATATATGGAATTACAAAACTACTGCAGGTTTGGTTTTGCACAAATCTTATTCCTGAAGTTACATGAAGAACACTCTGCTGTGCATTTGTAAGTAGTAAATATTTTCTGACATCACTGTATACAGTCCTTTGTGTGACAAACATGCTGACAGTCATGAATACTGTCTCCTCTGTGGAATTTTCAAACAGCATTCACGTCATGTTTACCCGCTCATATTTAAAAACATGAGATACGGTAAATGTTAATGATGCTCCGCTGCTATCAGCGCCGCCCAGGTGACCGCTGTCGCCATCAGAGATCCAGATTAGCTTGAAGGTGCTAGTGTTCAGAGGGGAAGTCGGCAACACCACACAGCCACCAGCGAACTTCAAAAAGCACCGAAATGAGAGAGACAGGAGGGGGTCTGT
The DNA here is from genome assembly GCA_038419695.1 of Scomberomorus guttatus. Lineage (NCBI taxonomy): Eukaryota > Metazoa > Chordata > Actinopteri > Scombriformes > Scombridae > Scomberomorus > Scomberomorus guttatus. The sequence goes on from CM076458.1 coordinate 3,252,730, forward strand.
TGGTGGAGAGAAATGAAGAGAGAGGGAGGGAGCGTGTTTTGAGGGACACAGCAAGGACATCTCCCCGAAGCCATATGGTGGTTGAGATGGTTTTATACGGTTGTGTTTGTCTGTCTGTTCAGTTTAGGATTTTTACCGGGAAGCGCCGCAGGCCAGCCGTCTGTAACAATGTATCTCCCTCCCTCCCTCCCTCCCTCCCGTCCATCCTCCCTCCCTCCCTCCCTCCCTCCCTTCTTGTTCACTAGCCTCAACCACCTCTCTTTCTGTTTCTGTCTCTTTGTTACTGCAGCTGTCCTAGAAATCTGCTCACGGTTGTCATTGTGACTGATGGCCAATAACACCACACCTGAACCAGTGACTTGACCCCTGGACTGTCTCTCCACTGGCTGTTTGATTGTCCTTGAGTGTGTTTGCATGTCCACATGGACAGAAAATTGATATTAGAGTCACTATTAGAATCGGTGTGTTCATGGTCGTTTTTCTTCAAGATGTACTGTATATGATATTTGACTAAACTCAGTGTAATTAATGTCCACATCGTTCCCATGGTCACTTGTGTACATATACATAACAAAAAAAAAAACTATTCCTCTTTTATTTTTCTCCCATGTTTCAAAAATAAATAATTCTTACCAAAACCAGCATCCACAAGATTTTGAATAACACTGTACTGGAGCAAATTTAAGGCTACCCTGATTTATGAAATTATTTAAGTAAAAATACAGAAAATCTTCTTAAAATTTTTTTTAAAAACAGCTGAATAATGACACTGGTAACAGGTCTGACAAATACTGTTTTTCAGTCACAAATTCACCACTTATTCTTCTGTCCAACAGCTGTAAACTGTCAGTGTCGGTGGATAATTTATTTTTTTTAAACTGCCTTCTTGGGCTTTCCCTCTTCTGTCCTGACAATCTGTGACACCAAACACTGTATCTCTGCCATTTGAAGTTGATGCTTTCCACTCATTTCCATTTTTTCCCTCTGTGGCTACAGAACACAGAACATGAGCCACCCGGTCCCCCTCTCCTGTAGGTAAACTGGGCTTGCTGGCCAGTTTGGCTCTGAAGTTTTTAAAAAAACCTACCCGAACCCAACATGCATAAATTAATTCTTAATAAAAGGGAACCAAAGGCAGCTAGAAATAGACCTGGGGAATGGACCCAATCTGAAATGTGGTCAAAAAAAAGTAGATATATGTCAATTTTTATGCACTTCACAATTCAGATTTTCCATCTCATCTTAAAAAAAAAGTCCACTTGGATCCACTCAGGTATTATATAGACTCACAGACCCGAGACAGATGGCAACAGAACAGTTAATGATTTGATGATAATATGAATACATCTCAATGCAGGTCTGCGTTTGGGTCTCGGTTACTAGCAACTAAAGGGACTCACTAGCATAATAACATTAAGGTTACAAACAACCCAGAATACAATGGCCTCTTAAAGTAACGTGCTTATTGTGTGACACAAAAGCCAGTGTTCGCTCAATTCAAAAGAAAAATCTGCTGTTGTGAATGTGTAGCCCTCGAATATGAGACCACCCCCACCATTTCAAACATTGTTTACATAAAAGCAGCGTTGTCTTACATTTGGGCCAATAGAAGAAACTTACTTTAAATCACATATTCCTTCTGGCACCGCACAGCACCTCTGTTGCTGCAATGAATCATCTCTAACAGTAGCATAAACAGTTCATCATATCATAATTGTATCATCATAGCTGACATTGTGCTCTACATGTAGGAAATCTTGCACGGATCAGAGTTAAACCACTGAAGAATGTTATGAATTTGAAAATGTGCAGATGCTAACGGTGCAGCAGAGCCCAGAAATCTTTAAGCTGCGTCCCTCCATACAGGACCAGTGTGGGTGTGTGTGTGAGTTCTGGTATGTGTTGCTAAACATATCTTTGTACTAACGTAATCCTTGTAGTATCATAAGCCAGTGGACAATGATGATCCTAATCCCACTCTAAGAAGCTTTTCATAAACTGAAAACACACACACACACACACACACACACTGTGGAACTTCTGCAGAATAACTTTGAATACACACTCTAGACGAGAGCTTTGAATTCTGCCCTCCTAAAATTTGGATCTGGATTTTAAAATAATTGTTACTATTGTTACTTGTTAATACTTATTCCAGGTAGGTCCCCACTACAAAATATTATAGGCATGTCATTTAAAATAGTACAAAATGATCAATTCTATATTTGTTTATCTGGGAAGTTTAATTCCACGTTTGAGAAGCCTTCATACAAAGTCAAAAATCCTCATAACCACATCTCTAAAGCAGAGGTTTAAAGATCCAAGGTTCAAATTGTTGATAATTTGTGTAATTTCAGATATTTTTTATATTTATAATGTCAGTACCAGAAAAAAAGGATACTATTCAATGGCAGCAGATTTGTAAAACTGGTTGATGTAGCTAATTGGATACAGTATGTGCAGAATTAACCTAAATGTAAAACATTTTAGGTGTTTGAATGTGTTTAACCTCACATTAAAACATCAATATTTTTTGACTGAGAATATAAAAAAAACTGGCACACACATCACATGAATGTCTTGAAAATCAGCACTTTAGAAAGAAGATTTCCAACTTGACTTGATTCTAAAATTTTGACTCTGAATAAAAGATGTTGGAAGTTGAACTAAGACCTCTTAAATTGTTTGGAAGTTTACTGAAACCCTCACTGGCGTCGGTGCTGCTGCAGATCGAACCAAATTCACACCTTCAACCACATTACGGCTGCTAGTTCAGATCAGCATCAGTACAGTACAAGACCTGCATGTTTTATATGATGGTAGATTTGGGAAATGTCACCAATTGCAGAGCAACAAAGAGCACAGACGCAGTTACAAACCAGCAGCAATGAAAAGAATACAGACAAAAAGTATTTCTTCCCCATTTTACTGTTTAAGTCCTGTATTGTTGTAAATAATCTTCATTTTTCATGCAGAGCACAGTTGAACATATCTACTCTCATTATACAAAACAGGCTCCACTTATGTGCATGTTACAACGTCACTTCTGTTTAAAGCCTAATGAACTTTTTTACAAACATCTAATGTAACAAACTGAACGCAGCAAATTCCTTGAGCGCAGAACAATCTCAGTCCAATTAGCTGCTTGCACAAGAAATCTATCCAGGAGAGGAACTAGTGCTGCTAATTTGTTTAGGAAGCAGATTAAACTGATTCTCAACTGAACCAAACTTCATCTCAGATACCTGAACAAATATCCGACTGAATATCAGGGAACTCTTTTGTTTTAGAACAAGTGGAAGCCAAATTGCTTGTGGGGATTAAATGAGAGACTGTACACACACAAAACAATAATGAGGTACGTCCATGGAGAGATCGGTTTGCATAACACAGTGAAGTCTGAGTGTAAAATGTTTTTACTGGTGTAAGTGAGTTTAAGCAGTGTATATATTAAAGAGCAAAATTCCAACTAAATCATAATCACATTTCAACTTTAATCATTCAGAGTACTGACTGTGCTGAAGGCTTAATTAACATGAGTTTTGTAATGGAATATGATAGAAAAACACACAAGTAAATTAAATGAAAAGTTCAATTTAAAAGACTTACAAAGTGTTTTCAGAATCTATTTACAAATCCGTTAATTCTCTCACCATTTAAAGACAGGAAATCCAAATCTAATCATTAAATGGCACTTTTAATTATATGTTTTCAATTTTGAAGTTATGCTTTTCCTTATTTTTGCAGTCATATATATATAATGTTACCATGTCGGATGTTCATATGAAATGTGGCCAAAGTGTCCAATAATAAAGGTAAACATATGTAGAAGTAATCCCTGTGAGCAAAAAGCACCAGCTCGGTTTTTAGACAACAGCGGAGGTCTACGGTTTTGGATACACACACAATACTGTATGTATTAGTAGGAACAATCCATTGTTGGCTCTGCACATTAGATTTGTTGACTATATGAAAAATATAGAATATTTTCAGCCCTTTTACCTAAGTTCACCACGCAAAGGTGTAAAAAAAAAAAAAAAAAAAAGTCATTGAATTTAATCTGGAGTTTTGCAGAATCATCCAATATCAACATTCTCTGTGTGTGTGTGTGTGTGTGTGTGTGTGTGTGTGTGTGTGTGTGTGTGTGTGACTTGACTCTTTTTCTACTGTTGGTCTAAACATTGTATTCAGTGCTGTGTGACTCGGTCAGAGACGCTGAATAAGATATCATTTCTTTCTATTGTTACATTCTGTCCACAGTCTGTGTTCACGAGGCTTCATCCTGAGGCCGTCTGCACAACTGAACAGAGATTTGCATTTTTCTACTCAACTGAAGCTTTGTGACTCAAAGCACTTTGTAGTCCGAAGCAATCACAGGTATATGTCCTCAAATGCTTTACATACCAAAACACGTATGCGCACACACACACACACACACACAGCTGCAGGACGCACAGGTACAGAAACTGAGAGCTGGTGCTTATTAAAGGTTTAACATTTGAACCAAAGCTTTGGCCCCAGGGCGTTTGTCCCATCTTTTGAATGTAGGTGTGTGTGTGTGTGTGTGTGTGTGTGTGTGTGTGTTTTGTGTGCATGTGTCTGTGTGTCTTCTTGACCGTGTCGTAAACTGACAGTTGGGAATCGCAGACAAAAGAGAGATTTAATCCACAGCCTGTTCACCTTCTATATCCTTTCATAAAAGCTCCTGTCCTCATCCCTCCATCCCTCTTTCACTCAGTTTGTGTGTGTGTTTGTGTGTCAGAATAGATAACGGCTGGCTTCCTGTTTGAGTAAACACAAGTGGCAAATCAGAGGTACTCTGACTGATCAATGTCAGAGTATTTAACGTAAAAAAAATTTTTTTTTACCTTGCATCTGTGATGTGTAGGCAGTAACACATCATGAGCAGCCAACAGTAATGACACCAACCAAGTCCAGCCGGTGATTTCACTGATTGTCACACCATCGATATGAGAGGAGGAATTAATCAGTCGAATCAAACCTGATGATGAGCGCCATGAGTGACCGGAAAGAAAAAAAAAGTAGACGACTTCTCTCTCCCTAATGGCGACGTGCCACATAGGCGGGGCGGAGCGTTTTTTTTTTACCTGCTTCACCAACTGTGTCTTTGTTGCGTGTGGTTGCGTGCCAGCCGTGTTTTCTGAGATTTCAAGTAGGATAATTTGGAAAATAAAGCATTTGCAACTTAAACTACTGTAAAAATAATACCTGTCTACGTGTGTACTGTAAATTTATTTTCATATGTGCTTTCAGCTGTGCGTGATCCTCTCCATACTGCCTATTAACGTTACAGAAACAAGTTGAGCGAGCGTTGCCAAGTGAAGCTGCAAAAGACAAAGTTATGGTTATGGAGGGTTTGGAAGTGCAGGCTATATTAACTGGTACTGAATTAATTAACTAGATCGTTTTAACTACAGGATCATGGATACACATTGACTTGATTGATTTATTTTCATGTGGAATGAAAAAGAAACCCACAAGGTTGCACAGCTGCGTCACATTGCCTCTGGTACAATGAGGAATTTATTTTAATCATTTTTAAACAGTTTTTACTCGTTTTTTACACAGTTCTATGGAGTTTTTACCTCTTGGAGGGCCACACACGTGCACGCGGCTCAGTGTAGCAGCTTCAGTTGATTATAATGGACGTGCTCTGCTGCGGCCGTGCTGTGACAGATGTGTTGTGCCGCATCTGTGCCTGGTGTGTTTTATACATTACAGGTAAAACATGAGACTCAGTGTGGAGTGGCTGCACTGCAGGCGAGCTGGGTTGTAGTGTCACTGGGCAGAAGCATGAATTTCTCATACTCATAGTTCAAGTGTATTGAAGAAAGAAATATTACTAAAAATGTTGAGTATTTATAAGAACAAAAAAATATATGAAAAGATGCATGAAGCACACGACGTAATAAAATACAGAAGTTGCGAGACGGTTAATCGACTTTCAAAATAGTTGGCAATTAATTTTCTTTTGATTGACTAATCATTACAGTTCTATAATAAAGTGCCACAAACATAGTTACTAAGTCAAAAAAGTGGATTTATAGTTAAGTATCTGATTCACTCTAAAAAACCACATAATGTCAATAATTTACAGGAGATAAATGAAAGTTCAGTCTACAGTTAATGGACAAGAGAGCAGAGCAGCAACACATCAAAGTCTCTCAGCTATAAAACACAAACAGCATCTATAGCAACAAGCAGCCTGGCAACAATTACTGACTGCATAGAACTGCACGCACACACACACACACACACACACACACACACACACACACACACACACACTGCATATAAGAAGCTCTCTTCCTCTTTTATTCTTATTCACACTCTCATTCATTTACACACACACACACATTCATGTTCTGTTCTTCATTCATGTCTACCTTAATCTAGACATGTAGAAAGGAACATACTGTATAAATATAAGAACACAGACCAGCACCTATACATACACTCACTGAGCACTTTATTAGGAACACCTGTGCAATCCAACACAACAGCTCTGCCATAAATTCTACTTTATCATGGTGATAATTCTACTTTATGTTTATTATTGAGGTCGTAGTGGGTGGTGGTGGTGGTGGTGGTGTACTGGAGTGCATTATATTAAAAAAGTGTTCCTAATGTTTTGCCCCCTTCATGTATGTTAATGGAGTGGACAGAATATTAGGAACACCACTCATTATAATGCACCCCAGTACACCACCACCACCCACTACGACCTCAATTATTGTATTAATTTTCTTTTAGTAGTTAACAGCTTGGATAAATCCACCAGTGTTGAGGCATCTTTTATTTGATCATCAGTGAAGAAAATGACACAAGCAGCTTAAATTTTAGACACGTTTGAACATCAGACATCACATTATTTGTGCTTATTTGTGTTTGAAGGCAGAAACTAATTGTAGTGAAAATACATTTGCAATTCTACAGATCAAATACTGAAGATATGTTTTTGGTGGATGTGTGACAGGATTGAGTGAATGTACTATATGTACTGTAATCCTGTACATGCCATCTACCACACACCATATATCCTGTATGTAGAGCTCCTGAGGCCTTAGCACTAATGTATGTTGAAATATGCATAGATTAACAAAGCGTATGTTAATCATCTTAAATAAAACACACACACAGATCCTTACTTGTACACACATGATGTTCATAAACAGCTAAAAGCTACTTTGAGGTTGATTTGAGTCTGCAAAACCAACTTAACACTTTCCTTTCACTTTTTTTTGTTTTTCTCTGTAAAATCTCTGTAAAAACCATTAAATACCTGCAAATTAGTATAAAATTAAGGGACCTGTAAAATAAAGCATTACCTTTATTGTTAATCACACTTTTTCACACAGCAATTTTTATTTGCAGCTGAATCAAATCACATCAAATCAGCTTTGTATTGCAGTGTATCATATCATTACAAATGTATCTGTATCGTGTTTGTATCTGATCATGGACGATGTATCCAGATACATATCAAATCGTCTGAGGGACAGATACACCCCCCTAGTATGCATTGTAACTGTAGTTTAATGATCACAGGAACTGTGCAAAACTGTTTCTCCGACAGGACTGAACATAAGATTTATAATAACGTGCTCGGTGTGTTTTTATTAATACCTTTATATGAGGAGGAATCAGAAGTTACAGACTCCAACTTACTTGGAGCACAAAATACAACATAAATCAATGAGCTGTGATGCGATCCATTACCTGCTAAAATTTTCTGAAAGTTACTTTAGGACAGCATTGCTCTGGTCTCTCCCCCCTCTGCTGAACCTGTGGACAGGTCAGATCAGAGTACAGTCAGCTCTTCTGCTGCTGCTCGGCTGTAATGGGACGGCCCTCTCTATGTCTGAGTGATTGGTGCAATAATGTAGGCAGAGTGCTGTGGTGGCAGGGTAATTGGCCGTGATTTAAAAACCCTCTGATGGCTTAAGTGGGAATGCAGTTTGACAAATGAATGGTTCTCAATCGAACATGTGTGAATGGTTTAATATGGTGGAAAAAGACTCCACTGAGGGCTTTAATAGAGAGAACAGAGACTTTGGACTCTTATTTAAACCAAAAAAGACTAATAGTTGTGATATAGATGAGTGTATAACCCCAAAACTTATTTTACTGTGTTTTTGTACCATTTCTTTCTTTCTTCAAATGAAAATTTGTCTGTGATGTACAACTTCCACAAGCTTATCGGCCATGACACATTTTTCAAACTCCATGTGGTAACTTTCATTAGGATTGAGTGAATCTAAAGTATGCAGGGCAGTTACACCTACAGCATCTTCTTCCAATTTGTGTTATTCAAGTGTTTTTTTGTTTCGCTCTGTTTTTACATGTATTGTATACAGAGGATCATCAGTACAAAAACCTATAATATACATCAATGAGAGGTTAACTTGTGTAACTTTGTAGGGGTGGCTGAAAAAATCAAAAAAGGTCATCAAGATTCTTTTCTCCTATTATTCAGAATCAAGTCACAGATTCCCAAAATTGATTTTTCTATGTTGTTAATAATGAAAAATGGCAGAATTCAGTAAGACAGTCTACAGCGCGCACATGCTAGATTTAACTTGTAGTTCATCTTAAAAAAAGCCAAGTCTTTGGGTACATTTTGGATTTAATAACTTAATAATTAGCTTTGACAAAGATGGAATATTTTGTGAATATTTCATACTCCATCATCCAGAGACTTGACATTAGCAGAGCGGAGCACCAAACTCCAGCACTGACAACACACACTGCAGCACTTTACAAAACTTAAAGCAACTCTGGGGTGAAGAAAATAAGTGTTTCATTTGTAAAGCCTTACACCCGCACAGCGTTTTGGGTAATGATGGCTTTCCCCGGCTGTAGCTTTGCAGCAGAGAGGCTGCTCTCCACTGCTGGAGACACAACATTAATAACACAGCAGAGCGCTCCGCTTTTTTGTTTTTGTTTATTCCCTCTACTTCATTACACACACACTAACCTCTGTTTTCCCCCCCCAAAAAAAAACATTTAACCAGCGGTGTTGGTCAATAAATGGCACTTTGATTTCATTATTCTCATACAGGCAAGACTGTAAGAAGCTTCCAAATTAAGTTAACTATTCAAGTTAACTTTTCCAAATCAAAAAGCTGCATATTCTCACACTTTTCTCTGCTTTTTTTTCAGTTTGTCAGACAGTGACCTTCATCAAGACCATTTAAGTTAACTGCCAGTTATGTTTCATATTGCAGTTCAGTGGACTAAGGACATGACTGAATGATTTGGCACACAGTTTACTGGAGTCAGGACCTAAATATAATGCTGAATCGAATCATGAAACCAAAAATCGGAATAGAGTCGTGAGATTCCCTCCCCTACCTTGGTTGGAACAGAGGGTCTCTGCAGGCAGTGAGAGTGTAGATGTTTCTCTTTGATTACCTGAGAAGGTAATTATGGCTGTGCAGTGGAGAGAGAAACAGCTGAGAGACAGAAGCTCCTTGACGTCAGAGCGTCTATGTTCTCTGTCTCCGTTCTGCTTGAAGGAAGATGGCAGAAAATTAGAATAACCAAGACAGGAAGAGCGGATGGACTTAATGATCAATAGATTTAACACACTTGCACACATGCACACACCTGGCTGTCATGCCTGTATTTTACAAGGGATAACTTGAGACCCTCAGACCGCTTCATTAGCCCTGTCTCTCTGTATTAAGTAGCCTTGAACAGGACTTTTTATCTCCCTTCAATATTTTCTTTCTTTCTTTCTTTCTTTCTTATTCATTTTAATGAATCCTTTTCCCTTTGATAACCAGTGTAAGTAAGCAGTCAGAGCTTTTATTTTTGGGCGTTCACAGCTGTTTTCTGTCCTGTGCCAGATGTGTTTTGATTTGGTTTTTTTTGTCATTTGCTAAATAACTGCGATGAAATAAAGACCAAAAAACCTTAGTTTTAGTTTCTGTTTAATACCTTTTTTGTCTGCATGCTTGGGCGACCTCTGCAGCTTTTTCTCTTGTTAATAAAACAAACACATTTCAAATGAAATTGGAATCATTAGTTTCAAATATATATCAAATGGTTTTCTTTGTCTGTGATGTAGGGTTAAATTATAGACATCGAGAGGCTTGAACAAAGTTATACCTTTTTTTTTATACAAGCATGTGTATCTGCACAGTCTTGTAATGTGCACCCTTCCAGTGTGTCTACTCTTCTGATGGCAAGGTGTAAGTTACACATGAGAAATGGGACATCATTTCAGGAAATATACTCTATACTATCCTGCCTTTGTTTTATCATTTCTGTGCCCTGAAGGACATTTTTGTGTCTTACTCTGGATAGTCCCACTGTGTGTGTGTGTGTGTGTGTGTGTGTGTGTGTGTGTGTGTGTGTGTGTGAGAGAGAGATTCTGCCTGCATGTGGAGATGAGAAGCAGCTAAAGACTGTAACTCTGCAGACTACTGGAAAAGTCTCCGGGGGCGAAAAAGCCACTACAATCAACCAAACGGAGACGACATTAACCCCCCATAGGGACACAGGCGCACGTGTTGGTGTGTGTGTGTGTGTCTGTGTTTTTGGATCAAGTTAAACCATCCTCATCCTAAAAAAAAAAAAAAACTCCATGGCCTTTTGCATCATTAGCTCAAAAAGGAGAGGACCATGTCTTTCTGTATACTATACGTTTGTGTATTTATTTGTATGTTTGTGTATCTGTTTGTGTGCATGTGTCCACACATGTGTGTCGACTTATTTGAGGGTGTTTTCAGACAAACACTCTTTTAATCAAACACTTGGGTTTCTTCTTTCTTTAATTATGTGAGACTTAATGATGCATAGAGCTTTGTTGTCTTCATTAAAACACAAACACTCTTGCTGCTCCTCTCTCTCTCTCTCTCTCTCTCTCTCTCTCTCTCTCTCTCTCTCTCTCTCTCTCTCTCTCTCTCTCTCTCTCTCTCTCTCTCTCTCTCTCTCTCTCTCTCTCTCTCTCTCTCTCTCTCTCTCTCTCTCTCTTTCTCTCTCTCTCTCTTTCTCTCTTCTCTCTCTCTCTCTCTCTCTCTCTCTCTCTCTCTCTCTCTCTGAAGTTGAACTATTCAAACTTATTGCCAGACGTTTAATAAAGAGGTGTGAAGCTAAAAAGATAGAGGAGAGGATGAAAAATGGGTGAGGGCGGACAGGCGAGCTGAGAGAAAGATAATGAACGCTGCTGTCTAATGAAAGCCTCACATGTCCAAAATATATTGGCTGTAAAGACACTTTTTCAGAACTTATAATGCATATTTAGCCACGTATGGGATTGGTGCAGTGCTGTAAGAAGAACTCAAATCCTTAAAGTATAAGCAGCAAGATCACATCAATAAGGAAAATGTTATGACAAGTTCAAGTCCTGTATTTGGATTTTTACTTCAGTAAAAGTAAACAAATGTCAACAGTAAAGTTTTATTCAAAGTAAAAATACCCACAGAAGAGTTTAGTTTTACTGGTCTGTGGAAAATGTGATGCTGTCAAAGGGGAGAGGGGACACAGTGGGAGGAAAGCATGATAAAGAGATGCATAAGGGTAAAAGGAGGGGCAAAACTAAATGTAGGAGATAATATGGAAGGAAAGAAGGGTGATGAGAACCACAGAGTGTATATAAAGTGTGACGTCACCTGTTGGTTTTATTGGAGGCGGTTTATGTCTGGCGCCATCTTTTCCGTTTAGAGCCAGGACCTTTAAAATAAGCTAAACTAGTTTACTGGGAGCATCGAGTGCTGCACAATCGGGCTAACGTTAGCTACTTTAGCTAAATTATGCTAACACGGCAGGTATCATAATCAAGTAACATTAAACTTTGTGAAATATTGGGACAGTAGTCTGACTCAGTGCGAGTCCTGGAGCCACACAGCAGACATCAAAGCTACTCTAAGTCTTCAAATCTTATTAATGGAACAATAATTTGCAAAATGACCACCAGCACACTTATTAGAGGGCCTGGATTTAGTGATTGAGACCATAATGAGTGAAAAATGATTGATTTAGTATTTCTAGAAAGAAGTTGACACTTTTTAAATTAGTCGTTGGAGCATCTAGCAAAAAAAGAAAAAAGTAAAGAAAAATAGACAGAAAGGAATGAAAGTAAGCAAACAAAGAAAAATGAAGAAATTAAGAAGAAAAAAGGACAAGTTAGGAAAAAAAATAGAAATACTTTAAATAGAATAAAGTACCAAAACCTCAAAACTGTACTAATGCACAGTGATTTTACATAAGTACATTGACTTTTAAGTTTTAATTTTCATTGATTCTAAGATAATGACACTAACTGAGCACAGAGTCTCATATGAACATTTAAATTAGACACAAAAAAATAAATAAATCCTTTACTGGACTTGTGCAGTTTTCAGGCAGAAAAAAATGAACTGGACAGAGTAATATTAGAAGGAGGACAGTCGGGACGTCACATAATGAAAAAGTTGTCAGAGAGAGAGAGAGCAGTTAAATGATGACAGAGACGAGAGGACAGAAATGCAGAGAGTGTAATTGTGTGATAGAGAGAGGTGTAGACAAGACTACCTGCCAGTGTGATTAATGAGATAGTGAAACAGCTTGAGCCTCCACATGAAAGAACCGCTGGGAGAAAGTTAACATTAAGCATCACTACAGTCCAGGTAGTTTTTAAATACTTTAAAAACATTCAGTATATATCACAGTGAAGAAAATGTTTCCCAACCCTGTAATGTTCAGTTGTTTTTTTTAGTCTGTTTGAATCTGAAAAAGTGATTCATCATCCTAAATGTGCTGTAAAGGAACCAAATATCCACAGTGTTTGCACTGATTCTCACCCTGCTGTAATAATTAAGCATGTTTCTTTTATACAGTACAAGAAGTTTTCATTTTAAATCCAGATGTGGTAGAAATTTTAAATTAAATAATAATTATATGATAATATATAATTATAAAAATACTAATAAAATACTACTACTACCACTAATAATAATGATAATAATAATAATAATAATAATGATGATTATATAAATTAGTCATTTGGAATATAAGTATCACGACACATCACAGCAATGGAAGTCTTTAAAAGTAAGTTTTGAAACATGAGAACTGATGAATTAATATAACCTTTACACTTAAAAATAGATACCGTTACACATGTTTTGACTTAACTAGATGAACTAACAAGTCTGTTTATATTGTTTAAACCTAAAAGTGCTTTAAAGAAAAGTCCAGAAACTGAGTATTACACTGTCATAACGTTAGCAGGCATGACAGACAGATGTTTTACAAAAAAGGGTCAAAATCAAAGAAGCAGAGGCAGAGATATGCTGTCATTTATTCCCTAGTATAGTATGGGTATAGGTCAAGCTACAAAAACACTTTATGCTACACTTACCATAATGCAACTTGATAGCGCTTTTTCTTTGACCTGTTATATCCTCCCTGAAGGCCCACGTCTCTCTCCATGCTCCCAGTTCGCACACTTTCTGCAAACTCCAGTCATAACCTGAGGTTACTGAAGAGTCACTTGAGTTGAACTCCTCCAGAGTTACAGGAGACATTTTACAACTTATGACATATCAAATCAGCGGGGTGCCCCATTCAAAACTGATCAATAATGTTGCACCCCAACACAAATTAAAGCACACCCCTCTTCTTTTCCTTCCCTGTCTTTCTTTCTCTCTGGTATGACCCGTTTGTTAACAAGCGACCGCCTCTCATTAAACAGCGCTAATCTAACTCTTAATGAAGCTGTCGGCTGGAATGTGCACACACATCCACAGAAACACGCGGAGACAAAGTCTGAGATGGAAAACAGTCTCATTAGTCTCATAGTTATTGTCGTGGTTCTGTTATTGTCAGCAGGGTTCTGTGGACACAATCTGACATCGTTAAGTGCTGGGGCTGCTAGAGCCCGACCTTTTACTTATGAAGCCGGCAAAGTTTTCACATCCTTCATGTTTGCTTTGTGTTTGTCATCTTGGTTCGAGCACAGCTTGTGAATGCGATGCTTTCACATAAACACCACCATGGTGACTTTTAAAAACAGCCCCTTCTCACAGTAAAAGTAAGAAGTTGATGTACCTTTTTGAAACATTTTGTGTTTTTAGTCATCCTTGACACGGGCCACATTTGCTTCTATTTCTACAAAAAAGTGAATCAATGCATGTGTGACACCTTAATTTAGGTGTTTATTTTTTTCCAATTTCATGGCTGGTGAAGTGTAATCCCCATGGGTAACTTTCACATGATGCAAATGATGCTCTTGTTCTATTTATATTGTGAACTTGTGAAATATACAGAATCTGCACTTACTGAATAAAGATGCCTTTAGACTGTGCGACAACAACGATTGTGTAAGCTTATTGCATGGCACGCTGTGCGAGACGCCTATAATAAAACCTTGGTCACAATCAATTTGAGGCGGTCGGATTGGTGAATCGTAGCGCTACAACAGAAAAACGTATATGGAAGAAGAGACGTGTCATCTGTGTCGCTCTGATCACACATACTTCTACGTTTCACCTCCATCTTTGTGTGTGCTGTCCCCCAAGACTTTATTCAAAAAGCATCACTTGCAAAATGCATGTCGTTTTCAGTTATATTCATGCTGTATACTGATTGGACGGTTTGTAGTCGTGGGTCGTAGCAGCTGTCACATTGTGAGAATTTGTCAGTTTGTCTTTGGTCCCCAAAGCTCCAAATCGTTCATCTGTAGAAGTGTCTCACAGTGAGATCTAGGACACAATGTTGTATTGATGACCAAAGATTTCACTACGTTTCTCTCACAATTGTCAACTTTAATCTCAGACAGCCTGAAGTCATACAGTGTAAAGGGGCCTTAAGCCCTCCAGTTCTACAATGATCAAGACTGTCCTCACCAGAGAAACAACAGCATCGACTGTTTGTTTAAGAGCCTAAAACAACCTATGTTTATGTTTACATGACCAGGACCTCATGTGGTTATGTGGGTAATGACTCTTGCCTGTAAGGAGCAGAAACAGTCTCATTAAGGTTGGGGCGGATGGATGGATGGCTGACAAGAGATGACTATTTGCATCCTGTTTCCTACCAACAATCAACGTAACCTTGACCACAGAGGTACCAGATCAGAAAACAGCCATATGAATCATTTTTGTAATAGTCATTTATAACGATTTCAAAAAATGATGTTGTTCTGTTGAT
Organism: Scomberomorus guttatus; assembly: GCA_038419695.1. Classification (NCBI taxonomy): domain Eukaryota; kingdom Metazoa; phylum Chordata; class Actinopteri; order Scombriformes; family Scombridae; genus Scomberomorus; species Scomberomorus guttatus. Next base: position 3,267,889 of record CM076458.1, read on the forward strand.
GCCAGGTCAGTAAAAACACTCATCATTATATAAACCTTCAGTGGGTTGGGGGGAAATTACCAAATCATAAAGAACATCAAAGCCTCCCCGAAAACTCTTTTGTCCATTGAATAGACCAGTTTTGGTGGCGTCACTGACATAACTCAGCCTGGTTAATACAGTTTGCTGAAGTTGCACAGATAGACACTTCCACAGGGCTAAGACAGCACTGACATTTTGGTTCTGATGTGATTTTTGACAAATTGATCACTATGATGAGCTTCTGTATTTCAAGCAATTTTCATGTCTTTGCAAACTGATATTTAAAGTGTACTGAAATAATGAAAATCAGGAGAGACCAGTTTAAAGAGTTATACCAGTGTATCTTTATAGATAGCTTTAACAGTGCAATGTTTTTGCTGTGCTGACATGTGATGTAAATAAGTGGTTGAGTTTGTTAGCTTGTCTGTGAAATTGCTACAGAAACGCTGATTGTTGATTAGAAGACTGATGATGAGGCTGAAGAAGCATTCTTACTGACTTATTTTATACATTTTCGAACTGAACAATGTTTTTTTTTTATTTTGTAAAATGACAAAACAAATGTCAGCAAGAAATGTCGTGTTTTCATCGCACATGTATTTTGCATCTCTTTAAGGCCGAGTGATAGAGGGAGTCAGTGGATAAGGTAACTGACTCATGCACAGATGTTTATAAACTGCTGATCGCCCGCCGTATCTCAGGGTTGCGGCTGTGCTGCATCGTGGCTGGCTGACAGACAGGAAGCACAGGCAGCAGCAGCTGTCGGTGCCGCGCTGCAGATGTAAATAACGGTCTAAGATCATAAGCACACACTCACTGCTTATACATAAACACACTCGTAGAGAAACGCCTCCCACGGCACCTTGGAAAATTCTCCTGCACTTTTCTGCCATCTGTTATTGGCCGAAGGAGATGGAGGGGAGGGATGGAAAAGAGAGGAAGATGGAGAGGAGGGAAACGGGTGGGAATGAAGCCAGAGCAGGTGGTATAGTTGAGTCAGAGGAACAAGAGTGAAGGAGTAGAAGACAGTGAGAAAAAAGAGGAAGAGGCAGTTTATTAGTTATTCAAATCATATTCACCAAAACAAGCAAGCTTATTGTTTACTGAATGAGAGAAAAACTGAATGATAACAGAAAATAGGTTTACACGGCTAAACGTGCGCACATGTAATGTGTCATACCAAAGATTTTTATGAGAGACTAAAGAGGACAGAATTAAAACTTAGATTAACTTAAAATGATCAGATTTTAATCAATGATATTGGTTTAGTAACGAGCCCACCACCACTTTTTTCCATTAGCTCAGGTCAGTCTGCTTTAGCCACACCATACCAGGCCAACCCGCAATGGAATGTGTTTCCACTATAGCCTCACGGCAGGGGATGGCCATGGTGGGCCGTGGTGAGCTGCTGCTCACCTGTGACCACCCCCCTCCTCCTCCTCCTCCTCCTCCTCCTCTTCCTCCTCACACAAGCAGTGTGTTGCAGACTCAGTTCGTGTCTGCGCTGGAGACCAGAGAGAAAACTTTAAAAGTCTCTCTGTGTTCAGCTCTGTGCTTTTGTAGCTTCCAAATATTTTTTGTGGTTTTGAAGTTTAGTTTCTCTCCTGTGTTCCTGTTTGTACTTTCAGATATCTGCCTTGTTTTACTGTTTCCTGATCGCTTTCAGTCAAATCTGAGCCGTGTTAAGCTACTGATGATGAAAAACCAACATTTCTAACAAACATTGCTGCTTCACATTTCCACTGATAAACTAATGGGAGGCTTTTATTGTGAATAAGATGGAGCTTTGTTAGTAGTGCTTTCTTCTGTAAAAACAGGTCGAAGATATTTGGAGCTATTTGGTCAGTGAATCAGTTATAAATACTGCAGGGAGGAAGAGTACAAGCAGAAACAGCCACAGTGAGATGTTAGATGAGGAGCTGTAGACAACAGCGTATTAATGCATTTTCTGCAAACAGCATACCTCCAACAGGTCTTTTGGTCCTTGCTGTGCTGTGCAGTGGAAAAACACTCGCAGCTTGTCAGAACGGTTCGACTCCTCGCGTCACGGCTCGGTGCGACTTACCCCAAAAGCCACGGAAAAACGCTATTGGGCTTGGAGACTGCAAATGGGGGCATGGGGGCATGGAAATGGAGAGATGCGGGTGTTTATAAAACAGGGAGGGTTATAAAACATGCTATCGAGTTGTATTGTGGGAAGTGTAGGATCTAGTTTCTTGACTTAGATTTGGATGAGATTCAAACTTAGACATCCCACCAATATAATTTCATTTCACATGTGTGGACTAGGTTTAGCAGCACTAAATTACTCCTCTTGCCAGACCTAATATCAGTGATCTGCATTGTAAACATTACACAAGGTGACACCATGTCCCTCTGCTTTGTCAGTGAATTTACTACTTTGAATTTACCCTCTGTGTGAAATATGGTATGTAAATAAAGTTGCCTTGAATGCAATTCATGCAACACTTTATATTAGAAAACTTTTTTATGAGCACAATAAAAAAACTAGTATAATAAACTGTGTAAAACAGATTTTAGTGCAAATCAGATAAACAATTATCTGAAAAACATTTACCTCTTATGACCGGTTGGTTCTCACCGTTCACGTAAAGGGGAGAGGATTCAGGGCAATAAAACAATAAAAAGAACGGATCTTACCAAGTACGACTAGGTTCCCTTCTTTCGTACCAAAGAGCCTTTGAAAAGAATCTGATTGAGTCGATCGCAAACGTAACATCACTAACTTACATATGGACACACAGCAAGAAAAAGAGCTCGTTTGTTTGGCTGAACAGGTCAAAACAAGAATATATAATATATATACATTACATGAATCAAGCATCCAGTTTGCTTTTCTAGCACTTGTGCAGCTGCTGAATTAGAATAGAACACATCATCTGTAAACCATGAATGTCTGTACCAAATGTTGTGTCAATCTATGTAGTAGGTGTTGAGATATTTCACTGAATCAGTGAAAACTTTGACCTGCTGTTGGCACTAGAGGAAAAATCAAAGAATCACCAACGTAATTAGAAATGATCCTCCAGAAAAACTGAATATTTGTTGCAAATTTCATGGCAATCTAACATTTGTCAAGATATTTCACTTTGACTCACAGACTCCTGAACTCCTTCAAACACCTACATGTAATAAATGCCTGTTTTTGTGTGCAATATACTCCTCACAGTACTTTTAGTATTTCGTTTTTAGTATGAGAGCTTTTAGTATTTAGTTTTAATATTCTCATCGTGCTCCTACACCTATACCTGACTCTTCTGTGTGTTATTTTATTACTATTAGGCTGTTTATTTATACTTTGCTTGTCTATTATGTTTGTCTGGATGTTTATTTCTATGTATATTTATTTATTCATATATATATTCATATTGTTAAGCTCATTTGTGTTTAAAATTATACGTTTGTGTTTATTGCTTGTTGTCAGTGTGAGCCAGGTAACACACTTTGGCTCGGCTGTGCACCTCTTGAGTTTACTGTTTTAAAATGACAATAAAGTTAACCTTGAACCTTCAGATGTCAACTTCATGGTGGCGTTAGAAAAAAAGAGAGGGGATCGCCAAAGTCAGTAGGCTTTATTTTCTGTATAAATGCCAGTGCAACAGTTTATGGCAAACAATGTGATAGTTTATGAGATATTTCAGTCGTGACAAAATCGCTTAAACGACAGGCCGACTGACAGGCCGACTGACAGGCCAACTGACAGGCCGACTGACAGGCCAACTGACAGGCCGACTGACAGGCCGACTGACAGGCCGACTGACAGGCCAACTGACAGGCCAACTGACAGGCCAACTGACAGGCCGACATCGCCATTACTACGGCCAAGCTGCTGGCATAGCAAAAAAACACATAGTCATCAAGTTAGCAGTTTGGGAACTTTAACACATGTGGCCCACCTGGACAGAAATATGCTGTATCTGTTACTTAAAGTTTGTTACTTTTACCTGCTGCTGTTTCCATCAGTTATTCGCTCTCTATTCTCAACAACAAGAATACTTTATTAGGATAAAAAGAAGAAACGTTTCTCCAGCCAATACTCTAAAAACAGTTCATACATTTTTAGTTTGAAGATTACCTACAAAATTTCCTCTATATCACCATGTACTGTATTCTGCAAACAGGGGTTTAATTTTGTTCTTTTTTGTAAATGATGAATATCTTGTTTTTGGAATGAGGCTCATTCATTTCCACCTCCCGTCATCAAAGTGAGTCAGGAACAGACTCTGATATGTGCCTTCCAACAATCTGGTCCCCCGCTGTCTCTTCATCTCTAGTAATTTCCTCACCTCACTAAGTTCATAATTATAAGTCTGCACAGCCATTATTAGTGCTTCAAAACAAACAACAGAGCCCCTGCAGCTGAGAAGCCAGCCATGACAGCCTAAATACTGTTCCTTTCCTTTTATTAGCTAGCTTATTAACATTTTAGCCATCAGGGCTTTCAGGATCCAAGCTGCCATGCAGAAATGATGAAATTTAATATCCAAAGATTATTCAAAGTAAGTTTGACATTGCTATTATTTTATGAAATGAATGTGAAGTCTTTGATAGCAAAATGAGATATCTAGATTTTAAAATTTGACATGCACTCCTACAAAGTAATTTCTGTGATGGAAGATAATCATGTAAGACTAGTAACACCTTGGCTGACAAAACCCATTGTCAGGTATGTGTCATCTGTACTCTAGAAGTATGAATAAGAAGTGGTATAACAAAAAAGAACACATCATGTCATCTGTGATTATCTATTTGCTGGTAAAATTTACCAGTAAATTAGCTTCAGTAAAATTCAATATTTAGTGGAATTCATAAAGAATTCAGAGACAGTTGACCATCTTTAGAAAGGCAGAAGTTTAAGTCTTCATACACGCTGTAGGATTTGGAATATCATTCAAATTTTAACTCCAGGCTGCAGATTTGGATACTTTCTCTCTCTCTCTCATTAATGGATGCTGTTAATTACATCTGCAACCTGCCAAACACAAATGAGATGAATGGACCTGTGAGGAGATCAGAAGTAGACATTAGTGATTAGATAAGAAAATGATGGCAGAACTGGACGAGTCTGATTTATTTTTTATTTTTTTCCCTCCAGGGGGAATTTGTTCATGGGATCAAACAAAATAAATAAATAAATATAAACTTGATTTATTGTTGGCTTGACGTGTTTTAATCAGATGAAATTGTCGTCTGATTAAAACACGACTGTTGAAATAAGTTGTGGGAAGTCTCTGGACTGTGGGGAGCTGCAGCCTCCAGGTGGCTGTCAACCTGTAGGCCCATATGTGTTGCTGCTATAATTTTTTTTTTCTATCAGCAAAAATAGACCCTGCGTGTAAAGATAGTGGAGTGGGGAAAAGAAACAGACATGAGACGCGTGGCTCATGGACCCAGTCAAAACATACCAGTTAGAATTGTCTCCTGCAGCCCGACTACTAAAAACTGTAATTATCAACTTGGCAGGACAGAGGAAACTCTCCAGAGGAAACTTCAATTAAACAGAATGTTCAACATGTGAAGTATATATGGGTCATTTGTTAAAAGATTAATATTATCCCGATTCCTGATGCTAATTTCCATTAATGGGAAATCCCATTATGTGTTAGCACTGAGTGACTAGACGCTAGTTATTGGCCACATGGTTGTAGCAGTTATGCTAGCTATGTCAGTGTTATTTCAGCACTATTCTATGTTCTATAGTTGATTGTGCTTCTGATTTTTAGGTGTTTTCCTTGTGTGTATTTTTAGTTTTACTTCATTTTGTAGGCGACAAATAAAACAGCCTGAACCTGTAAGCTTTGTCACCCATTTGGAGAACCGTTTACTTCTCTGCCAAACTAAACATCAACACTCAGGGAGGGCAGAATATATGTATTACAAACATACAACGCACCAGAAGTACACATTATAAGCTGCAGAATTGTTGCTCTCTTTGTCACAAACTTGAGACACCTACAGAAAGTTGTGGCAGACACTAAAACACACACACACACACTAGTATGCACACATCAAATAGGCAGATGTCCGGATGTTGACCGTAATGACCTCGCAGATTTCCGGCAAGATTCACAAGACTGACTTCCTTACAAACACTATTGGATTAAGTGGAGTGACATCACAAAAAACACACACACACACACACGTACACAAAGATGCATACTCATACCAGGAAGGAGACTCTAGGAGACGAGGGCGACCAAAAGGGAGACCTTCTGTTTCACAACCATCCATCCAGACGTGCACACACACACACATACACATACACATTCCAGGAGTGTAACCAGTGAGGCCACACAGGAATTAAAGTCAGATTAGTAGAAAGATCATTTGTCAACTGCTGTTCCACCAAAAACTTGAGAAAATAAGAAAGGAGCCATCAGATGCAAAAAAGTGAGAGAATTTAATTTGCACAATGTGTACACAAATACAGACACTCAGTAGGATTAAGAACACAGAGAAGGCAGATCAGCAGCTACTCTAGTTTGCAACACGTACTTAGACATATCAGTTACTTCAGAGTGTACACAAATTTGCATTTAGTTGTTTAGTTTGCTTTAGATTAACTTTGTTATTATCCCAGAGGGTAACTGGTTGGCAGTGTGTGCACAATAAAAAACATACACACTAAGAAAGAAATCAGTAGCAAGACATTTTAAAAAAAATACTTTTAAAATTAGAAACTAAAAAAGTACTACAAAAGTTTTTAATTCAACAAGTGAAGATCTAATCTGTGTATAGTAGCGTTGAATGTGCCCTCTGAATGGGAACAGTCTGATATTTGTAATAACTGCTCTCTGGTGGACATCACATTCTGCAACTCTGAATGGTTAGTTCATGTTTTGCCATGTCGTCAGATAAAAAAGTTGGAGAAACACTGATTGATACCAATTTCAGTCTTTATCGGCACTGCACCAACCTCTTTATATAATTATTTCCAGTAATCAACATAACAAGCTTCTAGCAGCAGTGTAAATGAAACCTACACCCTCAGTCCCTGTTCAGTATTAGACCACCCAGCTCTTTACTGGTAATCCATGTGATCACATCACATCTCTGAGCTCATTGACTCTACCATGGTCACCACTCCACCCAGCCAGCTATTAGCTCAAAGAGCTTTAGGATGTGAGCACTGGACTGTGTGTGTGTGCTTGAAGGTGTGGGTGTGTGCGCAGCTACAGCACATGTAACTGCATGTTTCCTCTCCGCCGTTTCTTTGTAAAACGTTTCACTAGGTGCGGCGAGGCGAGACTGAAGAGGCGTGGTTTGTGACCCATGCTTCATTATCTGTCTTGTAACGGGCTGCAGTGGGTGGTGAGCTGTGACGGACACTTGGCACGGCCAGTCCCCTCCCCTCGCTGGCAGCCAGACAGAGCAGACAGGTCGTAAACAGAAGTGGAGTCTAAAGGGAGGGACTGGCCCGTATCTCCTCTGGTCAGGATGTATGAATGCTCCTGGAAGGATCTATGAGTTCACATTTTCACAGTGCCTAAGGTGGCAAGGTGGTGGGTCAGAGAGTGCAGTTTATCACATGTTCAATGCTTAGCCAGAGGTGGGACACAAAATTTATGTCAAAGGGTTGAGGCAGTAAGGGTAAAGAGAAGATGTGTATTTGTGAATGTCAGAGAAAAAGAGGAAGTAGAAAGAAAGACTTTATCCAACACTATAACCTGTTTGAGATCAGACGTTTTTTACTCAAAGAATTTGAAACAAATGCACACAGGATAAGTACTTCAGTGAGGTGAAGTTCAGGGACCAGATGCATAATTGTGTGTACTATATACACAAAGCCAGAAATATGTATTTTTTTCATCAGATTTATAAATCCGTGTGTCTGTGTGTCTGTTTTTATACATCTCAGTCATTGTGGAACTAAGCACATGTGCACAAGCCTTATTTCCACACCTATAATAAGCCATAAATGATGCAGACACTCCCTTAATCAGTTTGCATATCAATATGCTGCCTGCTCCACCAGTCTTTACACCTGCCAATTAAAACAAACAGGAAATTTCACAGATTGTGTTGCAACAACAACAGAGCAGCTGTAATTATACACGACCATTACGCAGGCCAATGGCAGGGCTGTGGCTATTCATAGCACCTATATCATCAAGTCATCACACGTACCTCGACACCATTATCAGCAGTGATATCCCATCCCTGTTTATTAAACATCAGAAATGCAGTAAATTATTAGTTTGTAGCGCTCATATCAAAACCGAGTTTACAGGTTGTGTCAGAATTAAGGATAAAATAAGAAGTATTAACAAAGAAATAAAATGATGCCTCCTGTGTGAATTAAAAGTGATACAAAAGTAACTAATATTAAGTTTGTAAATGCGCCTTTGATTTGCATTTTACAGATTGTTGTGTAGACATTCTCACAGCGTATTCTGTTTTTATAAATACCCGTTTATGTGTGTTTGTTAGTTATTTATTGTGTCATGCACATAAAGTGCTCAGCCCACATGGATTTACAACACACCAAAATACAGTTGCAGTTGACATAAGGCTTCACACTGTAGTTGTTTTTCATCAGACAATATGTTCTTAATTTATATGCATGGTTTTTATCGTTTATACATCTAGCCCCAGGATGCATGTCATTTTAGATTAATATCAGATTAAAATCTTCAGTTGCTCTTTTTCAGTGATCATCAGAAATAATTTTCCTTGTCCTTGATGTTGGTTTTGCTAATAAAACATGAATAAAATACAAATTAGCTTTAACTATGTGGAAGCACATCAGGAAACCATCATAAGAACCATTTTTTAGCAGTTTTATGGGTTACTGTGGAAGACGTTTGTCGTTTACAGTCTTACTGTTTGATGACTTGTTGCATTATTGTAGTGGCTGCATCATGCTTTCAGGGGTCGATACATTGAACAGTATGTGTGTAACTGTGTGTAACTGTGACAGAGGGACCCAGGAAAAAAAGAGGACACAATGAGGCAGGAAGGTGATTGCAGCTGAGTGGAGAGCTGACATCTGCTCTTATATGTCTGAAGAGACACTTAGCGGCTTCTCAAGAGGACCCACTCCTCCTGGGCCAATCAAAAACAAGAGCAAATCTTCTTCCTGAGTCAATTGCCCAATCATGCAGAAGGACAACAGCTCCTTATCAGTCAATTACCCAATCACAGAGGATACTTGTTCTTCCTGTGTTAATTTTTCAATCACAGTGAAGGACAGCTGCTCTGCTCAGTTTCTTAAAGGAAAGCAGGTATGACTGTCCGAGTCAGAACATCAATTATACCTGTTTTTTTTTTTCAAGTAAAGCGTGGTTCATATAATGTGGTTTAATGGATTTACTACAAATACAAGATGTGAACGTGGTTTTACTAATTTAAGATGATCATTCTTTTCACCAGTACTACCTAACAAATATACCAGATTAAACAGGTTTAAATGCTGATTTCATGTTTCTACAAGTTAAAAAAAAAAAGTTGAATGATGTAATCTTTTGATGAGACACCTCAAAATATACTTGGTTTAATAGAAAGTGGAAAGAAAAGTGCTTAAATCGTGCAAAAAAGATGCTAATTTTGCAAATCTACAATTTGGTCTCAGCACCTCGTCATGAAAGATGTTTGTATGTTCTGCTCGCTGATTTATAAGGTTTGAGAAAGATCATGATCATGGTTAATGGAAACATTGATTGTAGGAGACTGGACACAAACGGTGGTCACGTTTTATTCGCCTAAACTTCTGCCTTTCACCCTGACTTCCTCCCAAAGAAGTTTTGCAGCGCTGTAACAATCTTTCAGTATTTCTTTGCTGCTGATAAAGGAATCATTATCTACATAGCTCCAAGAGGTCGCCTCTTAGGAAAATGTAATCAAAGGTAATGTTAAAAGTTTGACTAAACAACCAATGCAGTAGTTTGGTGAAGACGGACTCTTGAACAATTATGTACAGTCACATCTAATCAGGTCCCATTTTATTGTTTTTTTTAAAACTTTAACATATCAAGGTCCCTTTCTTTCTGTATTAAATGAGCTACTTTGATCTGTCAAATAAAAGGCTTTGATCAAAACAGAAAATAGCATAATGTGAGAAAATGGGTTATTTTTCATGCTGGAATGGTGAGATGTAGAAGAGGGAATTACAACAATGGGTTTGATATTAGTTAACGTCAGGCTTCGAGTATGATAAATGGAAGTGCATTAGTACTGTGTTTATTAATGGTTTGGAACAAAGGAGCTGAAAAGTTGCTATGCAGCATAAAATTTGGGTTTTCATTTCTCTCCTCAGCAGAGACCTGCTGCTCGTGTTTTTTTCCCCCCATTCATATCCATGTTTTAAAGAGCCAGTGTGTAATTATGTGATCACATACATTTGATCTATATTCACATATATTTTTAAAATTATAAAAATGTTATGAATACATGTATTTGTCTTATTATTGTAATGTAAAAGGGGTGCGTAGTGATGAACCTGCAGATATTTTTAGCTAAAAACTGTACTATATGATTTTATTTTAGTTTTATTATGTGTCATGCCAAACATCTGGCCAATCGCACACGTGGTTACAAGACGCCGCTATTTTACAGGACATGTATCATCCAGGAATACAAATACAAAAGCATGTGGAAAAAAAAGAAAAAAATAATAAATATATACATTGATAATGAAGAGTTAACAGAAAAAAAAGAATATAAAGACAAGCAAAGGACAAAAACTCCCTCAAACTACGTGATGATACATTTTGAACAAAACCATTTACAATAAAAAAAGTCTGAGAAATCAGTTAACTTCAGTGTCTCCTCTGTTCATCTTTTTATCGTGTCCACATCATCACTCCGCTCCAACTTTCTCCTTCCTCCTCATTCATACTCTCTGCTCTCTCTCCACTTTCTCTTCCTGCTTTCCAGCCACAATGTTTTGTCTTCACGGAACACTCTGTCGTCTATATTTCTCGGTTTATCCTCAGTTCAGCTGGCGCACACGTCTATCTCTATCTCCATCTCTTCGCGGCCTCTCTTTCCCCGATCAAACACTCTCTTTTCACCCCGTTTCTACACTGGCAAATATAGAACTTTGACTCTGGTGATATTCCTTTCCTCCTCCTCCAGCTCCGTGTCTTTTTTTCCTCTTTCAAGAGCAACATAGAAGATATTTTTTCAGTTTGAACTCTGTGTGATGTGGAATAGCGCTGGCTTATCACAGAATGAATCTATCATCTTCTCTCTCACTTGTTTTGCTTTATTCTGCCTTGCCACATACTTTGACTCACAACAGTCAGTCTGAGAGCCCTTACCTCTGTTTGACTTGTGGAATAGTAAGCAGTCAGTGCACACACACACACACACACACACACACACACACACACACACACACACACTTGAAGGGTTTCTCAGAGGAGCAAAGCTTTGTTCCAGTGGCTTTGACTTATACTTTACCTGTAGACCTGCTCTGAATGTTGCATGTGTTCTCTGTCCTCAGTCGCTCAGGAGCTATTTCCTGCCTTTTCATGTACAGTAGCTTTTCAACATCTCACTGTTATTGTAGCACTCTTCACACTAGGAGTAAATGCAGTGGCCTTCCAGTTAATGGAAAACATCACAAAAGAGAAGGCCTAAACACATAAATATTCTATGTGAAGAGACAGCTTTCAGATGAAATTTCCCTACCGTAGTTTAGCCATTGAGAGAGAGAGAAAGAGAGAGAGAGGTGTGTGTGTCTGTTATTGCTACATATAGCTAAAATCAAAGTTCAAAGGTAAGCTTATTCAATGGCCTGATCAGTGTTTTATATTGATCAAAAAAACAATCTGACAGTCTCTAATACTTATAAATAAAAAATACACTTTTTGCAACACTAAACAGTTGCAAACTGCACAGATTGCCGCACACTGAGAACTGTTGATCTGACACAGAATCCACATACAGTTATTATGCATAAGCGCACGAAACAGAAGCCCTAAAAACACCCTGAACATGCCCATTAATCATGCTATGCGCGTTATTGACAGATGATAAAGTCGCACCGACCAAGTTACGTGTAGATTTTATGTATTTCTTATATCATTCATTGCAGTATTATACATGCTAATAGTTATTCTAGATAGATCCCACAAAATCTTACACACTGGTCCTTTAACACTGACCCATGTTATGAGAGTAGCGTAGCACTGTGGCGAGCTCAGTGAAATTTAATTTGAGGACAAACCCCTTGAGTTGCACTATCCTGTTTTCAATTGTGTAGCCCCCAAATGTGTGTGACAGTGTAAGTAAATAAATGCTACAACTCAAGAGCTAAGCCAAGGTCTTTTGTCTTGCTTGCCAACTGCTGATTAAAGTGAAGGGGGTTAACCACTGAAGTTAGCTACCACTTTGGCCCTGAAGCAGAAAACAAAGTGCCCCCTTTGACTGACCTGGGAGGAAATCTGCTGATTCTATTGGGGCTCTGTCATTAAAATAAAATCAGGGGACTGTACTGCATCTTTAAGGTAGAATTCAAGATATTTGAGGAGTGAAACTGAGCGAGAAGAAAAGTGAGCAAACACCACTGGTTTGACACAAACATTAACCAAGTTTTACGAGCGGCTAAACCAGGCAGGTTGGAAATCTATTCCATCACAGTTTTATTCACCATCCATCGTTTTGGGAAGCGGAGCGAATCGATAATTTTGTGATTGTAATGGCCCTGAGGGGACGGAAGATAGGAATCTGCTCAGATAATGAGCCGCTACTCAAAGCTGCAGAGCAACAAATTACAACAATACACACATCACACACTGCTGCACACACACACACACACACACACACACACATACATACATACATACATACATACACTCCTGAACTGAACAGCATTGACCGTAAAGGGAAACGTGATGAGCACATATTCACTCAACTGCTTTCATCTCAACTAAAGTAAGAAACACATTAAACTGAACACAAGTTTTTCCTATTTATGATTTGTTGAAATCGTAACTATGCTGCGTGTACAGTATGTTTACAGATTAAGGACAAAGTCAAACTCACTCTCCCACCATGACATGTTTAATAAATACAGTATGTGGCCAAAAGTATGTAGACACTCTCCCTGCTCTTTTGAGCTGGTGTTGAGCTGAGATTTTAGACAACAGTGTTTCTTCCAAGCGATTGTGAACATACGCAACCACAGGCTGTCTTTTTTTTTTTTTTTTTTACAAACAGAGACACTTTTGAGCACATTTACACACACCCACTTGTATACACACACACACCTTCACAGATGCATGATCAGCTCTTGTTGCATTGGTCTGATGGGGCCGACTCTCTAATGCTTCTATCCTGTATACTTAAGCTCTATGGCAATCTGCAATAGTGCTGTGCTGGCTTGTTTATTGGCAAAACCGTTGGCTTCTTTCACTCTGCTCTTGAATTCCTCCCCCCACCCCACCCCACTCCCCCCCTCTCTCTCTCTCTTTCACACACTATATCTTTATACCTCTCTCAGTCTGTCTCTCCCAGAATATTTGTTTATCCCAACATTATTGACTTCTCCCTCTCTGCCAGCTTTCCCTCTTGGATGCCGATAGCTCAGCCAAAGACGCTGCTGGTTTTTCATTTCCACAGCTGGCACACTGCACAGAAAGGAAAGGCCCAACAGGATCAGCGCTATGCCTAGATGTCTGAATTAGTCAGCCTGACACACACGTGCACGCACAAACACACCTTTACGTTGGCGGGCTCCAGATAGTTATCGATCAGAGATTGATTGACCGGGTCCTTGTTAAAAAGATCTCGAGACGAGGCTGCAGGCTGGCCGGTAAAGTTGCTGACTCTATCACACACACACACACACACACATAGGCGCGCTCAGTTGATGAGTTGTATATATTGGCGAGCTGAGGCCATTGTTAATGAGATGGGGCCTTGTTGGGTTGAGTAGTGCTGGGCTCTGCAGCTTTACACCCAGGTTTCACTGGCACTGAGAGACAAGGAAGGAAGACAGATGGTGAGGAAAGAGATGGAGAGGTGATGATGCATGATTTTATGGCAAATGAAATGAAACAGAAACAGACACTATGAGGATATTGTATTAAAATGTCATGTAATGCCTCACTGTACTTCTGCAACAGCACTGGTCAGCTTGCATCCTTGAATTTGTGAAAAATAAAATGATCAAGGTTGAGAATGATCTTCTTTGTGTGTTCAGCACAGAGATTGTACCAAGATATATTCAGCCTGACTTAGCATAAACACTGTGAGCAGGTTGAAACTGCTACCATAGCGGCATCAAAGTTCAAAACTGTCATATTTATAAGATACACGATTTGATGCCTTAGTGCCGTTTCAATGTAGTAAATAGGAATTTGCTTTGATGAGCTCACATAAAACACAACACCTGAGGACACAGCGTGACCACACATAAAACAAGTGGTAACAACATAAAATCACTGTAGTCTAACAAGAAAAGCAGGTAAATAAAAAAATAAAACCAGCGTTCTCAAAGGGATTGTATCAGCACCATAAAATGATGGTTGCCTCAGTTCTGATACTTTTCAGGTTTTATAAGGGTGAAGTTATGTCTTGTGTATTTAACAGGTTTAGAAGTAGAAAATTAGACCCTTTGGTTTAATGAACAGCTAGCTTACACAGTGAAGCTACATATTTACTGACCAATATAAGCTACACATCTAAGATGCATCTATAGCTTTCTAACTAGATAAAACATTTACAGTAAATGAGACAATTCTGGGGCAGGCAGGAAGGTTTGTTTCAGTTTGTTTATTATTTATTTATTTACTTCCAGTGTGTGTACAAAGCCAGGCCAAACACATCCTGGGACAATCTTTCAACAGATGCATATTCTGGCCTATATTGATTGATTGATTATTGAAGAAGACTGCTAGCAAGTAGACATGAGTGTAAACAATGCAGGTTTCAAAATTTTCATAAAATTGCCTTTGCTAATGTTTTATAAGGAAAATAAATTCAGCTTAAGACACCTTGAAGGTCCTTGATGTATAGAGACAAGAGCAAGAAGAAGAAGGTAAATAAAAGGAACAACAGAGTTGTAGTTATGTTTTGAAATCAGGTGTGTGCT